>BSBM01000727.1:7795000-8395000 GCA_027924585.1 Larix kaempferi
TTACTGTTATGACATACATCTATTAGGATTGATATCATACTGTTATCTTACTGTATTAACTGTTACATTATACCATATCAGTCCTTGTATGCGATTGGTGAGCATATTCTTTTGTCATTGGATGAATCTATATTACATTGTTCATACTTATAATTGATGAATGACCTCTTTTACTATTGATCGTTCCTATTGCTAGTCATTACATCACTAGGTTGAATGCTTGCATTAATACATTGAAAATCACTATTGAGTATCTACAAACATTAAATCGCCATTAATTAAATGTCCTAGCTTTTTGACATTTCACCTTATTAATTTATCAATTAAAGTGAAATGTGTTTTTCATAAAGTGAGTTTATTTAATTTAATAAAATGCCCAAGTCAAGGCATTAGTTATTTAAATTAAACGTGGGCCATTGATCTCAAGTCAAGATTAGATTTAATCTTGACCGTTGAGATTAGGGATTTGGCCCAACTCAAAAATACAAAAAGGCAGCAAGGGTTAAGACAAAGACACATTAATTATTCACAGTTTGAGTAAGAGAGAAAATCAGAGAAGGACATTTGGTTTTCAACTTTCGGTGAGGAAGAAAACACAACAGAGTTCAGCAGACAAGGGCAACCATTAAACAGTGAGCAAGCCGTACAGTAGAGGCCGCACAGCTCAATCGTACAACAGATTGTACAATGTATCGATTTCTGAGCCAATCACATGTGTGAGTAGTTATGCCTAGGAAAATGTGCAGGAGCAGGCCGTAGAACCTATTCATACAGCAGAGGCCATACAACAGGCCGCACAACTCAGTTTGAGGCAAGTTGCGGGCAGATTTTCATTTACAGGAAATTTGCAGTTTTGCTGAAAGTGATTGTAGTTTTCCTCAGAGCCATTTTCTTGAGTTCAAGAACTCTTGTAAGTTTTAAAGTCATTTAAATGATGAACTGGTTTGAACAGCAGAAAAATATTTATGTGATTGAGTTGATCTGTTTCTTGATTTTTGCTTCTGTTGAAATAACCAGTTAATAAATCAACAGTGTAAATTTCAGATCTCAAGAATATTTACCTAGGCACTGGTTTATAAAAATTAACATCCTTAACCCAGAAATTGAATTACAAATGATATAGAACCCGTAAACTTCATAAATACCAAGGGACATTCACACTATAAAGAATGCAAGAATGTAGAGAAGAACCCTTAAGGTAGGGTAACACCATCAATTATTTCTTAAGGAATCAGTCCATAAGCCTTGCTTGCTAGAATACAATTCATCTAACATATCTCAAACGATGATACTCATGTATATTTATACTTTCTAACGAGTGTTCCTAGGGGGTTTATGCCAACTACCCCTTATTATTATATTATTTCTTTTAACTACCTAGTGGGCCTATTTATTACCCCACCAACTACCAAGTGGGTCTATTTCATAATTATGGCCACATTACATACATTATCCCCTTGGAAACCTCCCTAGGTACCCCATATTATCCTCCCTAGGTACATTACATTCCACCCTCCTTCACATGTTTTGTCGTCAAAACATGGGAAGCGACCATATAATATGATCTACTAAGCAATGTAGCTAACGGGGTACCAAGCACAAGAATCTATCCATCCTATTGAAATGTGGAGATGAAGTCCAATTGCTTCTTTGCCACCTCAATCTTGATTCTGGTTGTTCCTCTGGTTCCATGTTGTTACTGTGCTATTCTGATATCTCCATGCATTCATTTTAGTTCTCCATGTGCCTCCATACTGGTTTCCTTTTTGGTTCCATGTTTGTTGATGCTCCCAACCTTGCCTTGATGATTGTTGTTTCTCATGGTGGTGTGAGTGGTGATATACCACAACCTTAGCTATTGGTTCTTCTTTCTTTGACTTTTCTATTAATGTTTTGTAGCTCAGACAGGAACTTCCGCATAGGTTAGGTGTCAAAGATGTGGGAAGTTCTCCAAATAATTCTATTTTGTAATTCACTTTATTTATAAAGTGGCAGTATTTGAATTAGCTGTTGAGTCTAATAAAGTGCATTTTAATGGATTAATGATTTAAACTAATCTCAACCATTGATCTCTCGCGAGATTAGGTTATTGGTGTATTAGGGTTTCAGCTAAAGTATAAAGGCAAGTCAAAGTAGAGGGAAAATACACATTCATTCTTCATGAAGATAGTTTTGTTTGAAGACGAAGAAAGAGGCCAAGAGAGACGAAAAACAGGGCAGCAGAGAGAAGACTGACTGGTTGGTTCAACAGGTCGAAGAATGGGGCAAACGAAGCATTTTTATACAGTCGTACGGAATTCCGTATCCTTGTATGGACAGATCCGTGTGGATTTGTACATTTGTACATATAGGTTGTATTGCTATGCAGATAGATCTGGTAGCATCTTCTCAAATCTGTTTGTCGTTTTTCCTCATTGGTAGGAAGAAAATCCTCTGTTTGAGGTGTCCTTGTAAGTTTTGAATATTAATGATAAATTGATTTTGAACTTTGAAGGACAGATTTTCGAGTTCTATTTTTTATACTTCCGTTGGTTGTTTTCCAGCTATATGTGTGATTAATGCATGCTCAGATTTATTTTTTTACTAAGTAAAATTCAAGATCTGAATTTATTTGATAAGAGGCATAGGACAACAACCACCTAGGGCTTGGGAAATTTCAACATGGTATCATAGCATCTCCATGATTGAGACTGTCAGGGGTTTACAATGGGTAGATCAGTCGTAGTGGGAAATTGACCAATAACGAGGGTTTCATTATTTTGATTTTCATATTTGGATTTTGTGCTTAAGATCTTAGAGATGGCATCAGCCAGCCTCGAGTTTGAGGATAGATTGGATGGTGCCTCGAATCTCCTAGCATGGAAAGTCGGGCTAACTCTTCTCTTAAAAGAGAATGACCTTTGGGAGATCGTCAAGGATGTAGTAGGTTTGATGACAAATCCGCAACTTTTGGCAGCTCACAAGAAGAAAGAAGTGAGAGGCAAGTGGATGATCATGAATGCAATAGACGATCATCTAATCCCTCATATATTTGAGAAGAAGACGACGAAAGATATGTTTGATGCTCAGGTTAGCCTTTACGAGAGCGAGAACATGAACTGGAAGATGATTTTGCACAAGCTCAAATATGTTGAGATGACTAGATCAAACATTGTCACCAGTTATTGATGAACGTCACACAGATCTGTGACCAACTTGCAGTAGTTGGGGAGAAGATTAAGGAGAAGGAGTTAGTAAATAGGGCATTAAATGGGTTCCCACCGCAATGGGAAACATTTGTCCAAGGTATTTGTGCTCGGGAGAATCTTCCCAACTAGGAAAGACTATGGGATGATTGTATCAAGGAGGAGACTCAGATGGAGTCAAAGGTCAGAAGATAGGGAGGTGATAGTGACCATGCCCTCTTTGGTCAGACAAAGAAGGGCATAGGTAAAGGACCCAGCAAGGGTAAGGCAAAGAGTGAGGAGTCAATCTCACAGTTTGGGAAGAGGAATTAAGTAAAATCAAGTGCTTCATATGTCACAAGAATGACCTTATGCATCATAGTGTTCGAAGAAGAAGAAGGGTAAACGGAAGTAGCACCACCAGGTAGTAGCCTCAGTTGAAACTCAAATGAATGAGTTTTACTCCAAGTTTGAGAAGGATTTCTCGATGTTATCTTGCCTCTCTTCCAACACAATTCCAAAGAATGCATGGTATGTGGACAATGGAGCACCGAGGCATATGACATCAACTTGGGAGTTATTTTCAAGTCTAGAAGAGCACAACTCTGGAGTTTGGGTCAAGCTGGCCCAATTATCTTGTAGCAGGAGTTGGTACCATTCCTTTCCAACTCCAGTCAGGTAACTCTTTAGACATTGACAATGTGTTATTTGTTCCAGGTCTCAGGAAGAATCTGCTTTTAGTTTTGGTCATGGAAGATAAGGGCTTTGAAGTAGAGTTCAAGAACAAACAAGTCCTTATTAGACCGAAGGAGTCTATCCCAGGATCAACTCAGGGATTGGAGCTAGAGAAGGAAATTTGTATTGGTTGCAGGGTGAACATGTTCGAGCCCTAGTTCATAACATAGAGAACTTGTGCGAGTTATGGCACAAGAGGATGGGGCACCTACATCACCGGGCATTGCCAAATTTGTCTTCCAGAGTTCAACATTGAGCAGCAGGGTGTGTGCTCTTGGCAAGCATGCCAAGGCTGCTTTCCCAAGCAGTCAACATAGATCTAAGGGGATCCTAGATCTAGTGCATTATGATGTGTGTGGATCGATGTTAGTATATCAATCACATGAAGCATGTACTATGTTTCCTTCATTGATGACTTCTCTCACAAAACATGGATCTACTTCTTGAAGACGAACGATGAAGTCTTCAGCAGGTTTCTAGAGTTTAAGGTTCTTGTGGAGAACTTGACAAGGACGAAGATTAAGGTTTTGAGATCGGACAATGGGGGTGAGTATACCTCCAATGGTTTCGAGGATTTCTGCAAGGATACAAGAATAAAGAGGGAGTACTTTTTTCCTTACAACCCACAACAAAATGGTGTTGTAGAGCGGAAAAACTGATCCATCGTAGGGGTTGCTAAGGCCCTCATACATGACCAAGATTTGTCGATGTTCTTATGGGAATTGGCATTCAATGCAAGAGTATACATCCAGAACGGGTGTCCTCATAGGGTTTTGGGGGATGACACCAAAGGAGGCATTCACTGGTGTGAAGTCGGAGGTGAGTCATTTTTGTGTTTTTGGTTGTCCAATTTACATCCATATACCAGTGGAGAAGAGGACCAAGTTGGAGCCCTCCAACAGTAAGGGTTTATTTATTGGCTACAGTGAGAATTTAAAGGTTTACAAGATCTATATTCTAGGAGAGAGGAAGACAATTGTAAGCAGGGATGTAAAGTTTGAGGAAGACTTTGCATCCAAAAAGTCTCATGAGCCATTACTAGTGACAACGGATGAGGAGCAGGAAGCTCCGAAGGTTGAGCTAGGGTCACCAATGACTTCCAGTTAGGGGAAACAATCTTAAGATGCAAAGAAGGAGCCACTAGCTCCTAGTAGTTCTATCAAGAGACCTCGATGGTTCACTCAAACATTGAGGGATGCTCAGGAGCAGGTTGAGGCTCTTAGGAGCACATTCAGGGACAAAAGACCTCCAAAGAAGTTTTTGAACTATATGGCATTGATAAGCAACGTCGTAGATTTCAAGCCTTCCAGTTTTTAGGAGGTATTTCACTAGCAAGTTGAGGAATGCCATGGTGGAGTACACCATCATGAAGAATGATGTTTGGGACATTGTGCCTAGATTGAAGGGGAAGTCAACGGTGACTTCGAGATGGCTCTTCAAGATCAAGCATGTGGCTAATGAAAACATAAAGAAGGACAATGCGAGGTTTGTGGCGAGAGGGTTCTTCGAGAAAGAGGGGATGGATTATGAGGATACATTTTCTCCAGTCGCCAGGTACACTTCCATTAGAGCAGTGATTCCTTTAGTCTCCATTATGGGATGGAGGATACATCATATGGATGTGAAGACAACTTTCCTTAATGGCATAATTGAGAAAGAAGTGTACATCGAGCAACCTTAGGGCTTTGAGGTCAATGGGTGTTGAGATATTGTAACTTCTAAGAATATTATATTTGTACTTTATTATTCCGGAGATGTTTCATTCCTTCGTAGAGATCCTATTGTATATCCAGAGATGTTTATTCCTCCTACGGAATGTGGTAACTTGGGTTATTAGACTTCCCTAGTGGGGTCGGCCCAGAGTCAGTTGTATGGGGTGTTTAAGTCCCCAGTGGGGTCGACCTAGCCAGCATTATGTTGAGTGGTTAAGTTGGGGCCGACCTAGTTAGTGTAAAAGTCAAGTCGGAGTAGTGTATAAATAGAGGAGGTGTGTTCCTCATTTAACACACACATTCACTCACTTGTGATTGGCGCATAGGAGAGAGAGAGATCTGCATAGGAGGAGAAGGAGCTCTTGTTTGGGGACTACATCTTTGTATTTGCTGGTCATCCATATTGAGGAAGCTTTGCTGGGTTTTCTACCTCATGAGGGTTTCCCAGGATAAATCTGTGTCTCTTGTGTTTATGTTGTGCTTGTTGTTCTTTCAGTGATCCTGTATATGCTATTGTTGTGAAATAGAATGTAATACTGATGTTATCTATCTTAGCATATTGAATCTTAACATGGTATCAGAGCTAGCCTGAAGGAAGGCAATGTATGGCACTTACGACACTTGCTTCCCTTGCGACAATTTGAAAGTTAGGGTTTTATATAGCAAAAACCAATCATCGTGGCACTTTTGCTATAACTCAGTTTTGGTGAAGGTTCAGGATCTGAAACTTTTACAGGTCGAAGATAACATCCCCCTGTACCTTATGTTCGAAGCTCAGCCTCAGATTCGTTGTACTTTGTGATTTATGATTTGTACAAGTTAGGGTTTCTGCCTCTTCCAGAATGCAGTCCTAAACAAGTGACCTAGGTAAAAAGGTCATATCTCGGGCTAGGAAGCTCCAAATGAAATTTCATAAAGAGTGACAGGTAGGGCATGAACTGTAGTTTCACAGGTCCGGGTTTCAGAGGCCAAAGTTGAAACAGTGACACGTGGCACTCCGTACAAGTTCACTATGCTGTTTATCCCATAAACAGGTCACGCTACGACACTTGGAATATCTCTCTCTCAGTGAATCCATTAAAGCTCAGACCTGTGGGGTTGGAAAGATGACAGGTCAGGCTACCACAGGCCGAAGTTTCAGACCCTGTAGATCCAAAATTGCGGAGATACACCATAAACAATACGACACATCTGAAATGGGTCAACGGAGGAAGTCTAAGAAGAGGAGGGAGAAGCTGTCACTTAGGGTTTTCGGTTTTTAGGTCTGGAAGGATCTGATACAATGTTGGAGACACCTGATACAACATTGGATGCTTTGATAATGGATTTGGAATCCATTTATCATAGATATTGATCCTCCATCAAGATGTTGTGGGAAGAAGGAGATTGAAGATTAGGGTTTCCAAGTAAGAAGAAAACCTGGCAAAGTTGGGAGACTCATAGGGCAGCAATGAAGGAGGTTTAAATGGCACTGATATTTATCATCCTAGCACCATGAACATATATAAGATGTTTACAAGTGATCTACCTTGGATGGTTAGGATTTTACCCTTATAGAGAAGACTACTCGACAGGTATGACTTGAGCAGATACAGGTATGTTTTGAAATCTATTTCATGACTAAGTTTATAATATGTTTGTCTTCATATTATTGAGGTTAGTACAATCATGATTAGTTTTAGATTGTCTGATCACCTTAGTAAAAGTATGAATGCATGTGAATGATAGAAGACATTCATTGATTAGGGTTATGACACTTATGATTGTACTAATGCACCTGTGGTGTTGTATGAGGATGATGTTGTCTGCTAACATGAAAGATACATCAAGAAAGACAAATCGAGTTCTATGACTATGATGGCATGAAGACAAAGACTCATCCATAGTCTTTGATCACATAGAAGCTCTACTTACAAGGTATGTATGAATTTGTTCTACTATGCTTAACTTATGAGATATGCAGGTTCTAGCACAAGGTCTCTAAATCATTGAAGAGAACAAAGAAGATATTGTTTGGGTATAATAATCCAGGTATGCTTTCCTATATCAAATTAGAATCCTACTTTGTGTTAGGATCTTAGGTAAGTATACTTGTGTATGAAATGATCATGACCATACATACTTAAGATTATTTAGAATCGTAATGTTTTGATAGTATTGAGATTATACTAATGAATGTATGATTATGTTTGAGATCATGAGGATGACACTAGTGCACACTTAAGCATGCATAGTGGTACAGAATGGATAGAAGTTCAAAGACATATAGAGATCAAGCAGGAGGCAACCACACAAATATAAAAGATAAGTATTTGAGTTGTTATTTGAATCTCTGAAATAGTAAATGATATTGCTCGTAATAGCTGTATGCATATTTGTATTCCTAGAATATATCATGCATAGTGTAAGCATTCATATAGCATTGAACAGTATACTACTAATATGCATATGATGGGTAAGTTGGACAAACATTCCATTGTTGTTTATCTAGAATGAAACCTCTTTGCTGACATGCTGAGAGCTGTGCACTCTCTTGACAGTATGTTCTGGTAGAGATGGAAGGCATCTAGATAGCCACTGTATACATACAGGATATGGAAAAGTGTTTTGCCAAAATATTGGTCAAGATAGTTGCATGACTATGTGAATCATATCAGTATGCATACTAGGTTATCATGTCAACATAATTTGATGATTATGAAGTATTACTAATCATGTGATTAACTTTGATTTGTAGAAAAGATCATGTGCTATGATTTACAAAACAAGGATGATGAACACCTGTTCCAAAGAACGAGTGATGGATGTTCAACAAGAAGACTTACAAATCAAACATACTATAGAAGGCTCGTGGCTAGAAGATTCTCTTAGAAAGAGGAAGAGGATCATGATGAGATGTTTGCTCCAAGTGGCTAGATAAGACCATTCTCTTAATGATGTAATTGAAGAATAAGTACGAATCGAGAAAACTCCCAGGATTCAATTGAAGAAAGCTCTATACAGGAACCTAGGATCAATAGTCATTTGATGAGCTTAATGATCACCATGGGTGATGCTGATTTCAACCTTTGCTACAAGGTTGAAGATGATGTCTATATACAGATGACATTCTTCTCTTAGATGGATGCAAGAAGGAACTCACCACAGAGTTCGAATGATCTTGAGGCTCATATCAGTAGACCCATCTGACGAGAGATGGCACGGATAGATATGCAGAAGATCACTCAATGCAGAATGTGAATGATGTTCAGTCACAGAGGGAGAATTGATAGCTTCTTGACAAGCTTGGGCTTTACCAAAAGTAAAGCTGATCCTAACCTTTACCTTAAGGTTATGGATGATGAACTTGTCATACTATTACTGTATGTGGATGATCTCTTTCTGACAGGGAATGAGAAACAGATCATGGAAAGCAAGAAGAAGCAAGCTACAGAATTTGAGATGAAAGATCTCGGATTGATGCATTACTACCTAGGTCCGGAAGTATGGCAAGGCCCAGAAGGAATCTTTCTCAACCAAAGAAAGTATGCTGTGGAAATCTTGAGAAGATGTGATATGTTGGAATGTAAAGCCATGACAACTCCCATGGATTCCAACTTGAAGCTGTTAGCTGATGACTCATTAGAGTTATTGGATGTGACTATGTACAGACAAATTATTGGGTCATTGATGTATTTGGCGAACACCAGGTCAGATATATGCTTTGCTGTGAACACCTTGAGTCAATATCTAGTGGAACCTAGGTGTGTTCACCTGATAGCTGCAAAGCATGTGATGAGGTACCTAACGGGTACGATAGACTTTGGTCTTTTTTATCTTGAAGGTCATGACTTCAGATTGTATGGCTACACAGATGCTAATTGGGCAGGAAGTGTATCAGACATGAAGAGCACATCGGGCGGATGTTATTGTCTGGGATCTGCCATGATCTCGTGGTTTAGCAAGAAGCAGTCTAGTGTGGCTCTCAGCACAGCTGAAGCGGAATATATAGCTACTTCCTCTGCTAATTGTGAAGCGATATGGATTCGGAAAATGTTATCAAGATTGTTTGACTTAGAGATGGACCCCACTGTGATCCTATGTGACAACCAGCGTTGTATCAAGATGACAGAGAATCCAGTGTTCCATGATAAGTCAAAGCACATAGAGATCCGATATTTTATATACGGGATATGGTGCAGAAAGGAGCTATCAAGCTCGAGTATGTGAGCACTGACGAACAAGTTGCTGATGTATTGACCAAGCCTCTGTCTCGAGTAAAGTTTGAGTATTTCTGAGACAAGCTTGGTGTAGTTCAGAAGGACCCTCCTCGAAAGGGGGAGTGATATGGTCGCTGATGATGAGATTGCCTGCATCGACGGTAAGGTCGATGATGTGGATACTTGTATCGATGATGAGGATACTTGTATTGATGATGTGGATACTTGTATCGATGATGAGGATACATGTATCGATGATGAGGTTACCTGTTCCGACGATAGGTCGATGATGAGGTTACCTGTCTCGACGATGAGGTCGATGATATCAACGATAAGGTTGATAAGTGGTCCTTAGACTTTGTCTAAGTGGACGTGATAGGACTGCATCGTCCTTGAACGTTTAGTTCAAAATGTACATGAGAGGACTGCATCGTCCCTGAACGTTTAGTTCAAAATGTACATGAGAGGACTGCATCGTCCCTGAACATTTAGTTCAAAATATACATGAGAGGTGTCTTAAATGGATCAAGGACTGCATCGTCCTTAGACATGAGAGGTGTCTTAAATGGATCAGGGTTGCATCGTCCTTAGACATGAGAGGTGTCTTAAATGGACCAAGGACTGCATCGTCCTTAGACATGAGAGGTGTCTTAATTGGATCAGGACTGCATCGTCCTTAGACATGAGAGGTGTCTTAAATGGATCAGGACTGCATCGTCCTTAGACATGAGAGGTGTCTTGAATGGATCATGGACTGCATCGTCCTTAGACATGAGAGGTGTCTTGAATGGATCAAGGATTGCATCGTCCGTAGACATGAGAGGTGTCTTGAATGGATCAAGGACTGCATCGTCCTTAGACATGAGAGGTGTCTTAAATAGATCAAGGGCTGCATCGTCCTTAGACATGAGAGGTGTCTTAAAAGGATCAGGATTGATCATCCTATAAGTAGATTTGGACTGCATCGTCCATAGACATGAGAGGTGTCTTAAAGTGAGAGGGATTGATCATCCCATAATTGGATCATGTGTATTGCAGAGTATGCTTCTATGATGATACTATTGATCGAGATGATCCAGATGATGATACTGTTGATCGAGATGATCCAAATGATGATATTGTTGATCGAGATGATGATACTGTTGATCGAGAGGATCCAGAGGATGATATTGTTGATCGAGAAGATCCAGATGATCGAGGAGATCCAGATGATGATGTTGTTGATCGAGAGATCCAGATGATGATGTTGTTGATCGAGAGATCCAGATGATGATGCTGTTGATCGGGAGATCCAGATGATGATGTTGATTGTGAGATCCAAATGATGATGTTGATCGCGAGATCCAAATGATGTTGTTGATGGGGAGATCCAGATGATGATGTTGTTGATCGAGAGATCCAGATGATGTTGTTGATCGAGAGATCCAGATGATGATGTTGTTGTAGCTGTTCGAGTGCTGCAGAAGATGAAGACTCAGTACTGAAGATGTTGATGTTCCAGTATTGAAGATCTTGAAGATGTTCCAGTAACTGTTTGAGTTACTGATGATTTATGAAGAAAGCTTCCAATGATTTATAGATATATCATGTAGTTAATGACTCCTTGCTCCTGTAGATGTTGTTATAATATCCTTCTCGTTAAGGGGGAGTGTTGAGATATTGTATCTTCTAAGAATATTATATTTGTACTTTATTATTCCGGAGATGTTTCATTCCTCCGTAGAGATCCTATTGTATATCCGGAGATGTTTATTCCTCCGACAGAATGTGGTAACTTGGGTTATTAGACTTCCCTAGTGGGGTTGGCCTAGAGTCAGTTGTATGGGGTGTTTAAGTCCCCAGTGGGGTCGGCCCAGTCAGCATTATGTTGAGTGGTTAAGTTGGGGTCGACCTAGTTAGTGTAAAAGTCAAGTCGGAGTAGTTTATAAATAGAAGAGGTGTGTTCCTCATTTAACACACACATTCACTCACTTGTGATTGGCTCATAGGAGAGAGAGAGATCTGCATAGGAGGAGAAGGAGCTCTTGTTTGGGGACTACATCTTTGTATTTGCTGGTCATCTATATTGAGGAAGCTTTGCTGGGTTTTCTACCCCATGAGGGTTTCCAAGGATAAATCTGTCTCTTGTGTTTATGTTGTGCTTGTTGTTCTTTCAGTGATCCTGTATATGCTATTGTTGTGAAATGGAATGTAATATTGATGTTATCTATCTTAGCATATTGAATCTTAACAATGGGCAGGAGTCCCATGTGTGTAGGCTGAAAAAGACCCTTTATGGACTCCAGCAACATCGAGAGCATGGTATTCCATGATTGATGGATACCTGGAGAGAAAGGGCTTCACCAAAAGTGAAGTAGTTCCCAACTTATATTTCATATTCGTTGAGGTTGATCTGCTCATTTTGGTGCTATATGTAGATGACCTGTTTCTCACTGGTTTGAAGAAGCTCATTGCAGGGTGCAAGGCAGATATGCCACCTGAGTTCGAGATGAAGGACATTGACTTGATGCATTAATTCTTGGGGTTGGAGGATTGGCAGAGACCAGGGGAGATTTTCCTTGGGCAAGGTAAGTATGCAGTTGAGATCCTATAGAGATTCTGGATGGAGGATAGTATGCCCATGGCCATGCCTATGATAGCTAATTTGAAGAAGGTCACTATTTCAAATACATATATGGTGGATCCCACATTGTACAGACAATTGCTAGGTTCCTTGATGTATTGATAATTTTCCAAAGGTTAATGTTTGCTCTGGAAATCTCAATCCCAACTCGGCCTCAATTCACATCAAACCTCATGAATAACAATCCTAACTTCTGTAAGCAAGCTTGATGCATAACAAACAACACAATAACTAAAGCAATCACACAATGGACAACAATATATCTTGGAAAACGCCAATGGGGAAAAACCAGCTACTAAGGGATTTCTTCAATCCTAAGCCAGAGCATATAAAGAAGAGTTGTACAATTAGAAATATATGGGTAATGAAACCTGAAGGGACAAGCCCTAGATCTGCATGCAGCTGCAATTGTTGCTCTATGGAAATGTGCCAACTGCTCTGTACTGTCTGATCTGTAATCTCATCTTCAACCAATCTCTGGAAGGACTCTGACTGACTCTGCTTTGATATGCTCAACTACTGAAGAAATGCTGCAACCTCACTCTGAAGTTCGCCCTTGCTCTGGAAGTGCGCCACCACTGCTCTGGAAGTGCGCCTCTCTCTGGATCTCTTTCAATCTCTGAAGAGATATGAATGAGTCCTCCTCAATCACTGAAGAAGAACCCTATGCTTCTTTCAGCCCTCTTGGCCTCAAGAAGTGCGCCCCTCTCCTCTGTGAGTTCTCCCTCGCTCAATCTATGAGCTCCCTCGGTGCAGATAGACTCACTACACTGTCAAATGGCTCCTCAGTGCCTTAGATTGATTGGCCTCTGATCCCTCTCAGATTCACCCACTCTCTGCTGCAGAAGATGCACCCCTCTTAAGAATGTGCCCTCCTGCATGCACAAAGTTACCCTCACTCTGTTTCTCTCCTCTCTCTAAAGAAAATATCGAGTAACCTTTTTCAGTGACTCCTTGCCTCCTTATATCAACTCACTAACTGATTAGGGTTTCCAAAACCCTAATATGAGTGTATGCCAAAATCCCGCTTTTGCATGATTTTTAATTAAAAATATTGCATGCATAAGGAAAACAACACTGAAATCTCTCCATGCATCCATCGCTGGATCCATGACACCTGGTAGAGTGCATCTCACCCTCTACCCTCCCGTGATGCCTATACTGAAAAAGTACCTCCATGCTAGGCATCTGAACATGAATAACATACCGAGATACACCTATATCTAACACTCCCTCTTATTGAGGGAAGTCCTGTAAATGCCTGGATCCATCACATCCCCTGTCGTTGTAACCGCTAACTCTGAACTACCTGCCACTGCTGCACTTTGATTTGATAACCCATAATCTACCTCCATTAATGTCATCTCGAGAGAAGCCTCTCGCTCTCTCTCTCTCTGCCTCTGACACTGAACCCTGTTCCAGACTCCCTCTGAGATTGATCAACAGTGGATCCACTGGCATGTACCTGACCCTCCTGTCTTGAGATCTCTCGTCTCTCTCCTGAGCCTGATCCAACTCAGTCATCTCGTACTAGCTCAATCTATGGCTAGTACTGGCAATGTTGCATGACTCGGACTCGGCAAAGACTCGGCTGGCATATGACTCGTCGACTCGGGAAAGACCCGAGACAGACTCGGCAAGACTCGACAAATACGAAAAAACTTAAAATATGGTATATTTTGGGCACAAAAAAGAGGTTAATGGCATTTCCAATCCATGTAAGTTATAAAACTACAATCTATGTAATAATTGATAACATTATCTCATAAACTATGATAATATATCGTAACACAATCAATTTTTGTATGCAAAAATTTAAATAATGATCATAAAATTATATATTCAAATTTATATATTTTATAAATGAACTTTTAAATGATAATTATAAAGTCTGTTGTTTATATCTTATTTCTTTAGATTAAAAAATTCTTTAATAAATCATATTTCTAATAAATATAAAAATTTCATATTTATTTAGTAATATAATTATTATAATAATTAATCTAAAAACTATTTTTATTTAAATAAATAATTTTTTCTAAAATCTAAATAAAATAATAAAACACAGCTATTCAAAAATCAAAATAAACTCATCAACCTCATTAAAGTAACAAGTTTAATATATAAAATTTTAATATTAAAGTAACAAGTTTAGTATATAATATATAAATTTACAACTTTATTATATAATATATAAATTTTTAAATCAATTGTTTATGTAAGCTTTAATTAAAAGATTGTTTATGCAAGCTTTAATTAATATATAATATATAAATTTTTAAATCAATTGTTTATGTTAGCTTTAATTAAACACGTGTTGATTTATACCATATAAATTAAAACTCCTTTATAAAATTCCGGTTGAAATTCCGTTTGAGAGATTCAATCCAATGACCATTAATTCAGTCCATCCGACGAAGGGCTCATGAGTCGCAACGACCATTAGTTGAGTGAACTAGAACCAGAGATGTGTGTGAATGAATCATTGGTGACTTGACCCAACTTAGACCCAGTTTGATGGAACCCAGCGAGAAACTTGCACTCGTCCACCTGCAAGGGATGAACCGTCTCCAGGACGCTGTAACAATATCCATTTTATGTTACTGTATGAGCGAGTGGTTGATGATTCAGGCAGACACATTCAGTTGTGCGGGAAGCCAATTGGGAGAAGAAGAGCTCCGTCACAGCGAGTTCAACCCATTCCACCCGGGTTTGCCAAGTCAGCAGGTGAGTCTTATGCGAGTACCCGGATTGGAGGTTGACTTGCCTAGAGTCGCGAGTCTTGGGCGAGTGGTGCTTCACTGAGTACTGGTACGAGCCTCTTGCTTATCCCTCTGATATGAGGACTGACTCCTCAATGCGTCACCAGTCTTGGGAGCATCTCACTCTATGTCCATATCAGACTTTGAAAAAGACTCTAAGATCCACCTCGATGTACTTGAAGTGGGCTGGCCCCGGACCACATACTGCATACCAATCTGATGACCCATCAACACAGGATCACTGGAATCTACTCCCACTAGGTAAACAAATATGTGCTCCCTCTGAAACAAGATAGCATATCCTGTATCCTCTAAGGAAGACACTGAAAGTCTGTTGACTCTCAGTCCAAGAATCAAGAGTACTCTTATTACCTCTAGGAGTTCTCCAAACTCCAATAGGAACCGTACTCGTCCCAACCCTTTGATCACATGCATCGACCCCTCAACATAACGTATTGTCTGATCTGGAATAATATCAAGTGTGAGGAATGCTTCTCGCACCCTTGTCATATGGATGTAGGATCTGCTGTCAACCATCCACCTCTCATCAACCTCAATCTCAGGTTGACTACTATCTTGGCTCGATACGAAAGAAGCAAGTGAGAACTCTCAGTCAAACCTGGTAGCAAACGCATCCACCTCCTCGGCAGTTGCTACCTGCTCATCCTTCTCCCTCTTGCACTTCTTCTTGTGAGGGCATTGGTCTGCATAATGGCCATACTCATTACATGTGAAACATCTGACCTTACTCAGGTCTTTCTTTTGGTCCCCTCTCTTGAATCTTTGCTTTCCCTTCGCGGCAAGTGCCACACCCTCCTCATCAGGAGAGTACAAGAGCTACCTTGGATATATCCTCTCTGGGTCTCTTCCTGTGTGAATCATCCCACAGACGATTCCACTTGGGGAGACTCTCTCTAGCCATGATGGACTCTAAAAAACACTGCCAATGGCTTGGTCACGCCATTCAAGGCTTGTCGCACGAGCTGTCCATCATCAACCTTCTCCCTCGCTACCCCAAACTCAACTCTTACCTATGTAATGTGGGTAAGATAAGTGGCCATGCTCTCAGTCTTCATCAACTTTATGCTCATTAATTTTTCTGTGGGTACCATCTTCCTATTCACGTTGGATCTCTGGTACAAATTGGTCAAGGCATCCCACATCTCAAACACGTTAACCTTACTAGTGACGCGTGGGATCACATGGTCCTTGATTGCATCCAGGAGGATCCTCTGGGATTTAATGTTCATCTTGTCATAGGTTGCTTTTGCAGTAGCATCTAATGGCACTATAACTAGTTTTGCGGCTATACTCTCCACAATATCCCACAGTTCGCTTTCCTTTAGAAACAACACAATCCTTGTCTATAATGCAATGAAGTTCAAGGCCCCATTCAACATGTCCTCAACCCTCAAACTATAGCCATACTCTCTGATCAACTAAGAACTGAAACAAGAATATCACGGAGACCAAGAACCTCTCCCAGTCACATATCTGGCCTCTACATGCACAGATCTGATAGATCTATCTCAGATCTATCCTCCCTCCTCACGGATCTAATAGATCTAATATGTCTCTGCACAAATTTGATGCCTCCTCTTCAGATCTAAACCCTACTCTTCAGATCTGAGTCCTGATCTCATAGATGTAATCAATGTACCCCTCCAGATCTGAATACTCACAGATCCGATATGTGATTTCCCGGACCTTTAACAAGGCTTCGATACCAAGATAATTTTCTAGAGGTCAGTACTCGCTCTGGAAATCTCAATCCCAACTTGGCCTCGTTTCACAACAAGCCTCATGCATAACAAACCCAACTTCTCTAACCCTGAGAAGGAATAATCAATGCAATGTACTTATAGAATAAAGCTCAATGGAATCTATCAACAACACAATAATTGAAACAATCACACAATGGACAACAATATATCCTGGAAAACCCCAATGGGGAAAAACCAGCTACTGAAGGGTTTCTTCAATCTTGAGCCAGAACATATAAAGAAGAGTAGTACAATCAGAAATATATGGGTAAAGAAACCTAAAGGGACAAACCCTAGATCTGCATGCAGCTATAACTGCTGCTATGTGGAAATGTGCCAACTACTCTGTATTGTCTGATATGTGATCTTAGCTTCAACCAATCTCTGGAAGGACTCTCACTGACTCTGCTCTGATCTACTCAACTACTGAAGAAATGTTGTAACCTCACACTTTGAATTGCGCCCCTGCTCTGGAAGTGCACCCCCACTTCTCTGGAAGTGTGCCCCTCTTTGGATCTCTGTCAATCTCTGAATAGATCTGAATGAGTCCTCCTCAATCACTGAAGAAGAACCCTCTACTTCTTTCAGCCCTCCTGACCTCAAGAAGTGCACCCCCACTGAGAAGTGTGCCCCCCTTCTCCTTGGGAAGTGCCCCTCTCTCCTCTATGAGTTCATGCTAGCTCAATCTCTGAGCTCCCTTTGTGCAGATAGACTCACTACATTGTCAAATGGATCCTCAGTGCCTCAGATTGAGTGGCCTCTGATCCCTCTCAGATCCGCCCACTCTCTCCTGCCCCTCCTCTTAAGAATGTACCCTCCTGCATGCACAAAGTCGCCCTCACTCTGTTTATCTCCTCTGTCTGAAGAAAATACTAAGTAACCTTTTTTGGTGGCCCCTTGCCTCCTTATATCAACTCATTATCTGATTAAGGTTTCCAAAACCCTAATATGAGTGCATGCAAAAATCCTGCTTTTGCATGCTTTTTAATTAAAAATCTTGCATGCATAAGACAAACAACATTGAAATCTGTGCATGCATCCACCGCTCGATCCATGGCACCTGTTAGAGTGCATGTCACCCTCTACCCTCCCCTGATGCCTATACTAATAAAGTACCTCCATGCTAGGCATCTAAACATGAAGGACATCCCGAGATACACCTATCTCTAACATGTATCTAGTCAACACTAGGCCATATATATGTTTTGCAATGAACACCTCGAGCTAGTTCATGGTGGAGCCGAGGCAGGAACATTGGGTAGTAGCAAAACATGTGCTTAGATACTTGAGGGGCACAGTGGAGTATGGACTAAGATATCTTGAAGATGGTGAAGTGAAGTTGCATTGGTATATAGTTCAGATTGGGCAGGCAGTGCATTAAAATAGGAAGAGCACCTCACTGTGCTACTTCAACTTGGAATCATCGATGATATCTTGGTTCAGCTGGAAGCAAACTTCTGTGGCACTCAATTTAGTAGAGGCAAAGTACATGGCATCGAGTACAACTAGTTGTGAAGTCATCTGGCTTCGCAAATTGCTAGCAGGTTTATTTGATCAGGTGTTGGATCCCACAATGATTTATTGTGATAATCAAAGTTGTATCAAACTCTTTGAGAATCCAGTTTTTCATGACAAATCCAAGCATATTGAGAGAATGTATCACTTCATTCGAGACATGATTAAGAAGGGAGCAGTGAAGCTCCAATATGTACCCACAGATCGACAAGTTGCAGATATTCTGACCAAGCCCTTAGCAAAAGAGACAAGTTTGAAGCTTTCAGAAACAAACTTGGGTTGGTGCAGAATTCCTTCCTCGCTAAGAGGGACTGTTGATGTTTTGTAGCTCTAACAGGAACTTCCGTATAGGTTAGGTGTCAAACATGCTAGAAGTCATCCAAATAAATCTATTTTTTAATTCGCTTTATTTATAATGTGAAAGTCTTTTAATCATTAGTGATTTAGACTAATCTCAATCATTGATCACACCATGAGATTAGGTTATTGGTAGAATGGGGTTTCAACTAAAGTATAAAGGCAGGTCAAAGTAGAGGGAAAAGACACATTCATTCTTCATGAAAACAGTTTTGTTCGAAGACAAAGAAAGAGGCCATGAGAGATGAAAAACAGGGCAGCAGAGAGAAGATTGACTTGCAAGTTCAGTAGGTCGAAGAATAGGGCAGAAGCAGGATTTCCGTACAGCCATGAGGAATTTCGTATTGTTGTACGGATAGATCTGTACGGATCCATACCGCAGTATGGACATGTCGTACAGGTACTACTGTGCGGACAGATTTTGCAACAACTTCTTAGATCTGTTTGTCATTTTTCCTCTTTGGCAGGCGAAAAATCCTCTGTGTAAGTTTTGGATATTAATAATAAACTGATTTTGAAGGACAGATTTTTGAGTTCCGTGTTTTATACTTCTACTGTTTGTTTTCTAGCTATATGTGTGATTAATGTATGCTCAGATTTATTTTTGTTATTAGGCAAATTTTAAGATCTGAATTTATTTGATAAAAAGGCATAGAAAAACAGTCACCTAGGGCTTGGGAAATTTCAACATTTTTAATCTGTGTTTCCTTGAGTCATGTAGCTTCTTAGATTGTTCTTCATGTTTATGCTCTTCATGGGGCTTTTCTTCATGTGATTCAGTGACCTGTTCTTTTCATTCAACCTTAGATTCTCCATCTATTGTGTCAGTAGGGACTTTAGTTATTTTACCTGCAAGGACTTATTCATGTTTCCCCTTGGGCTCTTCTTGTGTAATAAGAGAAATATCCCACAATGTAATTTTCATTTTCTTATACCAAAGCTTCAAGAACTTCTTTTGCAAATTAATATTAATTGTATGAATAGAGTCCATCCATGTATGGTGAAACAACATCCACATCATTCATATCGATAGCATACAAATTTGAATGCTAGAGATATTCCATGGTAATCTTCAAATCTTTAAAAAATTGAACATTTTCACCCTCAATAGGTGTGCTTTGAATATCCTTGGCAAGGATTCTTTAGCGAAATTGACATTGATGATATTATACTTGTGACTAGGGTTTATAGAAATAGTAACATTTTCTTGTTGAACACATCCATACACCTGTAATGGGAAGTTTGTGCATGCAAACAAACCCTTAGTGCTTTCTTTATCCTTCTGCATAGCATGAGACCACCTATCCTTGTTCAAATGTTTTATCTAAAAGTGCCTCCTTGCCCTAGTCAAATGACTTCCACAATATGGTAGCATTGCCTCTTAAATTAGTGCTTGTCCAAATTTTCCACAATGATCCCCATAATGACTTCCTTTCTCTTATGTATTCTTCGATAGTAGGACCTTCATCTTTTTCTGTAAAATACAGCTAGTTTGCCACAATGCTAAAAATATTTCTGTTTAGTTTTGACAATGGACAATGATGATTGGACAACAATGATATATCCAAGCTTAATACTAACTAGCTTATTTGAATTTTGTATTTGATTTTGTGATTAGAATTTCATCAGTAGTTCTAATTTCTATTTCAATGTTTTAATTGTAATATTTATCATTAATGTTCGTGGTGAACTCTAAATTTTTGAAAATATTTATCACTCTCTCTCTCTCTCTCTCTCTCTCTCTCTCTCTACACACACACACACAAAGAAACAATACGTCCCTGGCCGAGCCCATGTCTTTATCTTCGTGTTGGACACGTGTCCAAAAATAGGATGTGTGCCAGGTATGTTGCACACGTGCCCTAGACATGTTGGACACCTGGGCACCCTATTTTACAGTAGTTGGACATGAGGGTTCTCTCTTATGTTACTTCATCCTCTTGTTGCAAGAGGAATAACACGTAAGGGAATTTGTACAGTTTGAAGAAGAGCAGGTTTGGGCAGTCTAGAGCAGAGACAATGGTGTATGTGCACTCCAACCTTTGTCTTATTTACAGGTAGAGGGAGGAGTGGTTGAAGGGAAAGGCAAAGATGTGGGATGTGTTTCCCGATGATATGGGTTTGGAAGCAATGATATGTTGGCATTAGTCAATGTGGATCTTAATGAACCAGTGCTAGAGCTGGTCACTTTTAATGATAATGATCCTATCGAGAGGTCATCCTCCATACCAACAAATGCATATCTTGGATTGGATATAGAAGAGGAGGATGAAGGAAAGAGCAGTAGTAGTGGTGGTCATTTTGATGATTTTGACATGGAGGACCACTGGCAATGATGAGCTAAGAGATTCTTCGATCTATGGTTTTAGTATCTACTCTATTTTTTATTTGCCATTGGCATCCCCACCTATAGCATCAACCATAATACATTTTGATTTTAACGACATCAAATGACTTAATGTGAAAATTGCACTTTATGGTTCTAACTTCTAAACTTCTACTTTATGATGGGTATTGAATATTCTAATTTCTTGTGTGTTTGATCATCATTGATGTAGTAAGTTGTAATTAGTTTCTAATTTCTAAAAAAATGGATCTTTATGTCTATATTTCATATATATATATAACATGTTCCCCATGTCATGTTTCTGGGGTTAACTTGTCTACAGTTACACTTGTCCCACTGTCTCAGAAACCAACATAGGTTATATACTATAAAGGCTCTGCTGAATTTCTTAGTTGTATCTAGCATGAGAGCATCCCATAGTTGAAGATCATGAGCTTTTATTGTCCAAGTTTATCCTCTCTGAATCAGGTATATGCAACTGCTTCAACGACAGGTGGCATTCTTCTTCTATCCTCCTCTAGCAACTTCAACCCAAGACTTATGCTAGATTAGTTAATGTTTTTTCTCTCGGCCAAGGGTTGTGGATTGAATCTCGCAGTTCAGATTCTCTTATGCTGAAAGAATAAACTTCAAATTAGTTCTCTCCGCACAATTGATTTCTAGTGGCTCAGTTCATCCTGGAGAATAGCATTTTCTATTGCCCTGGCATAATCTCTTCAGGAAGAGAGCTCTTTAAGTAATTTCCATATTCTTGGTACAAGCTAGCCCTCTATTAGGGTTTAGTCCCTGTACTAGGGTGGTAGCTTGAACATTGAGATTGGACAATAATTCATAGAGTACTGCCACTTGTTAGCTGCTACAAGTTCCAATGTTTTACAACTCGGACTTGGAATCGGTCGAGGGTCAACTCGGACTCAAACTCGGAATTGGTAATGAATCGGTAATGACTCAGCCGATTTTAATTTAATGACTCGGTTTACTCAAAAATACATTAAATATTTAAATTTTAAAGGAAAACAATATTTTAAAGATTCCAATCCATGATTCCATAGTATTAGAGAAAAATATCCAAAGTCTGTTCATGTATATACCATATAAGGGTGAATATATCAAAATGGCACAAAGTGTACTGTGCAATAGTGCAATACATATCTGTAACAAAATACATAATCAATGAGGCCTAAATGGCCTGTAGAATCCAAAAAACAACATGCTATGATGCCCCTACATCATACATCAATGAGCATACATCATACATGTTATTGATCAACATGATCAATCATCAAACTCATCACCATTGCTAGAACTAGAACTAGAACTAGAATCAGGACTAGCAATGGCATGTGTAATGGCATCATCTGGCTCAAGCTCGGACTCATCAAGGTCATTCACAACTGCAGTAGTAGTAGTAGTACTAGTTGAATGCCTAGAAGCACGAGTGTAGGGTTCATCTTATAGCTTTAGGGTTAGGGTTAGGGTTAGATTCTAAGTTGCATGAAACAGGAAAGAGTTTCCGAAACAGGGATGCGTTGGAAACATGGCTCCCCAAAATTTTGGAAACGGGGAATATGTATGTATGGATGTACATTTTAAATTAATAAATGAGCAAGGACATTTAAAAAAATGAATGTGAAACATAAATCATAAATCACACATGTCAGCGAATCATTACCTATATTGGAATCCTATTCATCAATAGGACCCTATGCCTCCCTCCTCTAGGCTCTAGTCCTTGCCTCTACCTTGAATCTCAAAGTTGATCCTCCAAGGACATTAGTCAACGACTCAACACCCTACAGCTTTGATGAAACTTCCTAATCCAATTGTTAAAATAAGGTAGAAAAAGCTTCCCATGCTTAATAAGTGATTTTGCTTGAGTGAAGAGTACATTTTTATTAAGGTCATGACAGAGGAGTTCAACAATCAACACCGCCAGCATCAAGGTATATAGAGGGGTTGATGTGCTTGATTAAATGCCAATCCCATACCCTCGTACATTATAGAATTTGGTGGAAACTTTGCAATCGTGAAATCATGAAAACTATTAAGTCTGTTGATTTCTGAATGGGATCTAAAGTCCTACTTTTTGCATATGAAGTCCAATGAGGTTGGAACCACTCTCAAACATCATGAAACAATTAAGGGTAATGTTAAAAATTTAAGTAAAAGGATAGAAAATGAAGGATAAGGAGAATACCACTTTTACTTTAAGAATTTAATATTACCATTTAGTACTACTGGGTAACTGAACCTAGTAGGTTTTTTTTACAGTCAACGTGGCTGGTTCAGGTTGGGACTCAGTTGAGTTGCCCGGTACTGAACCGGTCACCCGATCCGGTTTGAAGGCCAAGTTGGCTCAGTGGAGGGTCAACTTGGTCAAATCGGCCGAGTCCGAGTCCGAGTTGACCGATTTTTAAAACAACGGCTACAACTGCTTAGTGAGTGTGTTTTATTGCATCTTGTATCTCAGATACTGGGGTTAAATTTGAGATAGCAGATAGCATTTCTGATGGCACATCCATGGTGTCTCTAGTGCAAGTTTCTGACACCTGCAGTTCAATTCCGAGGCTTGTGGCTTGGGCTGTGTCAAATTTCTTTTGACACCAGCGACTTGTTTTTAAGGCCCATGGTCCAGGCCGTGTCAAATTACTGATGAATATTTATATATTTGACCAAATATGTGATATTTTTAACTCTTTGATTCACACTGAACAAATTCTGTTTAGTTTCCAGCATGTGACTTAAAGATTATTACTGGTTTCTTGCCATTTTATTGAATGTGGAGTCTCTAGCATCTCTATTTCATTATCACCAGCAATGTGTATGCAGATTATTACTTAAATCTCAGATTGACAAAGTACATAATGGGGTTGAGGGTTACAGTGTGAGGAAATATGCATAAAATTATAGGTGAACCTTTCATAATATATTTTGATCTCCCCTGGAAAATAAAGCAAAAATAAATAATAAATGACCCAATGGATGATGGTATAACTTGTGACTTAAATCATTTGTACTAGTTTAAGCATACTTGTATCCATAAAGTTTAAACTTCCCTTGCCATTCATTCGGGGATATATTTAGTTCTGGAAGAGCCTCATTGTCCTTTGTTAAGATGCATTATCTCCTCCTTTGTAATTGGTTTAATCATATCCACTGGTTACACTGTGGACCATCTTCATGGATATGAGTGCTGCTATTTTCTGTCATTTCTTGTCTGGTCCATGATCTGCAGCATTGGTTTTTGGGAAGTCAAGACTCAAAAACATTAGAATCTGGGTTCTCAAAGATCAACACTGTAGTCAATGTGAAAGAGTACATCCATCATTGTTGTAAAGCATCAAGTTCCATTACTAATCCTCTTTCTTTTGTTAGGGAAGTTTTACATGCAATGTCACTAAAAAACTAATATTTCTGCCTACCAGATAGAGACAGATTCAGAAGGGCTACTTATAATCAAGACACGGCAGTCTCTTTTAGAGGCTTTGACAGCACATGTAAAAGCTAATCATCCATATGAGTGAGTAAAATTCCATTTTTGAAATACTTTTTTTGAATATCAGCTACAAAATATGCATTTTCTAACCTCTGCTTCTTTGAGATCAGTTTGTGTGCTTGGAATTATCCTCTTTTAATCTGTGTATCCAAGAGTTTTATTTGATTTTGTTGGTTTACTTAATTGTATAGTTTCTCTCCACATCAGTGAGAAGCATCTAAGATTTCAGATTCTCTGATTGCTCATAATGGTATTTTTCATTTTCAGAGTACCAGAAGTTATTTCTTTACCTATTACAGGAGGAAACCATGATTACCTGAAGTGGCTGAAGGAGAACACTAGAGAGTGATTTGGAGATAAGGCTACTGTTCAAGAAGCTGAATATTGTGTGATATATGCCACTGATATGCTGAATCCACATCTCTTGTAGATGTATCGTGCATATAAACTCTAGTTTTACATTGATTCTATGATAACTAAAGATCGTTAGTTTTTCCAACAACAGAAATTTTTGGATGTGGCTTAATCTGTACTTAATTATACTTGGATTTTTTGTGGCCAACATCTACAACACAGTCTTTGGCTTTAATTTTCTACTTACATGTCTTTATTGGGACAACCAGCTCGTAGGTTCAAGAAAACTGTTTGCATGTTCGATGCTTTTAGGATAGTTGGAAATGGAATAAATGAGGATGCTTACAAGTATATAAATATAAAGAAAGGGAATGGCTAGTATGGACGGTTTATTTTGGCTTGTTTTGAATTGTTTTTCTTTGTGCAATTTTTTCGAAATCAAATTAGTTTATAGTCAAATGGAATTTCCACGAAATTGACTTTGTGGGTCAGCTATGAGATTCTTTTCATCGTTTATTCCACAAGCTGAATTCCATCTCAGAAAGTGACATACCTCTTGGTCCCGTGCTTTCTAGTGTTTTCTTTATGTTTACTTGTTTCGGTTCATTTCCCTTTTGTTTTCCTATCAGGGTTCATGTGTACAACTTAAGATTTGAACTTATGGTAGCTGAAGTGAATCCCTGGTAAGCAGAATGATCTGTTTGACGGATATGCGATGTTAAGGGATATGAGAACTAAGAGAATGGAATGACTGAGAAATTTCATTGTTGGAAAGGTTGATTTTGGATGTAATTTTGTTGTTGTTGTTGTTGAAGATGAGTTTGGTCTGCCCATTGTTTTTCATAGCGAAGATCATGTTTTCCTCCATTCAAGCTCAGGAGTCTTTCTTTAGTGGATATCAATCAAAGTCTGTTTCTAGTTTAATTGTCTACTCATTCTGATGTCCTAGACTAATGTTCTGATAATTTCCTTGTTGCTTGAAAAGGAAATTGTTCCCTATTTCCATTATAAATGAGGGAACGACCCACTTAGCATATGAACACAAGTTTTTTGGTCAACTAACGATATAACAATCTACTTTTGTGAAGACGTGCAAATCCTTACTAGAAAAGTAATTTTTGGAACAACAAGATGAAAAGCTTAAGATTGTTGATGATTACTACAGTATGGAAGCCGGGATGTGCTATTTAAAAAAAGGCAATCCGTTGATTAGCTTGTAAATTCTCTTGAGATCCATATCAAATAGGTTTGAGCTTGTGTTGTTGCTTCTGGCACCTTTGTTCGTCTATATCTAGCCAGTTTTTCTTTCATCTAGAAGTGATGCCAGACTCTAATTCTCCCATAGAACCTAAGTTTATATTTCAATGAACAGGTCTTGACGTTGTTCATGTGTAATAAGTGTTCAATGAAGGAAACATTATTTCCTTGTTTCTTGTATTTATATGTTGTTGGCAATAGATGGGAATTTGAAATGCTCATTTGGTGCAATTGACTATGAACAATAACAAACTTCAAAAGCTATATGACCTGTGGAGGACTGTTGTGTTGAATCATGTGGAGATACTTGTTCTAATATCAGTTTGTTCTATGATAAATACAAAGTGCATGGACCATGGTCTTGTTTATTATTTTTTTGGTTGTCAATATACTAGTGAAGAAGTAGAAACTCCAATTGACAATCCAACATTTCTCGTAGTGGTTGTCAAAAATATGAACAAAAAAGTGAATATACTAGGTCTTCCAACAATGAGGCATCAATTAGGTCTCACCATGGGGCATCATAATGATTTAGTTTTTTTCATCATGCATTGCTTCTAAAAAATGTCCATCATGGTTGCATGTGAGAAGGCTATTAGTGTGCTTGAGACCACCAAACATTTATTCAACCATGCGGATTTATTTCAACATTCCAACATCTATTGTGTTTGATTGTGATCGTAGGTTCATCAACCATTTTTTACAAGCTTTGTGGGAAATGTTGGACATAGAGTGGGATCTATCAATGGCACTTCATCTATAGATAGACACTTATACTAAGGTTCTTGATGAAGTGTCCCAATACCTAAAATGGGACCAATTCAATAATAAGTAGCAATACACTAAATAAACAACAATGAAAAGAACAAGGGAAGGGGGCACTTGCACACTTAGGTTTGGATTGCATATTCAATTCCTAAATAATGGAGGAATACATCTCCATGTACTTTACCTAAAATGGAATCAATTCAATAATAAGTAGCAATCAACAATGAAAAGAACAAGGGTAGGGGGCACCTCCACATTTATGTTTGGAATGCATATACAATTTCTAAATAATGGAGGAAGACATCTCCATGTACTTTTTTTTTCATGGAATACATGTCCTAGGGAAACCTATAAAGTAGTTCTCCTCATTTTGAGGATGGCACCTAGTTTATGTTAGATTCCACAAAAGTTCGAGGTTATATTCATTTAAGATCTCAACATGTCACCTGTGAATTGAAATGGGGGGAGGATAACACTCCTCACAACCCTCTGGGATCGACCCAATTGACAAGACAACTCCATGTACTTGGTACTCAAATGAGTAAACAAGATTTGATTGTATTAATAACAAAATGGATTGGTTACAAATGAGGGTAGTAGACCCCTTTTAATACAACTCTCACAATAACATCTTTCCACTAACATAGGGGTGAGTTATTAATGCATATAACTAATGCCCATCTACTAACTCAGTGATGACTCATTAATAATCTCAACTAACCTAGCGATGGGGCATTAATGAATTTACAAAAAAAATCTTATGTACAAAATATGTGTTGTGTATAGCACAAAACATGTTCTCTCCCCTAAACAACTTTGTTCCCATAGTTATCTGTAATATGATTACTAACTACTTATTGAATGCTTACATGATAAAAATAGGCTCATTTATGCAAAGATGATCTCTATTAACATATTGGGCAATCAATAGCTAATGGAACCAAATGAATAATAAATACAATAAGAACATGCATTACGTCCATATGTTTTCTTGTCATTGGTTGTGTTAGGGACATGACATCTCCTTCTTAAAATGGTTGGAGCTCAAAGCACAAGGAGGAAGTAGATAAAATTGCAATTAGCAGCCAAAGTGATTTCTCTATGGCAACACTAATAGGATAGAGTTATATACGATATCCCAATGATTTGGTATCATTGCACTCTCTCTTCTTGAGTCACATCTCCTCAAAGCTATGGTATAGATTGATGTTGGTGTTCGACTGACATAGGATATTTCCAAAAGATCGAACACCTTCAACAATTGATCACACAAACATATCACATATCAACTCATCGATGTTTTACGTGGTTAAAACCCTCAAAAAGGGAAATAGTGCACCACCCCAACCAACTACTTGAGGCAATACATTACGGAAATGAAAAATATTTTGCATGATTTTTTCACAATTGATCATCAAGCAAATGATCCTCGATGCTCTTTAAATGGAGATGATGGACCAATCAGGTGTTAAAACAAGTTATACAACTTGATGAGAACTCGACATTGTTGTATTTTTATAGGCATCCAAACCATCAAAAAAACAACCCCAAATCAAAAAAGTGGTGCTACCGATAGCACCACTTTTTTTTTGGGGGGGGGGAATAAAATTACAACTTTTTGGTAACCCCAAGCAGTGCGACATCATGTCATTGTAATAAAAACTGTAAAATCGACCCCCAAATTGAAAAATGGTAAAACACATTTTTCTTTCCAGAGTTAAAATTACAACTTGTTTGACGTCGTCGCCTTAACAACCAATGACTTTGCAATGCAAATGCTAAAATAACCCATTGATTTGGTAAGAGGTGCTACCAGTAGCACCTCTTTCCTTTGTCGGTTTACATTTCCAGGCACTTTTAAACCATGTCCTGAAAATATTTAAATTAAAAAAAAACCTTTGTAAAGAAAAAACATAAAACGAAAAAAACCAAAATTTTAACAAACTTCAACAAACAAAAAACAACATTTACAAAATCCAAAACCATTGAAAAAAAAAAACATTTTAAACATTTACGAAAACCAAAACCATTAAAAAAAACACATTTTAAACAACTTTTTAAAAAATTAAAAAAAAATACAAAACAACAATATATATATATATATATATTTAAAATGTGGTGGTGGAGTGGTGGCAGAAGGGTGGTTAAGGGGGTTGGACGGTGGCGTAATTTTCACCCTCTCGTCCCCCTCTCCTTCCCACTACACCCTCCCCCTACCCACTACCACGTGCTCCCCTTACTGACTACCCCCACATCACCCCATGTACCCACCCCATTGCCCATCCCCTCCCCCTTTACATGCCCTTCCCATTAATTAACTCCCCCCATCCGCTTTAAAAGTTTTTTATTTTTTTTTGCATTTTTTAATATTTCATAAATTTTTAAAATTTTACATGTTTGTATTATTTCTCCTTTTTTTAGTTTAGTTTTTATTTATTTATTTATTTTTATTATGTCTCTTTTATTTTGTTTTGTTTTTAAACATATGTAAATGTGTTTCATTTTTTGTTCTTTCAAAATGTGTTGTTTAAAACATGTATTTTTTTCTTTTCATTTTTGTTTTTTTAAGTGTTTTTTTTTAATTTGTTTAATATTTGTTTTCTTCTTGAAATTGTCATAATTTTTTTTTTCGTTTTTATAGAGTTTTTTTTTTTTTTTAATTTAAATATTTTCAGGGTATGGTTTAGAAACGCCTTCAAATGTAATTCGACAACGAAAAGAGGTGTCATTGGAAGCATATCTTTTCGATTTGTAGGTTGATTTTGGCATTCGCATTGCAAAAGCGTCGACTATTAAGGTGATGATGTCAAACAAGTTGTAATTTTAGCCCCATAACAAAAAATGAGTGAAAATGCATATTACCATTTTCGATTCGGGGTTTATTTTATAGTTTTGATTACAGTGACACCACTCGGGGTTACCAAAAAGTTGTAATTTTAGCTTCGAAAAAAAAGTGGTGCTACCGGCAGCACCACTTTTTCGATTTGGGGTTGTTTTTTGGTGGTTTTGATGCAAAAATGTGAGTTTTCATGGCTATAGTTCTCGTTTTGAGTATAAAGTTATCGTTAAGTTGTATAAATTGTTTTAAGAAATGGATCAATAGCCGTTAAGATTGAGGTGAAGATGAATTGTCAAATCACTATATGTCTAGAACATGTTGTGGCTGTCTTACATAAGTACAAATACATACTAATGCATATTAAAGAAACACACTTTACCTAAAGAGACATTATACCAAGTTGATCTTAACTAACTACTAAGTGTCTAATAATCCTAACATCCTCCTTTAAGAACAACTTGGGTTAGATTGCAACATTTACAAGAGTGACATAATAAAAGAATGAATGAGACATTAGAGCCAACTCCCCCCTTAATGACAAATCCCTGAACTCCTAACATAGATCAAAGTTTAGAAAACTTTGCTTCTGCAAGAGACTTTGTGAAGATGCCTATAACTTGATCATCTGTAAGGCAAAGAACACTTCGAAAACGCGATCCTGAATAAGCTTTCTGATGTAGTGCATATGTAGCTCAATGTGTTTGTTGTGTTGATGTTGAATTGGATATTTGGTGAGCTTGATGGCACTATGATTCTCACACCAAAGGGTAGTTGGATGATGCTACTCAAATCCAAACTCTGAAAGGATCTGTCGAAGCCACAAGGCTTCTTGACTGGCATTAATTGTAGCTCTATACTTTGCTTTTGCTGAAGAAAGAGCAAGAGCTTGTTGTTTTTTACAAGCCCAAGTGACAAGTTCAGAATCAAGACCGAAACTTATAACTTGCAGTAGACTTCCGATCATCAGGGTTTCCATCCCAATCTAAATCAGTGAAACCAACCAACGAAGGAGCCCCCCTAAATTATAATGAATCCCAAACTGAACAATACCACAAATATAGTGAAGTATACTTTTTGTTGTTTTCTAAGGGATTTCATGGGGTGTTTGCATGTACCAGGGAACAAGACCAACGACAAATGAAATATTGGGACGTGTATGAGTCAAATACTGAAGATTGCCGACTAACTGATGGTACAAGGTGGCATCTATTTTAGGTGTAGTGCAAGCGATAATAAGTTTGACTCCAAACTGGAAGGGAGATGGGGCTACTTTACAATCATCCATGTAAAAGCGACGAAGAAGGTCACACACATACTTAGACTATGAAAGAAAAATTCCTTCTTCGGTTTGCAGGACTTGGAGGCTAAGAAAATAATGCAAATGCCCAAAGTATATCATTTCAAATTTCTTCTTAAAGCTGGCTTTCACATGGGTTAAAAGGTTCTGGTCACTACCATTAAGAATAAGGTCATCAACATATAAAAGATTGATGGTGAGATTATTTCCTACTTTCATGGTATAGACATTAGGGTTAGAATGGTATCTAGAAAAACCAGTGTGAAAGAGAAAGCTATCAATTTTGGCATGCCAGGCTCGAGGAGCTTGCTTAAGGTCATAGAAATATTTCTTAAGGTGACAGACAAGGTTGGAGTCATTCTGAACATAGCCAAGAGATTGTTCCATGTAGATTTCTTCTTGCAAATCCCCATGCAAAAAGGTTGGGAGCTTGCAACACTTGTTACATTAGGTGCATGGTGTAGCCCTCTCTAGTGGCCTTTACTTGCTCTTGATAGATGGGGTGGAGGGAAAAGCCCTAAAATCCCTAAAAAAATTTGATGTAGACAACACCACAAACCTAGCTTTGGATCTTGCATGCAAAGTTCCAACTCTACATGTGCATAGTTCGACATTAACTAGAAAGACGAACAGTCACATGGATCCAACACTGCTACAAGATTGATATAGGATGACATCTATTTTTGTAATAAAGTCTTGACACATTTATATAAATACTTGTACATCTATTTTCTTATCATTGTTGTTAGATCGTGACCTTTTAAATCTTCATCTGCGATTGTCCAACTCACCGAGGCAAAGAGGAGTGGGATCATTGGGATCGTTGCTCAAAGAGGAGCAGATTGGTTATACAAGGCGGTTGTGCACAAACACAATTTAAAATTTGATAAACTGTTACGTGAACAACATAATCCAGAAAGGGACGATTCAGGAAATAAATGATGTCATTGCAAGAGATCCAAACCAATTGGTGGTCAATCTCTCAAACACACAATTGGATATTCCAACTAAGAGTTTAATTGAAAAAAGATTAAATTATGTAGTAGCTGTCACAAAGAGTCCGGTAGAAGACATCATCTGTGGTATAGAGGACAGCATTAAGCATTTGCCCAAGAATGTACAAGAACTCTGAGAAGAGCAAAGCCACCGAAGCCTAACATTTCGAAAGAAGAAAGTGGGGCGCTTAAGGAGCTTAACAATAATGATCAAATTATTATCTTAAAAGCGGATAAAGGTGGAGCAAGTGTCATTCTTAACTAATCGGATTACGTAGTCGAGATGAGGGATCATTTGGGTCAAAGTGGGTGCTACAAAAAACTCAAAGAAGTCTTCGAGGCCATCAAGGAATCTTCCTTGGACGAAGCAGTAAAAAGGAAGCTTATAATCTTGTGATGCGATCGGGGTCATAGAAGATCTAACAGATGAAGAAACGATAAAGTTGGTAGGCTTGTGTCTTAAATTCACTTTCTGCAGCTTTCGAGGAGATCTATACGAGCAAATACGTAGACGACACCTTCGTCATTTGGAAAAGAAGAGATAGATAAATTTGTTGATCATTTTAACAATCAGTGCAATTTGATTATATTCACAACACAAAGTTGGAAGGACACTGGTCCCTTCCCTTTCTAGACGTTTTGGTCATCCAAAAATAGGATGGTGGTATTGCCCATTACATTTTTAGGAAGAAAACACACACATACCAATACCTTCTCATTACGGTTTTAGGAAGAAAACACACACAAACCAATACCTTCCCATTACGGTTTTAGGAAGAAAACACACACAAACCAATACCTTCATGGGTTTTCTCATCACCACCCAAGCCAAAGGATGGGTGTTCTAATCAGATTGATTACCAAAGCCCCAAGGATTCCTGACATTGATTGCATTGACTCAAAAAATGAACATTTGTGTAATGTCTTCTTGAGCAATGGATCTACTGCTTCTCAAATCAACAAAGTCTTCACTAAAGTAGCGAGACAACAAAGAAGGCCCCGAAATGCTAATAGTGAAAGAGGTGCTGGGGAATATAAAGCATTCCTAACCTAATACAAGGAATTACTGATAAAATCACTATACACCTAAAAAGAAAACATTGATGGTGTCTTCTCTCCGCTGCATAACGTCAGAAAACTCCTTCGATCGGCAAAAGACCCCATTGACCTGAGGTTGCAGAAAGGTGTTTATCAAATTTCGTGTACATGCGGGAAATCTTACATTGGTGAAATAGGAAGATCCATTCAAACAAGGGTCAAAGAACATAGTGTGGACATTCATCTTAATAGAATCCGTAATTCGGCCTTAGTAGAACATACCCACAACACAAAGCCTCCAATTAATATTAAAGATTTGAAACTATTAACTAGGGTTGACAATTTGTCCATTAGAAGAATTCGAGAGGCCATTGAGATAGTTATAAACCCCAATTACCTTAATCAAGATGACGGCCTTATTATTAGCCGAACTTGGCTACCAACCCTCATTGATTAATATCATTTCAAGCTTCAATCCCTCTCTTGTCAGCTTTACCCCTAAGACCATGGCACTCTTGTTTTTATTCCTAGAAAGGTAAGAAGAACTTCTCAGCATCGAATTTGTCCTCATGATGGGCCTAAAAGATGGCTCGAAATGTTGACAAAGTTTTAGCCTCGACCACCGATTCTCCAATCACAAGATGCCAACAACATTCGTTGTGGATTCTCAACCAATTCGACATTATGAGATCATTAATCACCTAACATACAATATTCTACCTCAAAATGCTCCTTATATACATGATTTCTCAATCTCTATCATTTCGTGGCACTGTCATGTATTTTCCCTAGTTTTATGATTAATAGGATACTTTTATGCTAGAACTATCTCAAAAACAAATTGAAGGAAAAAATGTAACTTTGCACTCAAATAGAAAAAAATTGCTTGCAAGAGGTGCTTGAAGCGTTGGTATCATCAAAGAAATTGATAGAAATTTTCGCAAAGATCATACATATATCCATTATACTATCAATTATAACAACTAAAAAAAGGTCAAAATGACATAAATCCACAATAAAGGGAAGCATATCATCAACAATTCACGTTTACATATCATCAATCTACCAAAAAGTATAAGATCTGTCCCCATAGTCCATTAACATAAATAAAGAGTAAAAAAAACCTAGAGTATTGAATAAACATCTTAAAAAGAAGGGGATGGGTGACGCAGGGAAATTTTTAGGGGCGAAATTTTGCCAATTGGCTATTTTTTGGATTTTTTTTCAAAAAATAAATTTGTTGTTTGGTCATTTTTAGTCTCTAATATCGCTTACATTTACATAAAATATGTTTTTTTTATCATAATATTTGTCAAAATTTACAAGTTTCAGTAGTAAATTGTATGTTTCATATTTAATATTTGCCTACCTATCTATATATATGTTTTTTTCAATCCAAAATAATCGCCTGGAATACTATACTTAAGTATAGTATTTTAATCCTTAAAAATTACCCTCGATGGGTCCTCATCCACCTTGTGCTCCTCTAAAACATGCTCACTAATTTGACTATTATCTGCAAGCATAGGAAAATCATCATCTCTTTTGTTGTGGTCCCCATAAATATGCTAAGATGTAACTTTATTGAACTAAGTGAACAAATTTTATTTGTTCCAATAGTGGGCCTTGGGATAGATTTTGTAGTCTATCGGTTCCCCTGACCCATTTGGCCACTAACCTTGAATGACCAAACACTAGTAGTTTGCCCACATTCATCTTAAATGTTATTCTCAACAAAGTTAGAAGTCTATGTAACTCAACCCAATTATTGCTACCTTTCCCCATTCCTGGTTTGAAGGAAAAAATAATATCATCAACTAGAAACAAAACTCCATGTTGACGCAGTGTCTATTGACAGGGGTTCACTCCACGTTGTCGTCAACGAACTGTCAACCTAACTCTCTTATAAACCGGCCCTGAAAGGTGTAACCCTTCCCAACAACACTTGCAAAGCAAGGGAAGTCTCACCCGAGGTGGATAAGAGGGCTGCTGGAACCAAGCTTCCGCAGTTGTGAAGAGGATATGTGCACATTAACCAGAGATTACAACATTCATAGCATTCCATCAACCTATCATTCGCATCTTATTCATAATACATACATTCAGAGCATAAACAACATATTCACACTAATCAAAGCAATATATATTTGCACTGATCAACAGAAAACATTCACGCAACCCATTATCGCATTATTACACAACAACAGAATTCATAACCGAACATCTTCATTCATTCATCAATGCCTATGGAACAAACCTCGCAGAAACAGTCAAGTCATCCTATCGTAGATATAACCGAATCCAAAAGATGGGATTAATCTCCAAAACTCGGATGCCCTTAGGCTTACAATCTTACTTTATTTATATGCTTTTGTTCTATTACAAAATGGTCCACATGACCGACTCGACTAATTTAACAACTCTTATGCTTCCGCAAAAGGTGGCGAAAGGTCCTTTTTTCCGTGGAGTGACCCTTTCACATCTGTCGGCTTCCTCACTTCTTGTGGATATATCCCGTGCCAACAGGCCCCCAACACAATCTTGTGGCTCGTCCCAAGCCACCTTAATTGGGCACTGTTGTTCTGCACCCATCCTGCGCTGTACTCGGTCACTGAACTGTTCTTTCTCTCTGGAACTCGCTGTTGTGCACTTCTCATCCCCATCCGGAGACTTCTGGTTCGCTGTCATGTACTTCTTGCACTCATCCTCCAGTCTCTGGAAACCTTCATCATCTATCTCTCCGGAGTTTGTTGGGTCGTTGCGCATTTGTTCCCGTCTGAGACAAAGGTCATCGACGTCGCCGAGGTGGAAAACAGGCCGACTACTCCGCACATCTGTTTCACACCTTGGATTGCTTCCTACCAGGTCCAAGGGGCTGCCCCCCCTATTGTTCTGGTGTTCACTGGGACCGTGAAGCTTCGAACTACTACCACACACTTAGACATCTCGAGTGAAACCTCGTCTTTGTGACTCTCGAGTGCCTGGGCTTCTTGCTGTTGAAGGTGCTCATGCACACTCGTCGTTCGGGCCCGCAGTGCCCCTGGGGTACTACCGCATGAAATGAAATGGATCATTTCCACAGCCTCCTTGGAATTCCTAACTTATGTAATGACCTGACCCGTTCGCAGCATGTATTTCTTGCTTTTGGTAAATATCTCTTTGCTCTGCTTAACCTCTAATGCCGGTATTTATGCATTTCCATCGTTCGGGACGTCTGCTTCAAATAACCCTCGCGAATCCATTCACCTGATGCGCCGATTCTGTCATTATTCCTCTTGCATGTGGTGACCGGACTTCCTACATGTGGGATGGGTGACCATGCCGCTCCCAGCTGTTTTGCGTGTTATCCCTGTGCGAAATATCATCCGTGGTGCCGCCGACCATGCTGCCACCATCTGTTCTTGTGTGCCAAATGTGCCTAGCGCCGGTGCCAATCCTGGCCAACTAATCATCATATCTGCCCAAAAGGCCTGTCATCCCGAAACGTCCCATCTGCTGGTGATTCAGTACTGATTTAATAGGGTTGCAATCCTGCCGCTGTCGCAGTCCAAATCCCAAGCTGCGATACAACCCGTCCTTGTGCGCATTCTCCTTCGGCTGATGCATCATATGCTATCTTGTATATATATATATATATATATTATTACTATTTTTATTTTTTTCTAATTCTCATCCGCTCTGCGTCGGATCATGGTGATAGGGCTTCAGCCTACTCCGATTAACTAATTTCGGTAATAGTACCCCATCCAAGCTCTACAACTGTACTGCGCCTCCATTGGTGATAAAAGTGATAACATATGGTCCCAACCAGTGCATTTGCAACTTGCCAGGGTGTTTCACAAATTTGCTATCATACAATAGGATTGTATCCCCCTTCTGTAGGTGTTTTGTCTTGACGTAGCGGTCATGCCATGCCTTCTGGCGGTCCTTTTCAACTTTCTGGTGGAACCCTGCGATGAAGCGATCTTCGTCCAACTGTATTAGTTGTGTCAAGCGTTTTTCCAGTGTGCTATCGTTGCTCATCTCTGTTGTTGCGGCAATGCGCAAGCTGGGTACTATGTATTCCATTGGCATCAATGCTTCCTGCTCGTAGACAAGTTTAAATGGAGTCTGGCCAGTCAGTCACTTGCATGTGGTGCAATACGCCCAAAGGACCGCTGGGATTTTTAGGTCCCCGTCGTCGCGGTTCACATTGCACACCTTGGTGAGAGCATGCTCCAAGATCTTATTAAACGCCTCAATGGTCCCATTCGCCTGAGGGTGATAGGGTGTACTCTTCTTGTGTTGGATTTGGAATTCCTCCATCATCGCAGCAATTGTTTGGTTAACAAAGTGTGTCCCTTGATCGCTTGGTAATACCTTTGGGCAACCAAACCTAGTAACCACATTGTCGAAGAGGAATCGTGCTGCAGTCATAGCAGAACAGTCTTTTACCGATGCGGCTTCCGCCCAACGCGTTAGGTAGTCTATTGCAGTGATAATGTACCGCGACCATGTCCTCTTCCAAGGTGGGTTGATGGGTCCCATGAAATCGACAGCCCATTTGTCGAAGGCCTGCAGCGTTACTTGTGGTACTAGTGGCATTTCGTCTCGTCGCGAGGGTTTCCTAGTTCGTTGACACACGTCGCAGCTTCTGGCATAATCCACAACATCTCCATGCAAGGTTGGCCACCATAGCCCTGCACGAAGGACCTTCCTGGCAGTTGCTCGTCCGCCATAGTGTCCCCCAACAATCCCATCATGAGCCTTCGACAGAATTTGTTCCTGTTCATGCGGAAGGACACATCGACGCAAAATCTCATCTGGGCCTATTTTATATAGTTCTCCTACAATTAGCTGAAAGTCTATGGCTCGGACGACTAGTTTCTTCTTTCAGCTGGTAGTGAGCTCGGTCGGTGCCTCCCCTGTCGCCAGAAATTCAATGATTTCTTCATAGTAGTTATCGACCATACCGATCCTAAAAAATTGAGCGTCTGAAAGTCCTTCGTCAATGCTCCTTGGTTCCTCTCTGGATTCTATTTAGGAGAGATGATCAGGTCCTACGTTCAATCGTCCTGGCTTGACGATAATCTAAAAATCAAACTCCTGAAACAGCAATAGCCAGCGGCAGATCTTCCCCCCCAACAAAGGCTTGTTTACCAAGTATTTTAATGCAGAGTGATCGGTGAACATCTTAAAGTTCCCCCCAGGAGGTAGTGCCTGAATTTCTGCAACGCATAGACCATCGCTAGCCCTTCTTGCTCAGTGGTCGTATAGTTCCTCTCCGTCGTGGATAGCTTTCTACTGGTGAATGCTATCGGGTGATCAATGTCTCCAGTTCCGGGTTGGGCCAAGATGAGGCCCACGACGACTAACAACGCATCAACATGTACGTGAAATTCCTTCGTCCAATTCGGAAACGCAAGGATTGGGGCCTCAACCATCTTTTGTTTTAGTATGTCCAAACTTTTCTGACACTCCTCAGTCCATTCGAACTTATCATCCTTCTTTAGTAACTTCTCCATGGGTGCTGTGATAGCTGCATATCCGTAGATGAATTTCCGGTAGTAACCTGTGTGTCCCAATGTCGCTCGCAGTTGTTTAGCCGTCGTCGGTGGTGGTAGGTCCACAATGATGGCAATCTTTTCCGGATCTACCAACATCCCTTCACGGAAGACAATGTGTCCCAACAGTATGCCGCACGAGGCACAAAAGATGCATTTCTTGAGGTTCAGGGAGATCTGGTGTTGTCGGCAACGTTCTAGCATAAGTCTTAAGTTCGCGACATGATCTTTGACCAACCCATATACCATCCAATCATCCATGTAGACCGCAAGGAACTTGTGAATGTAATCCTTGAATGCCACTACCACTATTCGGGAAAAGATTGCTGGAGCATTCTTTAATCCAAATGGCATCACAGTGTACTGGAAGCAGCCCCATTCCGTGACAAATGTAGTTTTGTGTCGATCTTCTTTTGCAATATTGATTTGATGGTATCTCGAAAATTCATCTGTAAAAGAGTATATCTCTTGGCCACCTACTCCTTCGAGCACTTCATATGTGAATGGAGTTGGAAATGGATCATGTAAGCAGGCATCATTCAGTTTTCTTAGGTCGATGCATATTCGTACCTCGCCGGTTTTCTTGTCTTGAACGACCATTGGGCTAATCCATTCTGATTCATCGACTGGTTCAATAATTCCTACTTCCAACATTCTTTCAAGTTCGGCTTGCACTCGTTCCTTGTATCGCAGGTTCAATCGATACGGTCGCTGCTTAACTGGTTTCGCACCAGGTTTAAGCGGAATCCTCATTTCTCCTAATTCTCCAGAAATTCCCTTCATCTATGAGAATTTTGTTGGAAACAAATCCTGAAACTCATGTAGTATGTCTGTTAGTTTTGCAATGGTCGACTCGTCCCAATAATCACCAATGCTTGCAAACTTGGTATTTTTCCTCCGACCCAATATTCACCTTCTTGATCTTCAATTGCTGTTGAAATTTTTCCGAAGGTATGTCGGGTTCCATGACACTGCGACTACCTTCTGATTCCGGTACATGCGTATTGTTGGAAATATGACAGAGGATGTAGATTGTCATTGATGGCAATCAGAAATGGCTGGATCATGTAGACCTTGGATCATTTTAGAAATGCACGCCAGAGGTCTGAAATCTCAGGAAAAGAGGACAGAGCTTGAAGACATAGATTTCAAGATGTTGAAAGCTCATAGGAAGGGAATTAGAAGGGCAACTATAAACACATTTGGATACATTGCAAAGGAAATTGGGCCACAGGATGTGCTTGCTACTTTACTGAACAACTTGAAGGTTCAAGAACACTAGAACTGTGTCTGTACAACTGTAGCTATTGCTATTGTTGCAGAGACTTGTTTTCCCTTCACTGTGCTTCCAGCTCTTATGATTGAATATATAGGAGAGATGGGCAAGGACTACATATATATAGTGACACCATTACTTGAATATGCACTCATGGATCGAGATCTTGTACATAAGCAAACAACAACTTCAACGGTGAAATACATAGGCTTTAGGTGTCGCAGGACTTGGATATAAGGATGCTTTGGTCCATTTGATGAATTATGTATGGCCTAATATATTTGAGACCCGAGAGAAGATTTCTAATTTCAAGTCTCCAGCCCTCAACTGAGTATATTTTTAAGATTGTTGCATTTACAAAGAAAGGAGAATTAGGGCACACTGAGTGTAGATGCTTTACCAAAAGTAAGAATGAAAATCGCTTGAATGTTGAATCAAGAAGAATTACAGGGGAACTCAGGACACCTGGGAAGTTGGGTTCTGAAAACTTCATCTCAATTAGTATAGAAGAAGAGATTTTACCCCATGACGATGTCTGAAATTTCAAAATTCGAGACATTGGAAATATTATGCGTACTGCTTGGGTGCAAGAACAAGGTTCTAATGGCACATCTGAATGTGCTGAACAACTTGAAGGTTCAAGAATGCTAGAACTGTGTCTGTACAACTGTAGCTATTGCTATTGTTGCAGAGACTTGTTTTCCCTTCACTGTGCTGCCAGCTCTTATGATTGAATATATAGGTGAGATGGGAAAGGACTACATATATGTAGTGACACCATTACTTGAATATGCACTCATGGACTGAGATCTTGTACATAAGCAAACAACAGCTTCAACAGTGAAATACATAGGCTTTAGGTGTCGCAGGACTTGGATGTAAGGATGCTTTGGTCCATTTGATGAATTATGTATGGCCTAATATATTTGAGACCCGAGAGAAGATTTCTAATTTCAAATCTCCAGCCCACGATTGAGTATATTTTTAATATTGTTGCATTTACAAGGAAAGGGGAATTAGGGCACACTGAGTGTAGATGCTTTACCAAAAGTAAGAATGAAAATCGCTTGAATGTTGAATCAAGAAGAATTACAGGGGAGCTCAGGACACTTGGAAAGTTGGGTTCTGAAAACTTCAGCTCAATCAGTATAGAAGAAGAGATTTTACCCCACGACGATGTCTGCAATTTCAAAATTTGAGACATTGGCAATATTATGCGTACTACTTGGGTGCAAGAACAAGGTTCTAATGGCACATCTGAATGTGCCAACAACGATCGACCCATTTACCACAATCCCTACTGTGAAAAAACTCAGGGTTGTGAGTCTCCTAAAACTAAAGGCATCCAAGGAAGTAATCAAAGGATTAGAGCATGTTATTTCTAGTGGAAACTGGATTGTTGAGCGATTCCAAATGGAGAGGAAAGGTGTACATCGGCGACCATAGCAATTTGCAAACGCTCTGAGGAAGCTACGATGAGCAATGAATTCATGGATCATCATGGAGCCTTTTTATGATAGTAAATATTACACTGACACCATAAGATAGCTTGTCAGAGAATTCTTTGTAGAGGAAATGAACATCTACAGTAGGATCCACGGCGAAGACTCAGCAGGCGTCGGATCAAACAATGGACGGTGGAGATCGTTTTTGGTTGGGTTTTAGTTCCACATTGGCCGTGAAAATGAAGTCGTATGTGTTTATATATGCCGGTCAATACTAATCCTATTGACGTGTAGTGCAAAGGATAGGCAGTGGTGCTTGGTGTATGGACTCCATGAGAAGATCACCCCTTATCCTTTTGGTACATGTGGCAAGGATAATGACGCGGCAATACATGTGGCAACTCAACTATTGACAAGGTTAATGACGCGGAAGTAATGTGTTAGCAGACATGTCACTGAGATGGATGATGGCATGGCAATAAGAATGGTGATGTGTCGCCGATATGGAAATGGTCACAAAAACAAGGTTTCAATGCTATGTGGAAATGGTTAAGTGAAGAGCCGAAGCCAAAAGAAGGCTAATGCAAAGAGCTGAATCCAAAAGAGGGCTAATGCAAAGAGCCAAAGCTCTTAGAGCACTAAAATAAATTGACCTTGGCTATATACGATTAAGTGTGGTTATTAAAATATTTTTTTGTTATAAATTAAAATATTAATACATATAGTTTATTTTTATTTTATTGTATTCTTATGAAAAGTAACCTCCTACAATAAAAAGGTGTGAGTCTTAAGACACACCATTTATGAAAAGGCATGATAAAGGAGTATATAAGCAATACTTTCATAAGATGAATTGAGTCTCTTAGTTCTTGATGATGATATCCTATGTAGAAGTAGAAAAGAGACCAAGAGTGGTGTGACTGCAAGTATGTATTGAAGATCATAAGCACAAGAAGAGGATGCATTAAAAGATCAGAAGCAGATGCATTGAAGTTCAGAGGCAGATGCAGAATAAGCAGCAGTCCAAGACGTTAATGAAGAAATCTAATTATAGGGTGGCAGGGTGGAGCTAGGGCAGGTTGGTGCCTGCAGAAGGGGAGTTGGTGCTTTCCTTGTTAGTTGTAGCTCACTAAACAAGGGGGTTGTAGCCTCCTACCAGTTGGTGCTGGTGAATAAGGGTGTGGGTGCATCTTGATTAGTTGGTGCTAATCAAATTCTATTATAACTTGTAAAAGCAATTTTGCATATTAATAGGAATGACTTTGTGGTTTTCCCTTTAGGGTTCCACGATAAAATGCTGTGTCCATTTGTGTTTATTGATTATTGAATATCTGATATGTGTGCTTAAAGTATAATTGGAATTAAAAAAAAAGAAAAATTTTACAATACTGATTCACCTCCTCCTCTCAGTATTGTTGATATTCCATCAATTGGTATCAGAGCGAGGTCCCTTTAAGAACAGTCTAACAAACTGAAAGGAAGATCCAATTAAGCACACATGGATGGACAAAAGATTTACACTGTGAATGGAACTCCAATACTTGGAAAAGAAGAATACATATTTTGGAGTACAAGAATGAAAAGTCATCTAAAGGAATTGGGACTTGAGGTATGGAATTCAGTGATTACTAATTATTGCCCACCAAACAGAGTAAGGACTCCAACTCAAAAGAAAGCCAATAAAAATAACTCAATGGCAATAAACACAATCCTTGATGGATTACCTGATGATGTCAAAGAGAAGATAGGTGAATGTAACTCTGCAAAGGAACTTTGGGACAAGATAAAAGACCGCTACTCAGACGAGAAGTCAAAAGAAGCATATCAATCAGAACAAAGTTCAGTCTACAACAATTCTAGTAATGAAGAAGACTCAGACATTGAAGTAGAAGTAAATCTTGAAGCTGAGCTTGAGTGTACTTTGGATGAACTCAGAAAATATAAACAAAGGTATAAACAACTAAAGGATCTCATGTTGGAGCAAAGGAGGAAACAAGGTTCAAAGAAGAAAGAACTTGAGCAAATCATAGTTGACTTTAGAATCAAAGTTCAACTAGATCAAAAGAGATTGGAATCCTTGGAAAAATCTCTTAATAAGGAGCAACAAACGGTTGAAGAGCTCAAACAACAGCTGCTAGAAAGTGAGGAAGAAAAGCAGACTTTAAGAAGTCAAATAATGTCCTCAAAAAGGGGGCTACAAAGTTCAAGACAACAAGCAGCCATCAGCATGGATGAAGCCAAGAAGTTAAAACAAGAAGTTGTTGAACTCAAGCATCACTTGAAGATTGTTGAAAAGTTCAAGAAAGGAACTGAAGCCCTTGATAAAGTTCTCAGTCTACAGAAATATCCCTCGAATAAATCTAGCCTTGGATATGACCAAGTACACATGGTTGAAGGATCAAAACCTATTACTCAGGTTGATATAGAAGATGACAAGTGTTGTGATGATACCTCCAAAGAAACAACCATGCAGCAGAAGAACTACAAGAAGGAAAACCGATGTGATAAAAAATTTTCTCATCCCCATTTGAAGGACTTGAGAAGGAATGACAATGCAAAGAACTATTGCAAGCAAGAAGATCAAAGATACCTTAGGTATCAAAGTGCATTCTATGTCTATTGCTATTGTTGTAGCATGTTTGGTCATAAGGCTGCAAGATGCAGAAACTATAAAAAGATAGTTAAAAATGTGAAATTCTATCAATGTCATAAATTTGGACACATTGCATGAGATTGCAACATGAAGTGGGTTCTAAAGAAGAACATGAAAGAAAGGCTATCTATCAGGCATGAAGACAATCGCACCATGGTTTGGAGAAGAAAACAAGTAGAGCCGAAAAGTGAACATCATGAACTTGCCTTGAGTGCTCAAGGCATTGGTTTGAGTTGTTGATTGATCATGTGCTTGAAAGTGTGCTTTGAAGAAGGAAGGCTATAATAAAAACAGGTTTTACATGTATGTGAAAGATTGGAGTGATTGCTCGAAAGTGTGCTTTGAAGAAGGAAGGCTATAATAAAAACAGGTTTTAAATGTATGTGAAAGATTGGAGTGATTGTAGAACTAAAGGGAAAGAAAAGCATGAGGATAAAACCTGATAGAGACAAGAATAAATTTATGCAAGGAGATTTTCAACCTGAGAACATGGACGTAGAAGGCGGAGAAACAATTGTGAAGAAAGACTGCAAAAAGTTTCCAAATTGAAGGTGAATGGGGGAGAAGCCAAGGCAAAGAAAACTCCAACAGTATGCAAAACTTTGATATGTCCTTATGAGAAGCAGAGATTCCAGGACAGATTTGAAGCATTATTTGTAAAATTTGTTTGAAGATAGAGTCCTCCTTTGAGGCAACTGAAATTGATTGGGAACAAAAAGAATATTGGAAGTCCAAATAGCATGTTAAGGCACTGGAGATATAATTGTTTGGTTCATAGTGCAAGAATTTGTTGTGCATTGAGAGGCTATAATATACCTTGTCAGCATCTAGCTCTGAATTCTGGTGTTCTCCAAGAAAAATTCCATATCTCGAAGAACATGCACATAAAGGAATATAGATGTGTGAATACTAAGAACATTGCAGATGTTGTGGAAGCCTTAATTGGTGCCTGTCTTGAAACCGGTGATAAAATTGTAGCCCTGAGTTTTATGAAGTGGCTTGGCATGGACATTGACATTCCATAGGAGATGACCTTTACAAGGAAGCTTGATACAGAATTTGTCTTTAATGTGAATGTTCCTTATCTGGAGTCATTATTAAAGTATTATTTTCGGGTTCCCACACTTTTAGTCGAATCTGTTACACATGCATCATATAAAGAGTCGTCAGTTTCCAGATGCTATAAGAGATTATAATTCCTTGGAGATGTTGTTCTCGATTATCTTATAACATTATATTTTTACAAAACATATCCGGGATTATCACCAGGCTTATTGACAGATCTAAGATCTGCAACAGTTAATAATGATTGCTATACTCAAGCAACAATAAAGTGGAACCTGCACCAACAGCTTCGCCATGCTTCAACTGTACTTCACAATCATATTGCAGACTTTTCCAAACTCATTAGTAGCTCTTCAGCATCAGGGGATCACTTCTTTGGTTGAACTACAAAGAAATATCCGTTCCAAAGGTTTCGGGAGATTTAATTGAATCAATTGACGGTGCAATTCTTGTTGACTCTGAATTTGACACAAATCTTGTTTGGAATTCCATGAAGCCTCTCCTGGAACAAATTGTCACTTCATAAAACTATAAAATACCACCCTGTTTGTGAGCTACAAGAGTTATGCCAAAAGAAATCTTACACTTATTGTTTCCAAAAGGAAGGAACTTGTACTGTTAAAGTTGAAATCACAGTAAATGATGATATCTACGTTGAAACATGTGATGCATTAAAAAAAAAAAACAGGAAAGAAGCTTGCAGCAGAAAATGTCCTAGAATCTCTCAAGGTTGCAGGGCTAAAACAGTCATCGATGAAGCAATATTGGAGAAATTGAGCAAATATGTGATAGATTTGAAGCATTCTATTTGTTGAACATTGTTGAGGACTATTAAGAAACTATCCGGATAGTTATGAAGGGAAAATCTGAAGAAATCTACAGTCATGGAAATCAAGGAACTAGTCCAATGAAAAATGAGGATACATCCTTACATTATGAAGACATGAATGAAAAACCGCGTGAGATAATGCTCTCAACTGTACTAGGGGGGCCATCTTCTATTTGTTTATGATTTTACCAAAGTAATATGATGCCCTTAGACAAAAAGCCTAATGCATATATTTAAAAGACCAGTTTAAAGGGCAGATCTGCAGAAGGTATTCAACACTTCAAAGACAACCAGTTGAAAAACATGGTAGGCAGCAGAATGGACGAATGAAAGCACAATCTCAGGGAGCAAATCCATCAAGCACTACATGAAAGACCTAGTTTATACATGAAGCCCTCTAGCTTGTCATATTATTAGTTTGAGATGACATGGTATTAAAAGACATTCTCTATTACATTGAAAATTACAAGGATGCCTATGCAAGGATAGTATCTATGAATATTTTAGTTGGTTGAGAAGACTCATTGGATGGTGATAAAGTATTGAGAAATTATTGAGTAGATTTGAAAGATAAATCTAAAATTGTACCTGAAGCATGCATTGAGCAAAGAGTTGGAATATGACAAATTTTTCAGTAGACTTGAAGTAGCCTAAGCAATCTTGATGATAGGGGGAGATGTCACAAGAAGAGGTGAAGTAACTAAGCATAGAATGCAACAAACATGGGGCATTGATGACAGGGGGAGTAGAATGAATAATGATGAATAGATGTGATCAAGGAGAACATGTAACATGTGAAGGAGTAAAATCTATTGAAAGAGCAATATTGGTCAAGACTTGAAGACCGAATCTAAGGACCTCATGGTCTGTTGTGCTACATGTTTACCAAAGACCAACGAAATTTACCAACAACAATAATGAAGGAATAATTGAAGTCTATGATGTCTCGATGAAGAAGAATCTCTAGAATAGAAGCACAGAGCCTTGATGATTTATGACCAAGCTTTTGATTCAAGAAGATCAAATCATTATTAGTCAGTGAAAGACAAGGAGAGAATACCAGTAAAGAAAATGAGCCATCATGTTCAGAAGAGTCAGCATGATCATAGGGGGAGCTCAATCAAAGGTGGAGCAAGCTGCAAGCAAGAATATCAGACTTGAATATATTCCAACACAGGAACAAGTGGCAGACATATTTACTAAGCCTTTGAATAGAGATGTGTTTGAGCATCTCAGGCAAAAGATGGGTGTAATTCCCTCTCCAAATTAAAACAAAAATGTGATGCATTTGGTTAGGGGGAGACAGTGATTGCTGTCCAGGGGAGCTTATTATCCCTTTTCCCTTGATGTCAAAGGGGGAGAAATGAAGTGGTATTTCCATCAATGCCAAAGGGGGATATTGTTGGAAATATGACACAGGATGTAGATTGTCATTGATGGCAATTAGAAATGGCTGGATCATGTAAACCTTGGATCATTTTAGAAATGCATGCCAGAGGTCTAAAATATCAGGAAAAGAGGATAGAGCTTGAAGACAGAGATTTAAAGATGTTGAAAGCTCATAAGAGGGGAATTAGAAGGGAAACTGTAAACACATTTGGATACATTGCAAAGGCAATTGGGCCACAGGATGTGCTTGCTACTTTACTGAACAACTTGAAGGTTCAAGAACGCCAGAACTGTGTCTGTACAACTGTAGCTATTGCTATTGTTGCAGAGACTTGTTTTCCCTTCACTGTGCTGCCAGCTCTTATGATTGAATATAAAGGTGAGATGGGAAAGGACTACATATATACAGTGACACCATTACTTGAAGATGCACTCATGGATCGAGATCTTGTACATAAGCAAACAACAACTTCAGCAGTGAAATACATAGGCTTTAGGTGTCGCGGGACTTGGATATAAGGATGCTTTGGTCCATTTGATGAATCATGTATGGCCTAATATATTTGAGACCCGAGAGAAGATTTCTAATTTCAAATCTCCAGCCCTCGATTGAGTATATTTTTAAGATTGTTGCATTTACAAAGAAAGGGGAATTAGGGCACACTGAGTGTAGATGCTTTACCCAAAGTAAGAATGAAAATCTCTTGAATGTTGAATCAAGAAGAATTACAGGGGAACTCAGGACACCTGGAAAGTTGGGTTCTGAAAACTTCAGCTCAATCAGTATAGAAGAAGAGATTTTACCCCATGACGATGTCTGCAATTTCAAAATTCGAGACATTGGCAATATTATGTGTACTGCTTGGGCACAAGAACAGGGTTCTAATGGCACATCTTAATGTGCCAACAACGATCGGCCCATTTACCACAATCCCTACTGTGAAAAAAATCAGGGCTGTGAGTCTCCTAAAACTGAATGCATCCAAGGAAGTAATCAAAGGATTAGAGCATGTTATTTCCAGTGGAAACTGGACTGTTGAGCGATTCTGAATGGAGAGGAAAGGTGTACATCGGCGACCATAGCAATTTGCAAATGCTCTGAGGAATATATGACGAGCAATGAATTCATGGATCATCATGGAGCCTTTTTATGATAGTAAATATTACACTGACACCATAAGATAGCTTGCCAGACAATTCTTTGCAGAGGAAATGGACATCTATAGTAGGATCCATGGCGAAGACTTAGCAGGCGTCGGATCAAACAATGGACGGTGGAGATCATTTTTGGTTTGGGTTTTAGTCCCACATTGGCCGTGAAAATAAAGTCATATGTGTTTATATACGCCAGTCAATACTAATCCTATTGATGTATAGTGCAAAGGATAGGCGGGGGTGCTTGGTGTATGGACTCCACGAGAAAATCACCCCTTATCCTTTTGGTACATGTGGCAAGGATAATGACATGGCAGTACATGTGGCAACTCAACTATTGACAAGGTTAATGAGGCGGCAGTAATGTGTTAGCCGACATGTCATTGAGATGGACGATGGCATGGCAATAAGAATGGTGATGTGTTGCCGATATGGACATGGTCACAAAAACAAGGTTTCAATGCTTTGTGGAAATGGTTAAGTGAAGAGCCAAAGCCAAAAGAGGGATAATGCAAAGAGCCGAAGCCAAAAGAGGGCTAATGCAAAGAGCCAAAGCTCTTAGAGCGCTAAAAGAAATTGACCTTGTCTATATACGATTAAGTGTGGTTATTAAAATATTTTTTTGTTATAAATTAAAATATTAATAGATATAGTTTATTTTTATTTTATTGTATTCTTATGAAAAGAAACCTCCTATCATAAAAAGGTGTGAGTATAAAGACACACCATGAAAAATGGCATGATAAAGGAGTATATAAGCAATACTTTCATAAGATGATATAAGCAATACTTTCATAAGATGAATTGAGTCTCTTAGTTCTTGATGATGATATCCTAAGTAGAAGTAGAAAAGAGACCAAGAGTGATATGAATACAAGTATGTATTGAAGATCAGAAGCACAAGAAGAGGATGCATTAAAAGATCAGAAGCAGATGCATTGAAGTTCAGAGGCAGATGCAGAATAAGCAGCAGTCCAAGACGTTAATGAAGAAATCCAATTATAGGGTGGCAGGGTGGAGCTAGGGCAGGTTGGTGCTTTCCTTGTCAATTGTAGCTGACTAAACTAGGGGGTTGTAGCCTCCTACCAGTTGGTGTTGGTGAATAAGGGTGTGGGTGCATCCTGATTAGTTGGTGCTAATCAAATTCTATTGTAACTTGTAAAAGCAATTTTGCAGATTAATAGGAATGACTTTGTGGTTTTCCCTTTAGGGTTCCACGATAAAATGTTGTGTCCATTTGTGTTTATTGATTATTGAATAACTGATATGTGTGCTTAAAGTATAATTGGAATTAAAATTTTTTTTTACAATACTGATTCACCCCCCCCTCTCAGTATTGCTGATTTCCATCATGGCCCGGGGGTCATCATCATGTTTGGGTTCTCCAGTAACATTGTAACACTCCATCAGCATTTCTGGTGTCACCGTCCATTGGAGCGCCATTGGTTGTCCGGTTGGTACTGTTTCAAATATCTTTCCGCGGATCGCCTGTAGCGCGGTGTGAATCAAGGGATTTATGTCTGCGAATGAGAACGTTTGGATGAAGCCAATCGTAAGCTGCTCCCAATATGTTGTCCCATGTCAAAGTTCTGTTGCAACATACCAACTCCGCGGTACCTCATCCAGCATGTGTACAAATGCATGTACCCACTCGTGTCGCGCTCTCATTCCCCATCAATGTTGACAGACCTTTATGTGTGCCTTCGGGTCTCCCTATTCATCATAGTGCATCTGATTTTCCTTCGGGGCTTCGTGAAACTGAACCTCCATGAGGCGTCGACATAGTGGCCAAGATGTGATGTTTGATTTATGCGCTGTCCACCAGCGCGCAGGAGTAACCTTCAGGGCTTCCTCCAGGGCCAGAAGACGCTGTGGTTCTGCCACCTTCTCCTTAAATTCAGTGAGGAATGTGTCCAGGTTGGTAAATCCTTCATAGGTAGGTAGCACATACTCCTCCGATGCTACCATTCGAAGGGACTGTGTTATCCACGAACATCTTCGGAAAGACACTTCATGCATCCGGTTTTGCCAATTCTCTAGGGCCTCGTCTGAATCAGAGGATGTTGAGTTGTCACTGTGCCATTCTAATTCTCCATTTGTGGTGGGGTTAACATAATCCTCAGAAATGTTGTAAAAATCATCCCATCCTTCTGTGAACTCATTTCTAGCTGGCTCCGTATAGCGCACTCCTTCCGCTGGGTCCAGTGGTGCGACGAATCTCATTTTCGGATTCTCGAATGACATTATCCTTTTCTTAAAGTTGATGATCGCTTGATTCTCCATAGCCCAATATATCCCCAGCAGTATGTGTAGGGGCTAGTGTCATCCACAATTTCAATGACATCAAAGTCTGCGTAGGTTCTGAGCTCTTCAATTTCAACCGGAAGTTGACATACCCGACCGCGGGGTGACCTTGCTCTGGTTCGCCAATCACAACTGTACTGGTGACCAAGTCATCCATGGATTCCCCATTGTCTCCCATGTCTGTTTAGTCAAGATATTCACATCCGAACCTAAGTCCAGAATGATGGAGTCAATGTCAAATTGCCCGATTTGTGCCGACATCCACATTTCCCTATTGGAAGTCCAAATAGCATGTTAAGGCACTGGAGATATAATTGTTTGGTTCATAGTGCAAGAATTTGTTGTGCATTGAGAGGCTATAATATACCTTGTCAGCATCTAGCTCTGAATTCTGGTGTTCTCCAAGAAAAATTCCATATCTCGAAGAACATGCACATAAAGGAATATAGATGTGTGAATACTAAGAACATTGCAGATGTTGTGGAAGCCTTAATTGGTGCCTGTCTTGAAACCGGTGATAAAATTGTAGCCCTGAGTTTTATGAAGTGGCTTGGCATGGACATTGACATTCCATAGGAGATGACCTTTACAAGGAAGCTTGATACAGAATTTGTCTTTAATGTGAATGTTCCTTATCTGGAGTCATTATTAAAGTATTATTTTCGGGTTCCCACACTTTTAGTCGAATCTGTTACACATGCATCATATAAAGAGTCGTCAGTTTCCAGATGCTATAAGAGATTATAATTCCTTGGAGATGTTGTTCTCGATTATCTTATAACATTATATTTTTACAAAACATATCCGGGATTATCACCAGGCTTATTGACAGATCTAAGATCTGCAACAGTTAATAATGATTGCTATACTCAAGCAACAATAAAGTGGAACCTGCACCAACAGCTTCGCCATGCTTCAACTGTACTTCATAATCATATTGCAGACTTTTCCAAACTCATTAGTAGCTCTTCAGCATTAGGGGATCACTTCTTTGGTTGAACTACAAAGAAATATCCGTTCCAAAGGTTTCGGGAGATTTAATTGAATCAATTGACGGTGCAATTCTTGTTGACTCTGAATTTGACACAAATCTTGTTTGGAATTCCATGAAGCCTCTCCTGGAACAAATTGTCACTTCATAAAACTATAAAATACCACCCTGTTTGTGAGCTACAAGAGTTATGCCAAAAGAAATCTTACACTTATTGTTTCCAAAAGGAAGGAACTTGTACTGTTAAAGTTGAAATCACAGTAAATGATGATATCTACGTTGAAACATGTGATGCATTAAAAAAAAAAAACAGGAAAGAAGCTTGCAGCAGAAAATGTCCTAGAATCTCTCAAGGTTGCAGGGCTAAAACAGTCATCGATGAAGCAATATTGGAGAAATTGAGCAAATATGTGATAGATTTGAAGCATTCTATTTGTTGAACATTGTTGAGGACTATTAAGAAACTATCCGGATAGTTATGAAGGGAAAATCTGAAGAAATCTACAGTCATGGAAATCAAGGAACTAGTCCAATGAAAAATGAGGATACATCCTTACATTATGAAGACATGAATGAAAAACCGCGTGAGATAATGCTCTCAACTGTACTAGGGGGGCCATCTTCTATTTGTTTATGATTTTACCAAAGTAATATGATGCCCTTAGACAAAAAGCCTAATGCATATATTTAAAAGACCAGTTTAAAGGGCAGATCTGCAGAAGGTATTCAACACTTCAAAGACAACCAGTTGAAAAACATGGTAGGCAGCAGAATGGACGAATGAAAGCACAATCTCAGGGAGCAAATCCATCAAGCACTACATGAAAGACCTAGTTTATACATGAAGCCCTCTAGCTTGTCATATTATTAGTTTGAGATGACATGGTATTAAAAGACATTCTCTATTACATTGAAAATTACAAGGATGCCTATGCAAGGATAGTATCTATGAATATTTTAGTTGGTTGAGAAGACTCATTGGATGGTGATAAAGTATTGAGAAATTATTGAGTAGATTTGAAAGATAAATCTAAAATTGTACCTGAAGCATGCATTGAGCAAAGAGTTGGAATACGACAAATTTTTCAGTAGACTTGAAGTAGCCTAAGCAATCTTGATGATAGGGGGAGATGTCACAAGAAGAGGTGAAGTAACTAAGCATAGAATGCAACAAACATGGGGCATTGATGACAGGGGGAGTAGAATGAAGAATGATGAATAGATGTGATCAAGGAGAACATGTAACATGTGAAGGAGTAAAATCTATTGAAAGAGCAATATTGGTCAAGACTTGAAGACCGAATCTAAGGACCTCATGGTCTGTTGTGCTACATGTTTACCAAAGACCAACGAAATTTACCAACAACAATAATGAAGGAATAATTGAAGTCTATGATGTCTCGATGAAGAAGAATCTCTAGAATAGAAGCACAGAGCCTTGATGATTTATGACCAAGCTTTTGATTCAAGAAGATCAAATCATTATTAGTCAGTGAAAGACAAGGAGAGAATACCAGTAAAGAAAATGAGCCATCATGTTCAGAAGAGTCAGCATGATCATAGGGGGAGCTCAATCAAAGGTGGAGCAAGCTGCAATCAAGAATATCAGACTTGAATATATTCCGACACAGGAACAAGTGGCAGACATATTTACTAAGCCTTTGAATAGAGATGTGTTTGAGCATCTCAGGCAAAAGATGGGTGTAATTCCCTCTCCAAATTAAAACAAAAATGTGATGCATTTGGTTAGGGGGAGACAGTGATTGCTGTCCGGGGGAGCTTATTAGCCCTTTTCCCTTGATGTCAAAGGGGGAGAAATGAAGTGGTATTGCCATCAATGCCAAAGGGGGATATTGTTGGAAATATGACACAGGATGTAGATTGTCATTGATGGCAATTAGAAATGGCTAGATCATGTAAACCTTGGATCATTTTAGAAATGCATGCCAGAGGTCTAAAATATCAGGAAAAGAGGATAGAGCTTGAAGACAGAGATTTAAAGATGTTGAAAGCTCATAAGAGGGGAATTAGAAGGGAAACTGTAAACACATTTGGATACATTGCAAAGGCAATTGGGCCACAGGATGTGCTTGCTACTTTACTGAACAACTTGAAGGTTCAAGAACGCCAGAACTATGTCTGTACAACTGTAGCTATTGCTATTGTTGCAGAGACTTGTTTTCCCTTCACTGTGCTGCCAGCTCTTATGATTGAATATAAAGGTGAGATGGGAAAGGACTACATATATACAGTGACACCATCACTGTTTCTCCTTGTTTCACTATCCCCACCATGGTGTGGTTGCTTCTGGATTTTGTCGAAATCATCTGTACCGCAGGTGGTGTCTTCGGATTATTCAAGTTCTGGTTCTGCTTGGTTTTCCATTTCACAATAAGCTAAGGGCAGTCTTCTATACTGTGATCTGCAGCACTGCAATACGTACACTGCGGTGCTGGATTCAGACAATCTCTTTGGTAGTGCCCCTCCTGCCTGCAGTTATAACAGATAATTGGACCTCTTCTACGTCTAGTAGTGCCTCCTTTCCCCATACCTCGACCGCTACGGTATCCTCCCCAAAACCTCCTTGGGGTGGTCCATATTGTTGATACTGCGGTTTCCCGTATTGCGGATGCTGATACTATTGTTGTCCGTACTGCGGCTGGCCATACGATGGGGGGTGGATACTACGGGTGCCCATAGTGCGGCTACCCGTATTTCCGTTGGTCATATTGTTGCGGCTGACTATACTATGATTGTTGTTGTACCGCCGGTGGTTCTTCTCCCTTCATGAAATATGTGTCAATTGTCCTCTCTTGCAGCAAATCATAGGCCCTGCAGTCCTTCTCATCATGGCCAACCGATCAGAAAAACTTTTAGTACAAGTTTGTTGGCTTTGACACCATCTTTTGCAAGTATACGCACTCCTCCGGTCGATGCCCTCTGGTTTGACAGACGGTACACCATGGAATGCCTCCCTGGCATAGTGGGTTTGGTGCCCCCGCCTGCAAGTATTCCTGGAATTCTGGGCAATTGTCCTTATGGTGCCCCTCAGTCCTACATCTAGTGCACCATACATCTCGAGTTTCCTTACCCTTCTTGATGTCCTCCAACTGTAATGTTAAATTGGCCAATTGTTCCTGAACTTGTCCATTCCCATTCCTACTTCGCCAATTGGTGAAGCCTCTAGCTTCATTGTGATTTCTAATGCTTCTACCTGTGTTGTGACCTTTTGTTGCATCAACGGTCCTCGGATATGCGACACCAGTCCTGCAATGAACCATTCCTTGTGTTGCAACTCATTTATTGGAAAGCTCACTTTCGCTATTAGCGTCTTATATCATTGCTTGAATTCCCACACCGACTCATTCGAGAATTATTTAATCTCCTTAAGCTCAGTAACATATTGTGACTCATATTTTCGTTTCTTAAATTCATCAATCATCATCGTCCTGATCTGCTCCAGTGTTTTGGCTGATTTTCCCACTGGAACTTTTACAAACTTCATGTACCAGTCTAACGTTCGACCCCTAAGGGTTGTCGCTAGCTGTCCTATCTTTATAGCGTCGTCCTGGACCTGCTTCACGGTCCAGACTACTTCGCATACAACCAAAAATGTTCGGGATCCTCGGTCTCGTTCCCCTGAAAGGTGGGCATCTTTGCCTCATCTGCCATCCTAACGTTGCTGGTGTTGTTGTTTACTGAAGTGATACTCTTTCCACTGCACGTGGGGCACCTCCGTGAATAGTTTGGATTTCTTCCTATGAAATTTGGAGTAGTGTGCGAGGTCGAAGGTACTTGGTAACTTACGATCTGACCTTCCTCTGCCTCTGGAGTAGCTTGGTCAACGTCTCCTTCGCAATAAGGTCACTTCCTCCCGTGTGGTCCTGTTCCGCAGTTCTCTATTCCGGCCCTCTCAGGAGACTCTCTCTCTGTCCTCCTCTTCTTCTCAAGACGTCGGAATATCACTCCACTCCTCAGAAGACCACACTCTTCGTTAGCTTCCCTTTTAGACTCATCGTCGCTCATGTCCATCTACCACATCTTTGCGTCAGACTCTCATTTACATGATACCTTCAACTTCGCACACTGATTCTTCTACTCATCAGAAGACATCCTCAATATTCCTTTTTCGCAGACCAGCATTTTAATCCACAATTTTAACGATGACAAAAATCTTCCCCTTGGTCCACTGAATAAATTTCTTTTGGCATCGTTGTATGACTTGATAGTATCTACTGCGAACTTAGTTATGTATCCTTTGAGGATACTGTCTACCCAAAAATCAATAGCTCACAATACCTTGTTATCAACTTGCTTCAATTTTTGCACCAACTCTGGAGTCCAACAGTCCAGTTCAGTTTCCTGACAGTGGTTCTTGCGGAACGTCAATTGTGCTAGTCACTCATGCAATAGCACCGGGAATTCACAGAAAAATATTTTGTGAATATCTGAGTAGATGTGTCTTTCTAACCAACTGGTCGTTGTTTGCTTGGGATCTCGCTTCTCGCTTTCTGCGAACTCCTCTGCCTTCTTATCGAACCACTCTTGGATATTTGGCTTTGTCGGGTGCCACAACATATCCTCTTTTCTTCTTCCTTAGGGTCCCGGCAACGGAACCATTTGTTGACGTAGAGTCTATCGACAGGGGTTCACTCCACACTGCCGTCAACAAACTATTAGCCTAACTCTCTTATATACCAGCCCGGAAAGGTATAACCCTTCCTAGCAACACTTGCAAAGCAAGTGCAGTCTCACCCGAGGTGGATAAGAGGGCTTCTAGAACCAAGCTTCCGCAGTTGTGAAGAGGATATGTGCACATTAACCAGAGATTACAACATTCATAGCATTCCATCAACCTATCATTCGCATCTTATTCGTAATAGATACATTCAGAGCATAAACAACATATTCGCACTAATCAAAGCAATATATATTCGCATTGATCAACAGAAAACATTCACGCAACCCATTATCACATTATTACACAACAACATAATTCATAACCGAACATCTTCATTCATTCATCAACGCCTGCGGAACAAACCTCGCAGAAACAGTCAAGTCATCCTATCGCAGATACAACCGAACCCAAAAGATGGGATTAATCTCCAAAACTCGGATGCCCTTAGGATTACAATATTACTTTATTTATATGCTTTCGTTCTATTACAAAATGGTCCACATGACTGACTCGACTAATCTAACAACTCTTATGCTTCCTCAAAAGGTGGTGAAAGGTCCTTTTTCCGTGGAGTGACCCTTTCGCACCTGTCGGCTTCTGCACTTCTTGCGTATCTATCCCGTGCCAACACTCCACTAGCACCACTAGGCCGGAGGTTGAGTTGACTAGCACCATTAAAGAATCTTAAGGGTATAGAATTATAAATATCTAGCACTCCAATTAGTATTGGAACTTTCTATTTGGAAATTTGCTTGATAACATTATCAATATATTTAAATATGTGGAAAAGTTCAAAGGGAGAAAATGACAAATCTTGAAAAAAACAACATTCTTAGTGATCCTTTACCCCAAGATACTACTAAGGGCATGGCTATGTGGTTTGCAATAGCAATCTCTTCCATCTATATTTTTTTCTTTGACCCTCTGCCATGACCAAACATATCTAGTAAGGGAGAGAACTTATTTCCAAACTTCTTTTGTAAAGGGACAATCCAAAAGAATATGCTTGATAGACTCTTCATCTACTTTGAAAAGGACCTTGGCCCTTACTAGGCTCTCTTTTGGAGAACATCCAAGGTAATATATTTATTGCTCAAAGCCAAGATGTAGCATACTTAACCCCAAAGAAAAAATAACAGAAAGCAATAGAATAACATTGGTGAACATATATATAAGGGAGGGATATATATAACTTGAGAAATAACCCTTGTATTAGTGATGCCCAAAAGAGAGGAATGTTCACTTGCCTCTTTGATACGGAAACCTACTTTAAGCAGAGCGCCAAATATAATAACAATTATTGACCACATTACACAACTTTCTACTCTATACACAGTGCATCAATATCAAAATCCTAACTACCTGTGGTCCCACAATTAAAGAGGGTCGACCACCTAGTGGGTTTTAATAAAGAGGCCCTTTTTCGATTGAGTAACTATCAAATAACTATCTAATAAAAAATATTCAAATTCCTAAGGATTTTATATAGTTCCTGGACAATCTTGGCAACAAAGAATAAAAGAAAATTATCCCATGGAAGTTGGACGAATCATATTAGAAAATATGAAAATTGGAAAAAAAAACATCAAAAATTAGCCCATGGGATCAATTTCGCTTCTAAAATTTTCCCTGGAGGTGACACTCTTGGGTGGTAAAAAAATTCTTTTGGATGGAACGAAATTGAGCTTTCTTCATCAAGTTCTGGTAAAGTAGTTTGAATGTGGCAATTTTTCCCCTATAACCTTTTTCAAACAAGAAACATGAAATACTAGGTGGATCTTGGAATGCACTAGAAGGGTTTATTTGTAAGGCACCTATCCAATGTGTTGTATAATCTAATATAGGCCATAAAATTTTGGTGCCAACTTCTGGTGAGCTTTAGCTTTGGGATGTATTTTCTTGTAGGGATGGAAATGAAGGAACAACTAATCCCCTACTTCAGAGGAACATTTTGCATGATGTTGGTTTGCCTATGGTTTCACGTGATTCTAAGACATGGCCAAATTTTCCTAAGTGTGTGGAGAATGAATTCACAATTATGAAGCATACTATCCATTGCATGCACCATTGAGGTTCTTGGTATATATGAAACTACTAAAGGTGGTTTCTTGCCATATATTTCTTTGTATGGAGTCATTTTTGTATCATCATGATCTGTGATATTGTATCATCATTTAGTTAGAGGTAACCACTGCACTCAGTAGTGCTACTCTTTTTAGGAAAAACTTATCAAATAGGTTTCTAGACACTTATTGACTACTTATATATCTCGCCATTTGTTTGGGGATGATAAGATGTGCTCATTTGCAATTGGGTTCCCTATTGTTTGAACAACTCTTGCCAAAATTTGCTAGTGAATGTGGGATCCCTATCTAACACAATGGAAGTGAGCATACCACGGAACTTACAAAATTGATCTAGAAAAACTTGGGCAACAAGTGCGAGAGTAAAGGAGTGTTGTGGAGCATAAAAGTGAGCTTATTTGGAAATTCAATCGACTACCACCATGGTCATTGATTTGTTTCCCTCTTTTGGAAAACCTACTATAAATTCCATGGAGATGTTTATCCAAGTAGTAGCTGGGATTGGAAATGGCCGCAATGCTCTTGGAGTCTTAACTATCTCACCCTTGTTCCTTTGACATGTGTCACATTTAGTCACAAAAGTTTGCATTTCTTATTGAAAAGAAAGATCACCTAGTGTGCTCATAGGTTTTTGAAATCCTAAATAAATTGCTATAGGAGATGAATCCAACTCTTCTAGTATCATGTGTTTCAAAGTTGAATTTGGTACTAGAAAAAGGCAACCTTTATACCACAATGTCCCTTGTTTCCGTATGTAAACTTTGGGAGGATTGGGGTCCTCTTGAAGTCACTTGATCAGTTGAGACACCTCATCATTGGTCAACCACTCCTATCTTGCTTCTAGTAACCACTCTAGTATTGATGAGGACAAACAAAATAGAGATATGTCTTCCTCATATTTCTTAGACAAGGCATCTACCACAACATTGTATTTCCCTTTTTATAGATGATCTCATAATAAAACCCTATAATCTCAATGTCCCACTTGTGTTGCTCACGAGACAACAACCTTTGTTCAAAAAACACTTCAAATTGTGGCGATTTGTTTTGATTTGAAACTGTCTTCCAATAACATAGGTGTGCCAAGTTTTGAATGCATAAAGCATAGTCATTATCTCTTTTCATGAGTGTATTTACCTGAATTCCGGCTGCATAATTGCTTGCTAGTTAAGGCCAAAGGGAATCATTCTTGCATGAGCACTGTTCCTCGAGCATGACCCAATGTTTCACATTCTAGTACAAGATTCTTTGTGAAATTAGGTATCGCTAAGACCAACATGGTACACATAGCTACTTTTAAGATAGAAAGGCTTGCTTGGCATCCTTGGTCCAAACAAAGGTACCATTCCTTTTAAATAAGGTTGTTCATGGGGAAACTATCTTCCCATAATTATGCACAATCCTTTTGTATTAAATTGTGAGCTCTGGGAAGCCTTGTAATATTTTGTGTTTTGGGTTGTGGCCAATCTTGGATAGCCTCAATTTTCTTGGAACCCACTAGCACCCCATGTTGACTAAAAATGTAATTGAAGTATTTGACCTTAAAAGCACCAAAAAGACATTTGGAATTCTTAAGAATTGATTGATGTCCTTGAGGAGTTGTAGGACTTTATCAACATGTTCCATATGTGCTTTCCAATTCACATTAGAGTTCAAGATATCATCAAAGAATACCTACACAAAGTGACATATTAAGGGTCTAAAGATCTTCTTCATGAGGCTTTGGAAGGTGGATAGTGCATTGCAAAGTCCAAAGGGCGTCACCAAAAAATCATAATGGCCTTCATGTGTGCAGGAAGCAGTGTTGGTATTATGAATTGTTCGGGTCTAGTTCGAGTGGTTGTGGGATGGAGTGTTATCCTCCCCACCTAGGTTCTATTATTGTAAGTGACATGTTGATCTCATAATGAGTATTTTGTTTTATTTTCTTCAAACCTCCATTACACCCCTATGGAGGATAACAACAACTATCTCCATTGCATCCCATTGTTACCATAAAACCCTTCTATAAGTGGGGAATTGACTTTGTTGAATGCAAATCGACCTTTTTTAGTGGCCATAAGTATATCATCATCACTGTTGATTACCTCACTAGATGGGTTGAGCCTATGCCCACATTCAACAACATTAACAACATTAACAACACCACCACACGTTTCTTTTTGAATCATGTTCTCACACGCTTCAGATTGACAAAACAATTAGTTTCTAGCAATTGTACTCATTTCCAAAATGAGGTCTTCCAATAGTTTTCCTTGTTGTTAGGATTTACCAATGAGTTTTCTACATCCTATTATGTGTAGGTCAATAGCCAAGTCAAGGCTGTCAACAAATTCTTCAAAACCATGTTGCAACGTATAATTAAGAATAACAAATCTAATTGGAATAACATGCTATTCTCAACACTATGGGCCTACATGACCCTTTTTAAAAATGCAACTAGGTTTACACCCTTTCATCTCATATAAGGCACTTGGGCAATTTTACCCATCGAGTGCAAAATACCCAGCCTCCAAATCATCCTCAAACTACTTCCTAACACTTTTTCACTTAAGCAACATCTATTAACCTTGGAACATCTTGATGAAGAACGTCATGCTTCGTTACAACATAATGAATGCATGAAGTAACTTTCCAAGGCCCATTACAACTACCAAGTATGCCTCGCCCCTTTTGCGAAGGTGACCTTGTCGTTGCTTTTGATTCGTAAAAAACACCAAACTAGGACCCGATAAGTTCGTCCCCCTTTAAAGAGGCCCATATATCAGCAAGCAATTCCTCCCTAAATGAGCATATATGCTTGCCTTCCCTAAAGCAAGACTTCTCAATATCCTCGTTAATGGTTTTTACTTGAAGAAATGTTACCTCTAGCTTGCACATCCCACTTCAACTTGTATATAACAACATTTCATGTTTTACTTTTTTCTTTTTCATTGTCATCAAACCATTTTGGCTTGTTATACCCGACATTATGTTTTTCATTGCAGACTTGTCTTTAATCACGAACTGTTACGTTTGTTGGTGTACATTGACACCCATTTTGCGTCTCTTTTGCATTTCTTGGAGACATTATCACTCCTACTAGAGTTCTCCCTTTGATTTTAGGATCAAGAGTGCACTTGCATGGTCAAAATCCATTTTTTAGGGTTAGATTCCCTCACAACCAATTAGCCCCCCTTTTAAGGGATTTGTGCACTTAAGTTAAGCCATTTTTGGCTCAGTTAATTGCCTAATGCACCCTAGTTGGTTATTTTGGCTCAGTCAACTGATTAATTGGCTATTTTGGCTTAGTTAACTACCTAATGCACCCTAGTTGGATAAATTAGGCTAGTTACACTCCAATTTCACATGCATGTCCAATTAAACACTGATTTCCCATGCATGACTGAGTTAACTTCCTCATGAGGCGATTCTAGGACTAGTTAACCTTTGTTGCACTTACATTACCTAGTTTACTTTCTAAAGAGAGTGCACTTGTCTAATATTAGAACAAAAGCACCTCTATTTATGAGTTATAGGCCTAGTTAATCCCTAACAACACTCGCATGGTCATCACAACTCCATAAGGAGAGAAAACTTGACCATTCAAGATTATTACTCTAAGGTTTAACTAGCTCTTATGCTTGTGCATGTAATTAAGCCTAAGCTCGGTTACCTATATATGAAGGCTTGCATCTCATTGACTAAGAAATCATCCATGTAATCTCTTTGTTTATTCATTGGTTAATAAATATGACATTGTTTGGATCATTACTCGTATTCTTTTCGCTTCTAGGTATCGCTAATTGTATTGCTACTCCATTTACCTTCTAGATTCATTGGTTCAAAATCTTACATGGTATCAATGACTTGTTGATTCTAAAAAAGTTGTTTTACGGGTTTGTAGATTGAAGACAAAGCTTAGAGTTCACAGACAGGATGGATCAATCTCCTCAGTTAATTCTTCATTCTACGACTTTGAATGGAAGACTAATATTGTGATTCTATTGTGCAACAAAGGCCTCTACAAGATCACAATTGGAATAGAGATTGAGAAAAAATTTGTTGTAGAAAAGACAAGATGATTTTATCCAATGGATGAATATTTTGGATTGATATGTCTTTCGATTTCTCCCAACCTCCTATATCAAATAGATATTGAAAATTTTACCAATGAATTTTGGACCAAGCTAGAAGGACTCTTTGGGAAGAATGCTGAGATGAGAGGACATCAGCTAGAGAATGATCTCAACAATTTGACCCTGAGAACTATCCCAGACTTCTTCAAAAAATTTAAATTATTCTCTCCCATATTAATGAGATATGATGCACTACTTCAAAACAACCATTCAACTAAGGGAGAACTTGCAATGAGATCTAGTTCTTATTGATGAAGATCTAATCAATTTCTCTTCAATTTCCTCATGTGATATTTCAAATTCGCATGTAGAAATTGTTGACATTGATGAATAGGTTGTTGTAGATCCAACAACCACAACACTTTAGGAATAGCATGCTCTTCATGCGACATGTGATCTAGTTGGAGATCCAACAGATGCACGCCAGTGGACCCTCTCACATTCTCAAATTGATCATCATGTACTCACTACTATAGATCCCTTGATGCCCATCCATAGTTACATGATGAATATAAGAGATCCATAGTCATTTTTAGAAGTTGAAGGAAATCTATATTTGAATACTACTATGAAGGAGGAGCATCATTCTTTGATGAAGAACCAACCTTGGCATTCATATCCTTTACCCCATGGTAGGATACTTGCATGGATAAAGTGGAAGTATCGATTAAAGTTGGTAGTAGATGGACATGAGAGTGATCATGGATGAAGATAATCCTCTTTTTGTTTGTTGGGGGGGATGTTTTCCATTGGGTATTCCCTCTTTTCTAAATTTCAAGGGATATTCTTTATGTACTTGGGTACCTAACATGGCTACAAATTGTCGAGACCCAATTATTTGTGCATGATACTCACCTAAGTTAAACTATACATGCAAACTCAATTTTCATTTTGTTTGCATTTTTAGGGGACAATAATGCTCCTACTAGAGTTTCCCCTTGATTTTAGGTTCAATGGTGCACTTGCATGGTCAAACACCCCCTTTTAGGGTCAAATATGCCCTCATAGCTAGTTAACCCCCTTTTTAGGGATTTGTGCAGTTAAGTTAATCAATTTTTGGCTCAGTTAACTACCTAATGTGCCCTAGTTGGCTATTTTGGTTCAATTAATTGAATAATTGGCTATTTTGGCTTATTTAATTGCCTAATGCACCCTAGTTGAATAAATTGGGCCAGCTCCACTCCAGTTTCACATGCATGTCTAGTTAAACATTGGTTGCTCATGCATGAATGAGTTAACTACATCATGAGGCAGTTCTAGGGCTATATAACCTTTGCTACACTCGCATGACCTAATTTTATTCCTAAGGAGGGTGCACTTGTCTAATATTAAGACAGAAACACCTTTCTTTATTAGTTCTAGGTCTAGTCAATCCCTAACAACACTTGAATGGCCAACACAACTCCCAGTGGGAATATTTGACCATTCAGGGTGATTTCTCTTAGTTTTAATTAGATCTTATGCTTGTACATGTAATTAATCCTAACCATGGTTACCTATATACAAAGGCTTGCATCGCATTCATCAAGCATTCATTTGTGCAATCTTTGAGAATTCATTGGTTAATAAAGATTACATCGTTTGGATCATTACTTGTATTCTTTTATCTTCTATGTATCGCTAATTGTATTATTGCTCCATTTAGCTTCTAGATTCATTGGTTCAAAATCTCATGGCGTCAACTTCACCGATGGAGCAAGTCATTGGTCAAAGAACATTTTATCTACTACCTGGGTTATCTATACTCCTTCATATACATTACTCCATACCAATGGCATTTGTTTAGGACCAACCACCAACAACTATGTAGAGTATGATGTTGTGATTAAACTCTTGGGTGATGATGTTCACTTTCGCAATCGCCACCTCCAAGTCCATCTTTGTTCCCATCTCCTTGTCTTGTAGTTCAATAATGTCTTTCGTGTTTGTAATCCATGCCTCTTCAGATTTTTTTTTGAGTACAACTCTTAGCTTGACAATTTGATTTGATTACATTAATACATATCGTTAGGAGTTTTAATGCATTTGTATATCGTATTGTAAATGAAAAATTAGAGTGACATGTATTACATTAAGACATTTTTCATCGTATGGAAATAAAATTTAGTGTTGTGTCATTTACATGATAAACACATAAACCATGCATATAACATACATATGAGCATTAAATAAATGAAACCACATTTCATACATAATAGTTACATAAGACACTGAGGAATGAAAATGTATGTGTGTGTGTGTGTAATCACATATGTAATTGTGTTGTGTGTGTGTGTGTCATCACGTATGTAATTATGCTCATCATTGGCTACATCAAAAATAATCCGATGGGATACATCAAAATTTGAACCCATAGGCTACATAAAAAAGGTGTTATATCATCACAAAAAATTAGGACACCTAGCCCATACATACATCGTCCACTCTCATAGAGGAGGATGTATCGCTAAAGGAACTACATCCCTTGTCTATAGTCCTGATGCTCCCAATGCTCCTTGACCTAATGCTAGGTCTCAAAACACCTATCCAGCCATGCCACTTGCTTGAGGAGTATTTCCAACTCAATGCTCAAACCATTTGAAGCACTACACATGCTACAAGAAAACGACATTAACACCCTCCATCAAAACATTGAGACGAGTTTCCAACTTAGCCATCATCTCTAAACTCACACACATGATTGGGATTGTTGCACCTACCTCATCACGATGAAAATTTTGTCTTTGAGCCTCCCTAGCTAGTCTCCCTATTTTTGCTTGGCTATTAAGGAAGTTGCTACAATCATTGGTGGTGATACTAGGACTGATATTTGCATACACAAACCACGTCATATATCAATAATTCATGCATATCATAGTCAAAGCATGTAAAATAAAAAAAAATAACACTTGCAAAGTTTAAGCTAAATGGTGACGATAAATTTTGAAACTGTGGGTCCCACCCTATTTATAGGCCAAGCTTCATTATCACTTTGCTCATTTGGGAGTTTTATAGCTCTGTTTGGAACATCTTTTAGATTATTGCAATTAGTTTCATGAGTTGTTCAACATGGCACCCTCTATTTTTCTAAATAATAACTTCATTTCGACACATGCTTTCGGTCATTCCCTCATGTATGGGTTCCCATTTTCAATATTGTTCACACCGTTGAATTTCTTATCATGAGCACTCTTACATTGGTATTTGTTTAATGTATGAATGATTTTGGACGAACATGCCATTTTCATTTCATATCATCCAAAGGCTCACCATCACCTTTGAAGGTATATCCATCCACCTTGGCATATAGGATTTGTACCCCCTCTACATGCCTTTCATATAGCCAATCATTCTTCATATGCCCCTAATGTTCTATTACCTTGATGCATTGCATTAAACCCACCCAATGAAATTCCTCTATTGTAGGTCAACATTATGTCTCCATAGGTTTCCCAACTTTATATCCCATTGCAGAATGGAACCCATGTTGTATTATCCATTAGGATGAGGAGTTTGTCGGTCCAACATATTTTTTCCCATGAAATACATATCCTAGGGAAACCCACCAAGTAATTCCCCTCATTTCGAGTATGGTACCTAGGGTAGACCATATTCTTTAGGGATCAAGGCCAATCCAATAATATACTCATGAAGAGATCAAGATGTCATTTGCGGGAATTGATCCCAATTTGGGAGGGTATCAATCATTCTTCCCCACCACTCAAGCTAGATCCAGTCGACAAAGTCAATCCAACATCCTACCAAGTAAACTAGATACTTATTCCTTGATACATTTGTTGGCCATCCCCTTTGGACACCTGAGCAATTTCCTGTTTTAGTTACATGTTCACATTTGACCTCTCATATCCACCATTATATGTAGACCATTTGAATTCATAACTTTTCCTTTTCATCAACCCTCGATAAGACCCAACTGGAGCCCACCCCTATCCTCGAAACACCAACACTATCTTTACATCCCTACATGAATTATCTGCATGGCTTTCACTCATTCAACACACGTATTATAGTCTGTAGCATAACTCAGATTATTTTATTCATTCTTAAGAAGATAAAAATGAAAACATCATGTATTCCAAAAATACAATGGAATTTTCAACATCCAGTTACTAATTTGATAGCATTCCTTGCCGGCCTTGATCAAAACACTTGCACAATGTCACCCATGAAAACACCATATCTTATTTATGGTTACCATTGTCTTTTTGATACGTGAATCTCCTCACCCTCTTAGTTTTATTCCCTCCACGTGATACCCATTTAACCTTCCATCCATGCCCAGACCCTACTCATCCTTTTGCCATGTTATGTCAGAATGTTGAAGAGTGATGACTGTGTCATCCATCCATTTTACTTTGATCAAGGGAATCCTTGAGCCCCCTGTTCATCGGTCAATCTTGTCATATTTTGGCATAATATCATCAAGTTACAATATATGATTAGTTCTTCTCAAAGGATCCTTATCCCTCCATCTTCCCTAGCTCTAGTCAACCTCAACACAGTTTCTTCTAAGAATTAAAGTGTTAGTGTTTGTACTTTTATTTCCATTCCCCCAATAAATGGTCTACCTCAGGCTGAGTGGAGAGAGTCATCATTGTTCTTTGCCTCAACAATATCTCCTATGCTCGACAATAACCCATTCTTTGCATTAGGGAGAGTTATACACTCTGGTGGTTGCAGTGTTCACAATTATGGTTGAATAATTCTAGATATGGATTATGCCTTTATGCATCATTTAATACCACTTCAAAGTAGGATTTTCCCTTCAGGATTCTCCCATCATATTCTAATCCCCCACCCTAGTGGGTTGGTTTCATCATCAGTTGTTTTCCCTTGCAGGTACCATTGTCATTATAAATAGATAACCAAGTAATTCTCCTGGGTATAGGATTGAATCCAACTTCATCCGCACCACTTTGGTTTGTAGAGTGGACCACATGATCTCCTCCTATTGTAATTTACTTGGAAAAAATTTCACGAGCATAGGAATGCCTACCTTATTTGTATAAAAATGATTATATTTCATGTATCACATCTCCATTTTTTCTTTAACGGTGGTTACAATCACTCTCCAAGAGGATATCCTCTACCTATCACTCCCTTAATTAAGAAATATTAGCATGAGGGAAAGAAACAATGATGTATTTCGGCTATACGACCTGCTCCTAACTTCACACTTTAGGGGGGAACTATTATTTACTAAATTTTGCACATTTGCAACATTTATGTGTTTGTTACTAAAGGACATCATCATCATCATACATCATTCAGAAGGTTTTCTTTCGTCACTAGTCAACACATGTAAAGGAAGGGCTGACCTACTATTAACTCTTACTCTAGTCATGCGATTGTTAGAAGTGGTGCTTGATCGAAATAGTGCAAAAAATCCCCTGATACCAGCATGACTCGGCAAAATCATGAAATCATAAATTCCATAATGCATTAATGACCATCAAATCCATTTGGGCACCAAGGAGGTTGAATGAACCTCACCTGCCATGTACTTGGGCCTTAATGGGCCACATTCTTGTACTTTGTAGCTACTACATGGGTGAAACTTTCACATTTGGAAGCATATTTTTGAGGATCTCCATTTTTTGCTATAAAAGGAAGCTATCAACATGCATTTGATAAGGAAAAAATAGAGAAAGGTTATGATATAGGAATTGGATTGGAAGTCATGATTTGCAATTATTCTCCTACCATCTATTAGCCTTCATGCTTGCTTGAATAATTTCCTTAAGGAGTAAGCAAGTTTATTCATTATTCCCAAGTTTGTTTGAGAGCATTTTGAAGAGTTAAAGGATCCTTCCCAAAGGGGGTGTTGGTTACCATATACCAACATCATTCCTCAAGGTGAAACCATTGTATTTACGCCTTCCATTGGACATTTGCAATAAAGTTGAAACTTCCCTTCATTTGCTTGTTTGAATGTTATTAGTAGCTTGAATTTGTTAGTAACTCATATGTTTTTTTTTTGTTTGTCTCTTGGTTTCAGTATATAAGTATTTGTCATAATAATCATCATTTTCTCTTTTGTCCTATTCACAACCTACAAACCTACAAGGAAATATGAATTTGCTCACCATTGAGTCAATTTCTTCACAATAGGAGGGTTACAAGGCCCTTTTTTCTCAAGGAAAGTAGGTGGTGGAAAAAGGTTTGGCATTTCAAATACCCTTCTAAATCTCTCATTTTCATGCAGCTACTTCTGAACAACGAAGTTTTAACTTGGGATACTCTTCATATCTTTGGTGATTCAATTCTTGTTATAAAATAGCTTCAAATTCACTATAGGAAATTTTACACTTCAACCTCTATTTGATGAGATTTGGCCTGTACTAGAGGGATTCACATAGGTTTCCTTCTCTCATATCTATATAAGAAATTTTACACTTCAACCTCTATTTGATGAGATTTGGCCTATACTAGAGGGATTCACATAGGTCTCCTTCTCTCATATCTATTGAGAAAGAAATCAAATGCAGATTCATTGTCAAAAGAGGGCATTTAGCTCGTTCATGGGGAGTGGCTTGTGGAAGAGGACTTGAATGATCTTCACTTCGAATATTCTCACAATAATTTTCTATAAAGACTCTCTTAGCTCAATTTTCTCATACTATATTGTGGATGGTTATTTCTATACTTTTTTATTTTATTAATATGGAATATTGTATAAGGGGATTGTTATGTGAAATTTTTGAAGTGAATCGAGACCTCTAGGCTAGAAATATGGAAATAGATACTATGGTATTTTGGCAGGATATTTACGTGCAAGTTATTTTGATGTAGAATGGTTGTCAAGGACATTCATATGTCACTTTTTTTTTCCTAAAGGCTTTAAGAATGTTGTTTAAGCATATATTCAATATATTTTTAATCTCATATGAATACAAAGATTCATCTTAAAACTTGATCTATCGAGTACCAAGAGGGATCCAATTTTTTGAAGTGTTTTTTTTTCTTAAATATTTTACACGTGAAGACAAAACACTTCCAAAAGTTTGAACCTATCGATACTTGATTGATCTCTGTTTAAGATGGATATATATTGGTTTTAATTCTTTTATTTTATAAGCCGACATAAATTCATTTATTTATTTTTTATTTGGTTTTAATTTTTTTATTTTATAAGCTGACAAGATTTTTTTAATTATTTTATTTTTTGTAGCATAACGTTACATTATGTGACAACAACTCCCCCATACTAAGTTGTAAAGCACCTCGCTACTTTCAGTGCAATTACGATTTTATTTTCTTTGTTGTGAAAAAAACTCTTCACTTATAATTTTACATAGAAAAAATAAAACATCATAAAAAACAAAATTTTACATAGGAAAAATAAAACATCATAAAAAACAGAATTTGATGAATAACCAAAGTGCACAACTACCTCTACCATGCCACTCTTTGTGCATTCACACATTATCACTTTGACCCAATTTTTAAGAAGCATAACTAGAGCGCTTGCCAAAGAAAGTACGCAACATACATACATAAACTTATGTAAGTAATCAAATTGATCAGCTTGAATGATGTATTAACAATAAAATAAATAAATATTATACAGACTATAATATATATATATAAAAGCAATAAAATATATCTTAACTTATACACCACTTATTACTCTTCTATTAAATGCATGATATTCGCCTCCTCCATCTCCATTATTGCTATAACTCTATTGGTGAGATAAAAGTCTCAATCACTACTCTGGTGGTATAAAATAAATGTTTATTAAATGCATGATGTTTGCTTCCTCCATCTCCATTACTGCTATAACTTTATTAGTGTGATAAAAGTCTCTATTACAACCCATCTTTTACTATCGGCATAAAATAAAGACTTTTTTGATGATTCCAATCTTTTACTATCGGCATAAAATAAAGACTTTTTTGATGATTCCAATCTTTTACTATCGGCATAAAATAAAGACTTTTTTGAAGATTTGGATAGGAGTTTCAATTGCATTTTTTTGATGATTTATTTGGATAGGAGTTTCAATTGCATTATTTAAACTTTAAAAAACTAAGTTCCCTATTAAATGCATAATGTTTGCATCCTCCATCTTAATCAGTACTCGAACATTATTGAACATTTATTTGAATATGAGTTTAGATTGTCTTATTAGCCCCTGCCTTTAGGCTGGCAGGGACTATAGTAATCGGCTTGCCGTCATTTTAATTAGTCCGCACGATAACCAAAACAACTTTTATACATTTTCACATAGTTATCCAAAGTTTTTTGGTTGAATATATACCATAAATTTATTTTGACCAATAAAAATTTTGTTACTCTTATTTGGCCTCATCCCGAGGCTCGGCCAAAATACTTAGGCTTATCTCCTAAAGCGTAATGCAGATATTTTGTAATGTAATGGGACACATTTACCAAACTGTTGAAATAATGCTAGCGTTATTTCTCTAACATTTAATGCCACCCAAGATTATGCCCTCTTATTATTCAGTTATTGGCATGCTGGCCATGTGTGGCTGTTGCATGCTCTCCATGTGTTGGTTGTTGCATGCTGTCCATGTGTGCATGCTCTGGTAGGCTGCACCGCCATCCTCAAAGGTGAAGGAAAGGCCAGATATAAGTCTGGAAGTAGTTGTTCAAAGGTGAAGGAAAGGCTAGATATAATTCCGGAAGCAACTGGTGAGCCTCGTTATAGCCTACAAGTCTTTGTTTGGGCAACCCAGCTGAAAAGCTAGAGATTTCACCCCATTAGCCTATGACTTCGTCCAATGTAACTTTGTATTCGCAAGGCCATGCAGATCAATCTGGTGAATGTGCTGAAAAGCAGAAGAGCTATGGTACATATTATATTCATACAATTTTGCTTATATTCATACAATTTTACAAGTATTGATAGAAATCTTCAGTACAAAACTTTTTGCGAAGGAGTAAAAAAAATACTGTGGGATGCAGGATCTTTTTTAAGGATTCTAATATTATACTTAAGTATAGTATTCTAGGCGATTATTTTGGATTGAAAAAAATATATATATAGATAGGTAGGCAAATATTAAATATGAAACATACAATTTACTACTGAAATTTTTAATTTTTGGTGAATATTATGATAAAAAAACATATTTTGTGTAAATATAGACAATATTAGAGCCTAAAAATGACCAAAAAGCGAATTTATTTTTTGAAAAAAAACCCAAAAAATAGCCAATTGGCGAAATTTCGCCCCTAAAAATTTCCCTGGTGGGATGATTAGGCAGAGCAATCTTACGGCAAAATAACTGCAGGCCAAGCATACGATTCATCCTTATCTCGTTTGGCGAGAAGGGGCTGATCCTTGGTATCCTTAGAATGCGATTAAGAAGGTGACTCTTGAACCTGTGAAGCCAAATGAATGACAATAATCGTTAGATTTATCAGATTCACTATTTACCTTCTTCACTGAAAGAGACGGAAGTCTATATTTTAGCTTGCTATCCTCCATACTGGTCATATCTTCCAATCTCAGGGCATTAGTAGATGCCTTAGGCTCTTATATATTTCCAACTTCTATTTGAAAGTCTCGTTGGCTATATGAGCCATAGAAGTCGCTTTTCGAAGACTCAAGGGATTGGTATGAACCCATTATATATTATAATATTTTTTCATTCAGTCAGTTGTGAGAGCTAGCCAGAATAGTTGTACTTGCTTCTCACTCGTAGTGGGCTTTCTTGCCTACTACTTTTATTTCTGTCCATCATGTCTCGAAACCGCTCGCCTCAAATCCATTTTAACGCAATTTACAACCACTTCAAACCCCTTAAACATGAAGGATGCAACATTTTCAATTGAGAGAAATAAAATTGCTGATGATGTATCTCAAAAAACTGATATTGCAAAATAGGTTATTAATTTTGAAAAATGTATGTCTCAACAAGCTTTAGTTCCTCTTGGAATTAATGACAAGATCTCTATGATAATGAACAAACCTGGAGCATATATGGAGCAGATGAACAATAGTAACTTGCAAAATAACACTAAAGCGATTTGAATAATATTTGAGCTACCTACTAGACTATGACAAGGCTTGGCATTTTCGTTTAAGCTCTGGAAGTCGCGGTCGAGAAACATAATTTCAAAGCTCATTTTTTCCTAGGGATTAATAACAGATAGTCGGGACCATTTGCAGGCTTCTTGTAAAGGCAATAACCCTCATGTAAAACGTAATGGAAAATGTCATATGATGTTCAAATGCCCTAATTCCAGAAAAAAAAAGTACAACACAAGAAGCCTCTATTTAAACCAGTTTACATCCAAATTACATAAAAATCCAAGAACCCAACGCAATCTGAAAGCAACGTCATTTGAATTCCATCCAAAAAATACACAACATTTAGCATACTATTCGCACAGAGAAACCATTGGAAGTTCTTGAAGCTGAGCTTTAAATAATTCAAATTTCTGCTAAAATCGGTGAAACTGATGAATGTGGAAAGGTCCTCACACCAGATATTCACTCCCTTGAAAGTTATGTGATCCAGTTTACTTTGCAAAGTGTCATTTCATGTGGAAAATGTCAAGCAGGAAGGATCACTAGTTGCCCCATGGAGAATGCAATCTAGAGAGCATAGAGAGCATGAACACAAAAGTGCAATGCTAATTCCATGAGTGTATAACTCCGGGGCGTCATAGAACCCTAAGACGCTTGCACCATTGTGATAGCGAGAGGGGAGATTGTACTAGTGATGATAGCGATGAGCTTGTACTAGATCAGGAAGATGGTATACATGATCGTTATTGACCTATAGAGCAATTGTCTCCACGGGTGGCCCACTGGAACCACATTTCTATGTAAAGAAAACAGAAATACTTGCGAAGGTGGCATGCTACTTCTACTTGCATGGTTTGAACGTTTCAATAGGTGCATGGCATCAATGTGGCAGTTTGGAATGGACTTGAAGTGGAAGGGATCCAGCTGCAGCCATATTGCAAATGGCTGGGAGACTTGGATTGTTTATTTGGCTATGAGTATTGTGTATTAAAGAAATAAATAAAGTGCTGATTTTATGACTGAGGTTGGTGGTTCAACAAGAAATGCGTTTCCTTGAACTTGAATGAGTACTTTTTTTTGCCCAAATATTAGCAATTCAAACAATACCTAGCATAACTATTTATTAGCAATTCAAACAATACCAGGCATAGCTATTCATCGATTTTTTTTTATCTATGCATAGCTCTTCCCAAATTCAGTCAAGTAGACCAGGCCAGACCAGGAATAGCGATTATGGGGTTGTTCACCTCACCAAGGAAGTTCTTCATCAAGGAAATAGAAAACAAAATTAATAGAGAGTAGTATAGACCGGGCAAAGCAGTGTTGATGTAATTGTAACTTCGGAATGTATTTCACATATTTATATTGTATTCCTAGAGAGATGTTATTATTCCTCTATACGGAAGTGTCGTCATTTATATTATAAGTGTCGTAACTTATACTTGATGGGTTATTAGACCACCTTGTTGGGGTCGGCCCTGTATAAGTCATGTGGGTTAAAGGGTTATTAGACCACCCTATTGGGGGTCGGCCCTGTCAGCATTATGTTATGTGATTAAGTTGAGGCCGACCTAGTAAGGATATTAGGCAAGTCAAGTCATGTATAAATAGAGTGCGGGAGGCACTCTATTTGATCATTCATTTTCTCACTCATACACTCATTGGAGAGTGGCGCACTATTGGAGGAGGAGAAGCTGTTGCTAGGAGACTATCTCTTATGCTTGGGTTTTGTATCATTGCTCTATCTATCTCTAAGGAAGTTATTGGGGTTTTTCACCTTTATGGTTTTCCCAAAGGAAACTCTATGTGTCTATTGTCTCATGTGATTGCTTGTTGTGATTGATATGCTTGATATGTTGTACATGTTATTCTCTCAGTAAAGATGCTAGAGTATGTTGAATTAATGCTCAAAAATTAACATGGTATCAGAGTTAACCTAAGAAGAAGACACTGTGCACTTGCAGAAGCTAGGTATTCTTGTTTTTGGGTTTCTCTCCACATATCTTCAAAGGTAGGAGGCTAGATTGAATCTCCTCAACAAGGTGCATCTTTCTGTCCAATCATAATTCAATTCTGAGCACTTTCAGTTTTGGCCCTAAAAATTAGGGTTTCCACAAAAAGTGGAATTTCTGAGATCTGAGACCATGGCTGGATGCTCCTCAGAAAAATCAAAGTTTAGAGCTTTGGATCAAACTTTTTGGTTGGGTGAAGCTCCAGGAAAATCAAACCCTAGTTTGGGGTCCTCTCTAGTGAAGCAGAAAATTAGGGCTTCTGCAAAAATTGGAATTTCTGAAATCTAAGACCATGGATGGAAGCTCCTCTGAAAAATCAAAGTTTAGAGACTAAGATCAAACTTTTTGGATGGATGAAGCTCTGAGAAAATCAAACCCTAATTCAGGGTCCTCCCTAGTGAATCCGGAAGTTTGAAAAGCAAATTTGAGGGGTGAAACTTTGCAGTTTTCAAATTATGAGTATACCAGCTTGATCATCTCATCAAGACGCATCTTTATATCCTTTCAGAAGTTTGAAATTCAGAGTTTGAATTTTTAGGGTTTCTTTGACAAACCCTAATCCAGCTCCAGATCCAGATTTCTGCAAATCAAGTGGTAAGACATAAATATTTTCTATTTCATTTGAAGTACTCTTTAAGAGGTCTCACCACACCAAGCTTGAGGATAATCTTGAAGGGGCTGATAACTTCCGAGCATGGAAGTATAGGATTGGGTTAATTTTAGAAGAGAGTGAGTTGGACACCTACATAAGTGAAGGGGTTCCTGTCCCAGAGGGAGAAGAGACTAAGGCCTTACACAAGACAAACTTAGTCAAGGCTAAAAGGATCATTGCTGATTCTATCAAAAACCATCTCATGCCTCATGTGTCATCTCTGAAGACACCTAAGGAGATGTTTGATTCATTGACCAAGCTATTTGAAGGGAAGAATATAAATTGGAAGATGACCTTGAGGAATCAATTGAAGAATATCAAGTTCCACAATGCGGAGACCATGTAGTCTTATTTCTCAAGGGTCTCCTAGATAAAAGAACAACTTGAAGGTGTGGGAGAAGTTATAGAGAATGGAGAAGTGGTAATGACCACTCTTAATGGCCTTCCTAGGTCATGGGATTCTTTCATCCAAGGAATTTGTGCTAGGAAGAAAATAATCTCTTTCAGTAAGTTGTGGGAAGAATGCTCACAGGAAGAAGCTTGGATTGTAGCTTGAGAAGAGAATATGGGGAATGAAGATCAAGCTCTCACAGCACATACCAAGAAGAGGACAATTTTCCTCAGATTGTCCTAAGAACAAAAGGAACAACAACAACAACTACTACAAGAAATCCGACAGGTATGAAATTAATTATTAACAAATATTTTTTGAAATTAATTATTTCTTATTTTCAATTGGTGGAGTACATTGAAATGACTAAATACCCCTGGTATGAGGGGTAATTGTCATAAATAAAAAAATATTTAAAAAATTAAAATTAACAATATTTTTTTGGCATTGCCACTTGGTACATGTACTACATTGTCATTTAATGATATTCTTTAATGATACTGTTATTTTACCATGTTTTTGACAATTCATCCATCCATCATCCATCCATCCTTTGACACTTCATCTATCCGTCGAGACTTTGACACTTCATCCATCCGTCTAGCATGCGAGTCATTTATTTTTGCATGTACTGCCACCTAACGGAAGTGCATACATAAGAGCAATTTATTTTTGCATGAATTGCCACCTAGTGGAAGTGCATTTATTTCTGCATGTACTTCCACAGGATTCATTTTGTTGATTATTATTATAAATATTTAAATCTATATTCCTTCAAATCTTTATTCCTTAGAAGTGTTCATAAGTCATATTTAACTTGAACTCTTCAAAAATATTAAACTAATAATTTACTTATATGACTAATCCAATCATGGATCAAATAGAGGAAGAGGAAACAAAAAAACGGAAACAAAAACATGGGACTCTTAATCTATTTCTTCTATAGGGTAAGACGAGTTCCGAACCTGGGACTTCAAATCTACATATGCAAAAAAGAGAAACCTGGGACTCCGAATATATTTCTGCTAAAAAACTGAAAACATATTTGAGAAAGAGAGACAATCAGACTCTTCTTTTATAGCGAGGTGCCTCTTCGAATACGATCTAACACTTTTCGTTGATGCGTTTCAGCGTAGTCGTCAATATCGAATAAATATATATACAAACTACATAAATACAAATACAAAACTTAATCTATTTCACATCCCCTCATATCAAATGAGATCCTAACCCTTTCCCACGGATATGCCTTGCAAGCCTAATATCCTTGGGCATGATGATCACCCTCTTGGCATGGATGGAACACAAGTTTGTATCCTCAAACAGACCCAGAAGATAGGCCTCCGCAGCCTCCTGAAGAGCTAGCACTGCATGACTTTGGAAACATATATTAGGATTTTGATACCCCATACGGAGTTCTTTTTACTGTGAAAATTAAATGCCTTACCTTGAATTCCTTGACGATTTCCCTGACAAGCCTATGAAAAGGAAGCTTTCGAATAAGTAGCTCAGTACTCTTTTGGTACTTTCGAATTTCTGTATAATTTAGATAAGTTGAAAATTAGATACATATATCAGACAAAGGAAGGAAATACAAACAAAGTAACCATAATCCAAAGGCATTCCTGAAAAATTCAAATAAACACGTGCAAATACCGAAGAGCAACTGTACCAGGGGGGTATTTATGAGGCTTCTTGACACCACCTATTGTAGGAGAAGATTTACGTGCAGCCCAGGATAGAGTAGTATTTCAGAATGCATTCAAAATAATACACATTGAAATCTATTTAACCTTACAAGAAGGAAACAATAGATAACATAGAAAATCAGAACCTTTGTAGCCAGCTTCGATTTACGAGCTGCTTGCTTCGTATGAGCCATGTTTAGGTGCAATTAACAACCTGTAAACTTGGGGTGCAACTTCAACAACAACTCATTTTTCTTCTTGATGGTTGTATTCAATATGAATGATTGACGATACACATATGGATTATGAACACTGCAACATATCCATCATTCAATCCAACCAAAACACCACCTACAACAATCTGATTTATAGATTGGAATTTAGCAGCACGATGGATGTAATTTTGCAGAATTCCAACATGTTGGCTAACAATATGAGCAGGATTCATCCATGATATCATGTTCACAACCATGATTTATTGGTTCTTGCTCATGGAGACGGTCATTCGATCCATTGAAGGATACAAAGAAGTTTAATCTTATAAATCCACCCATGAAAAAAATGCCTCTTTTTCCATACGGTTGGACCGCTGTAATATTCATAGCTGACAATATGGGAGTGTGAGCTTTCCATTTTCATGTAGAACTGCATTTATTTCTGGGAATGGGAGTGATGTTTGAAATAGGGATTGTGTAATGTCATCTTCTACTTAATCCCATAAGACCATCCCACTAACCTATCTAATTTCCATAGGTTCGAGCAGGTACTAACATTCAGGGAATTGACTGAGGATTGATGCAATTTATACCATAAGAAGATCTTAATCATGGTTATTAGATCATCAATAGGTAAATTAGGTCCATAGAAACTAGGGGCCACCTGCATGCATTACATGCGCACCATATTTCATGTTGCATGCACTAAAACACCTTTATTGAGCTTTCACACACAGAAAAAGCAATGCATGCAAGTTCACTGGAAATTAGAAGATTAAAGCGACCTAGTCATGAAACCAGAGTTGTGTGAAGCTGTCCAAGAACCTGATGTTCCATGACAGGTTGAAGCATATTGAGATCAAATATCACTATATCAGGGATATGGTGTAGAGAGGAGCAGTGAAGCTCCTGCATGTTGCGATATATGAGCAGGTTGCAGATGTGTTGACGAAACCACTAGCCAGATTGAAGCTTGAGTACCTCAGAGAGAGGTTTGGTGTTCTTCAGATAGAAGATACTTCGAGGAAGAAGTGATGGGACACATCTGCAGGATCCATTCCAAGCATGGTGAGAGGAGGATCCTTCCCATGGCCGTGGATGTAAGCACTGTGTGATGAGCATCAGGACGATGCTTGAGTTACTACTTGATATGGTCAATTGGATCATGTATATGTATATACATCGGTTGGATGCTTGGTATGATCAGTTGGATCATGTACATGTATCAGTTGGATGCTTGGTATGATTAGTTGGATCATGTATATGTATATCCATCAGGACGATGCAATGATGATGATCAGGATGATCATGTGAGATCAGTATCAGGATGATACTCTGGATGATATGCATCAGGAGGATGCTATGATGATGATTAGGATGATCATATGTGATGATATGTATAAGGTGGATACATTACATAATCAATTGGATTATGTGTGATGAGTTACGAAGACATAGATGCACATGGGATTTTTGGACATGGTTATAGATGTGTTCTCCCATGGTCGCGATGTAATTGCTGGGATTTTCAAACATGGTGGTAGATTTGTTCTCCCGTGGTCGTGATGTAACTGCTGGAGCCATTCTCACATGGTGGTAGATGTGTTCTCCCATGGTGCAAATGTAAGGGATGATGCCATTCTAGCATGCTTGAAGTGTGTCTTCCCATGGCTGAGATATAAGGGCTAGGGCCATTTCGACATGGTTGAAGTGTGTCTTCCCATGGTCGTTGATGTAAGAGCTGGGGCCATTCAAGCATGGTTGAAGTTTGTCTTCCCATGGCTACGATATAAGTGCTAGGCCATTCGAGCATGGTTGAAGTGTGTCTTCCCATGGCTGTGATATAAGTGTTGTGCCATTCCTAGCATGGTTGAAGTGTGTCTTCCCATTGCTATGGATATAAGTGCGGTGCCATTCTCGCATGGTTGAAGTATGTCTTCCCATGGCGCAGATATAAGTGCTGAGCCTTTCACAGATGGTTGAAGTGTGTCTTCCCATGCCGGTGAGTGTAAGTGCCGTGTGATGTGCATCTGGGATGTGCTTCATGGACGATGAGATGAGATGATCAGCATGATCATGAGTATCAGGATGATACTCCGTGGCCGTGGACAGGTTGTGCAGTTACATGTAAAAGATCCTAGGAGATCCAATAGGTTGAGCAGTATGCTCATAATCAGTCCCAGGATGCTCTTTCGAGGTTTTGTTGACGCACGTAATTAGTCCTGGGATCTACAGTATGGCCACTGATGATGAAGACCTATAGGCAGTGGGCCTACATCCAACATGAAGAAGGCTTGGCTCTGTAGAACTTCCTATGACGAGTAGATTAGAGATTGATTGAGATAGCAGCAGCAGAGACAATGACGATGATCCAGAGAATAAGACTTGTGCTAGCATATCTGTGTCGAGAAATACCTTCCTAGTTAAGAGGGAGTGTTGATGTAATTGTAACTTCGGAATGTATTTCACATATGTATATTGTATTCCTGTAGAGATGTTATTATTCCTCTATACGAAAGTGTCGTCATTTATATTGTAAGTGTCATAACTTATACTTGATGGGTTATTAGACCACCTTGTTGGGGTAGGCCTTGTATAAGTCATGTGGGTTAAAGGGTTATTAGAACACCCTATTGGGGGTCGGCCCTGTCAGCATTATGTTATGTGATTAAGTTGAGGCCGACCTAGTAAGGTTATTAGGCAAGTCAAGTCATGTATAAATAGAGCGTAGGAGGCACTCTATTTGATCATTCATTTTCTCACTCATACACTCATTGGAGAGTGGCGCACTAGTGGAGGAGGAGAAGTTGTTGCGAGGAGACTATCTCTTATTCTTGGGTTTTGTATCATTGCTCTATCTATCTCTGAGTAATTTATTGGGGTTTTTCAACTTTATGGTTTTCCCCAAGGAAACTCTGTGTGTCTATTGTCTCATGTGATTGCTTGTTGTGATTGATATGCTTGATATGCTGTACATGTTATTCTCTCAGTAACAATCATACAGTATGTTGAATTAATGCTAAAAAATTAACAAGCAGTAGACCCCTTACGATTATACCTATACGTGTCGTATTATTATCGTTATACCAAGAGATTAGAAACCCACACACCTTTGCTTTTAACTTCTTGTCAGACATTTTTAAAGTGGCAACAAAATGAAATATTATCATCCAAAGCACATTCCATTATTCTCCACCTCCGAAAGAAAACAAATTATTCTTCAATCTCTGAACAAATTATCCAATATCCAAAACAAGTGGAGGGGTGGAGGGCGAAGTGCATATGGGTTACGCTTACTTATTAGAGGAAAGTAGGGGCAATAATGCTTCTTCACCATGAATATGAATTCCCAAAGCTTTGGGATTCCAACATTGCTTGTGTGCAACATAATTATAATTGAGCCCTGGAGAGCACACTTGGCAATTGACCTTTCGAGGCTTGTCTTGGATTCTTGCCTAAATATTTGTAGGCTTTTAGCCATACTGGGTTTAGTGCTTGAGGCAACAACAATTAAGTAAGTTACTCTCTCCCCCGATCTATTAATTTAGTAGGTAAAGTACCCCTATACCTCCTGTCTCTCTCTCCTGCTACTTACTTTCCTCACCCGATCTAAAGACTATGTTTAAAAGAGTTGTAGGTGTAACGACAGACAAGCGGGACTCTCCTTTTGTTTTAAATGAACAAGTGGTAGGGATCCTGGAAGAATAAATGAGTTCACAGGAACGAAAGCAGGCATTCGAAAAAACTTGCTTGAGGCAAATAATTTGGTGCTGCACTTAGATCCTTTACTATTAACCCACTACGCCCCTACTTTCCTTACTTCTCTTTAACGGTTACCAACCGAGCAGCCCGGGACTAATAGCTATAGGAATGATTGGGCCGGGACTCACTATTGGTAGCACTTTCTCATTGGAAGCTCTCCTTTGTTAGCTTTACATGCCCAAATCTAAATTAAACTCACTTAAAGATTTAACAAATTGGAATGAGACTGTTAACCTTAATGCAATAACAACTGGAAATCACCTAGTTAACCTTAATGCAAAAGCAACTGGAAATCACTGAAGCAACCTTTTTGAAATGGCGTGTTGACACTTATCTTGTTACTTGTATCATAATACAACTACCATGTACAATGAATGCTCTCCAACTTTTTACTTTTGGTAGGGACTTCCTACTCTGCAGCCACCCTTGTTTAAACTTTAAAACACTAGCTTTTCTATTAAATGCATAATATTTGACTCCATTTTCATCACCGCTCTTTGCACTTTTGGTGGGATAAAGTCTCTATCATTGATCTAACTTTATTGGTGAGATAAAAAAATGTTTTAAATGATTTGATCATTTGTTTGAATATGAGTTTGGATTGGTTTATTTAAACTTAACAAATCTAGAAAATAAAATTTAACACAATATACTCCTCTCACCAAGTGAATTGGCCATACTTCTTTAAGAGCATTTAAAATAAATGACCAGTAAGATGGTTGTTTCGTCAATTTTTGGAAATCAACAATTTTCCTTTTTCTGAATGTTTTTTCTTTAATCACACCAAATTCATTTCTCGTAAATGTTTTTTAGTCTCTGCTAAGGCAGGGATTGTAGCGATCGATCGGTCTTCCACATAATTTGACTTTCTATTAATATTTAGAAAAATTACAATGCTTTGCCAATGTTTTATAAAGTTTTCACAATTTTTTAATAATTTGCATAATTTTTTAATAATTTGAAAACAAAAAAAATATTTTTTGAAATTAATTATTTCTTATTTTCAATTGGTGGAGTACATTGAAATGACTAAATACCCTTGGTTTGAGGGGTAATTGTCATAAATAATTTTATTTTTTTTAAATTAAAATTAACAATATTTTTTTGGCATTGCCACTTGGTACATGTACTACCTTGTCATTTAATATTATTGTTTAATGATACTGTTATTTTACCATGGCCTTTGACAATTCATCCATCCATCCTTTGACACTTCATCTATCCGTTGAGACTTTGACACTTCATCCATCCGTCCAGCATGCGAGTAATTTATTTTTGCATGTACTGCCACCTAACGGAAGTGCATAAATAAGAGTAATTTATTTTTGCATGAATTGCCACCTAGTGGAAGTGCATTTATTTCTGCATGTACTTCCACAGGTTTCATTTTGTTGATTATTATTATAAATACTTAACTCTATATTCCTTTAAATATTTATTCCTTAGAAGTGTTCATAAATCATATTTAACTTGAACTCTTCAAAAATATTAAACTAATAATTTACTTATATGAATAATCCAGTCATGGATCAAATAGAGGAATAGGAAACAAAAAAACGGAAACAAAAACATGGGACTCTTAATCTATTTCTTCTATAGGGGAATACGAGTTCCGAACCTGGGACTTTGAATCTACATATGCAAAAAATAGAAACCTGGGACTCCCAATATATTTCTGCAAAAAAACTGAAAACATATTTGAGAAATAGATACAATCGGACTCTTCTTTTATAGAGAGGTGCCTCTTCGAATACTATCTAGCACTTTTCGTCGATGCGTTTTAGCATATTCGTCAATATCGAATAAATATATATACAAACTACATAAATACAAATACAAAACTTAATCTATTTCACATCCCCTCATATCAAATGAGATCCTAACCCTTTCCCACCGATACGCCTTGCAAGCCTAATATCCTTGGGCATGATGATCACCCTCTTGTTATGGATGGCCCACAAGTTTGTATCCTCAAATAGACCCAGAAGATAGGCCTCTACAGCCTCCTGAAGAGCTAGCACTACATGACTTTGGAAACATAGATTAGGCTTTTGATACCCTATACGGAGTTCTTTTTATTGTGAAAATTAAATGCCTTACCTTGAAGTCCTCGATGATTTCTCTGACAAGCCTATGAAAAGGAAGCTTTCGAATAAGTAGCTCAGTAATCTTTTGGTACTTTTGAATTTCTGGATAATTTAGATAAGTTGAAAATTAGAGACATATATCAGACAAAGGAAGGAAATACAAAAAAAGTAACCCTAATCCAAAGGCATTCCTCAAATTCAAATAAACGCGTGCAAATACCGAAGAGCAATTGTACCAGGGCGGTATTTATGAGGCTTCTTGACACCACCTATTGTAGGAGCAGATTTATGTGTAGCCTAGGATAGAGCAGTATTTCAGAATGCATTCAAAATAATACACATTGAAATCTATTTAACCCTACAAGAAGGAAACAATAGATAACATAGAAAAGAAGAACCTTTGTATCCAGCTTCGATTTTTGAGTTGCCTGCTTCGTATGAGCCATGTTTAGGTGCAATTAACAACCTGTAAACTTGGGGTGCAACTTCAACAAAAACTCATTTTTCTTCTTGATGGTTGTCTTCAATAGGAATGATTGACGATACACATATGGATTATGAATACTGCAACATATCCATCATTTAATCCAACCAAAACACCACCTACAACAATCTGATTTATAGATTGGAATTTAGCAGCACGATGGATGTAATTTTGCAGAATGCCAACATGTTGGCTAACAATATGAGCAAGATTCATCCATGATGTCATGTTCACAACCATGATTTATTGGTTCTTTCTCATAGAGATGGTCATTCGATCCACTGAAGGATACAAAGAAGTTTAATCTGATAAATCCACCCATGAAAAAAAAAATGCCTCTTTTTCCATATGGTTGAACCGCCATAATATTCATAGTTGACAATATGGGAGTGTGAGATTTCCATTTTCATGTAGAACTGCATTTATTTCTAGGAATGGGAGTGATGTTTGAAGTAGGGATTGTGTAATTTCATCTTCTACTTAAGCACATAGGACCATCCTGCTAACCTATCTAATTTCCATAGGTTCAAGTGGGTACTAACATTCAGGGAATTGACTGAGGATTGATGCCATTTATACCATAAGAAGATCTTAATCATGGTTATTAGAACATCAGTAGGTAAATTAGAGCCATAGAAACTAGGGTCCACTTGCATGCATTACATGTGGGCCATATTTCATGTTGCATGCATTGAAACACCTTTATTGAGCTTTCACACACACATAAAGCAATGCATGCAAGTTAACTGGAAATTAGAAGATAAAAGTGACTTAGTCATGAAACCAGAGTTGTGTGAAGCTATTCGAGAACCCGGTGTTCCATGACAGGTCGAAGCACGTTGAGATCAAATATCACTATATCAAGGATATGGTGCGGAGAGGAGCAGCGAAGCTCCTGCATGTTGCGACAAATGAGCAGGTTGCAGATGTGTTTCCGAAACCACTAGCCTGAATGATGTTTGTGTACTTCAGAGAGAGGCTTGGTGTTCTTCAGATAGAAGATACTTCAAGGAAGAAGTGATGGGACACATTTGCAGGAGCCATTCCAAGCATGGTGAGAGGATGATCCTTCCCATGGCCGTGGATGTAAGCACTATGTGATGAGCATCAGGACGATGCTCCAATTACTGCTTGATATGATCAGTTGGATCATGTACAAGTATCAGTTGGATGCTTGGTATGATCAGTTGGATCATGTATATGTATATGCATCAGGACGATGCAGTGATGATGATCAGGATGATCATATGAGATCAGTATCAGGATGATACTCTGGATGATATGCATCAGGATGATGCTATGATGATGATTAGGATGATCATATGTGATGATATGTATTAGGTGGATACATTACATAATCAGTTGGATTATGTGTGATGAGTTCCGAAGACACAGATTCACATGGGCTTTTCAGACATGGTTTGTAGATGTGTTCTCCCATGGTCGTGATGTAATTGTCGAGCTTTTCAGACATGGTGGTAGATGTGTTCTCCCATGGTCGTGATGTAATTGTTGGAGCCATTCTCACATGGTCGTAGATGTGTTCTCCCATGGTGCAGATGTAAGGGCTGATGCCATTCTATCATGGTTGAAGTGTGTCTTCCCATGGTGCAGATATAAGGGCTGGGGCCATTTTGACATGGTTGAAGTGTGTCTTCCCATGGTCGTTGATGTAAGAGCTGGGGCCATTTGAGGATGGTTGAAGTTTGTCTTCCCATGGCTGCGATATAAGTGCTAGGCCATTCGAGCATGGTTGAAGTGTGTCTTCCCATGGCTGCGATATAAGTGCTATGCCGTTCCTAGCATGGTTGAAGTGTGTCTTCCCATTGCTATGGATATAAGTGCGGTGCCATTCTCGCATGGTTGAAGTGTGTCTTTCCATGGCGTAGATATAAGTTTTGAGCCTTTCATGGATGGTTGAAGTGTGTCTTCCCATGCCGGTGAGTGTAAGTGTTGTGTGATGTGCATATAGGTTGTGCTTCATGGACGATGAGATGAGATGATCAGCATGATCATGAGTATCAGGATGATACTCTGTGGCCATGGACAGGTTGTGCAGTTACATGTAAAAGATCCTGGGAGATCCGATAGGTTGAGCAGTATGCTCATAATCAGTCCTGGGATGGTCTTTCAAGGTTTTGTTGACGCACGTAATTAGTCCTGGGATCCACAGTATGGCCACTGATGATGAAGACCTACAGGTGGTGGGCCTACATCCAGCATGAAAAAGGGTCGGCTCTGTAGAACTTCCTATGATGAGCGATTAGAGATTGATTGAGATAGCAGCAGTAGAGACAATGACGATGATTTGATGACGATGATCCAGTGATGATGATCCAGAGAGGAAGACTTGTGCTAGCAGATATGTGTCGAGAAATACCTTCCTAGTTAAGAGTGAGTGTTGATCTAATTTTAAATTCGGAATGTATTTCACATATGTATATTGTATTCCTATAGAGATGTTATTATTCCTCTATATGGAAGTGTTGTCATTTATATTGTAAGTGTCGTAACTTATAATTGATGGGTTATTAGACCACCTTGTTGGGGTCGATCCTATATAAGTCATGTGGGTTAAAGGGTTATTAGACCACCCTATTGGGGGTTGGCCTTGTCAGCATTATGTTATGTGATTAAGTTGAGGCCGACCTAGTAAGGTTATTAGGCAATTCAAGTCATGTATAAATAGAGTGCGGGAGGCACTCTATTTGATCATTCATTTTCTCACTCATAAACTCATTGGAGAGTGGCACACTAGTGGAGGAGGATAAGCTGTTGCTAGTAGACTATCTCTTATGCTTGGGTTTTGTATAATTTCTCTATCTATCTCCGAGGAAGTTATTGGGGTTTTTCACCTTTATGGTTTTCCCCAAGGAAACTCTGTGTGTCTATTGTCTCATGTGATTGCTTGTTGTGATTGATATGCTCGATATGTTGTACATGTTATTCTCTCAGTAAAGATCCTAGAGTATGTTGAATTAATGCTCAAAAATTAACAAGCAGTAGACCCCTTACCATTATACCTATATGTGTCGTATTATTATCGTTATACCAAGAGAGGAGAAACCCACACACCTTTGATTTTAACTTCTTGTCAGACATTTTTAAAGCAACAACAAAATGAAATATTATCATCCAAAGCACATTCCATTATTCTCCACCTCCGAAAGAAAACAAATTATTCTTCAATCTCTGAACAAATTATCCAATATCCAAAACAAGTGGAGGGGTGGAGGGCGAAGTGCATATGGGTTACGCTTACTTATTAGAGGAAAGTAGGGGCAATAATGCTTCTTCACCATGAATATGAATTCCCAAAGCTTCGGGATTCCAACATTGCTTGTGTGCAACATAATTATAATTGAGCCCTGGAAAGCACACTTGGCACTTGACCTTTCGAGGCTTGTCTTGGATTCTTTCCTAAATATTTGTAGGCTTTTAGCCATACTGGGTTTAGTACTTGAGGCAACAACAATTAAGGAAGTTTTTCTCTCCCCCGATCTATTAATTTAGTAGGTAAAGTACCCCTATACCTCCTGTCTCTCTCTCATGCTACTTACTTTCCTCACCCGATCTAAAGAATGCGTTTAAAAGAGTTGTAGGTGTAACGACATACAAGCGGGACTCTCCTTTTGTTTTAAAAAGAACAAGTGGTAGGGAGCCTGGAAGAATAAATGAGTTCACAGGCACGAAAGCAGGTGTTCGAAAACACTTGCTTGAGGCAAATAATTTGGTGCTGCACTTAGATCCTTTACTATTAACCCTCTATGCCCCTGCTTCCCCTACTTCTCTTTAACGGTTACCAACCGACTGGCCCAGGACTAATAGCTATAGGAATGATTGGGCCAGGACTCGCTATTGGAAGCTCTCCTTTGTTAGCTTTACATGCCCAGATGTAAATTGAACTCACTTAAAGATTTAACGAATTGGAATGAGACTGTTAACCTTAATGCAATAACAACTGGAAATCACCTAGTTAGCCTTAATGCAAAAGCAACTGGAAATCACTGAAGCAACCTTTTTGAAATGGCGTGTTGACACTTATCTCGTTACTTGTATCATAATACAGCTACCATGTACAATGAATGCTCTCCAACTTTTTACTTTTGGCAGGGACTTGCTGCTCTGTAGCTGCCCTTGTTTAAACTTTAAAACACTAACTTTTCTATTAAATGCATAATATTTGACTCCTCCATTTTCATCACCGCTCTTTGCACTTTTGGTGGGATAAAGTCTCTATCATTGATTTTACTTTATTGGTGAGATAAAAGAATGTTTTAAATGATTTGATCATTTGTTTGGATATGAGTTTGGATTGGTTTATTTAAACTTAACAAATCTAGAAAATAAAATTTAACACAATATACTCCTCTCACCAAGCGAATTGGCCATACTTCTTTAAGATCATTTAAAATCAATGACCACTAAGATGGTTGTTTCGTCAATTTTTGGAAATCAACAATTTTCCTTTTTTCTGAATGTTTTTTCTTTAATCACACCAAACTCATTTCTCGTAAATGTTTTTTAGTCTCTTCCAGGGCAGGGATTATAGCGATCGATCGGTCTTCCACATAATTTGACTTTCTATTAATATTTAGAAAAATCACAATGCTTTGCCAATGTTCTATAAAGTTTTCAAAATTTTTTAATAATTTGAAAACAAAAAAAAATATTTTTTGAAATTAATTATTTCTTATTTTCAATTGGTGGAGTACATTGAAAAGACTAAATACCCCTGGTTTGAGGGGTAATTGTCATAAATAAAAAAATATTTAAAAAATTAAAATTAACAATATTTTTTTGGCATTTCCACTTGGTACATGTACTACATTGTCATTTAATGATATTGTTTAATGATACTATTATTTTTCCATGGACTTTGACAATTCATCCATCCCTCCTTTGACACTTCATCTATCTGTCAAGACTTTGACACTTCATCCATCCGTCCAGCATGTGAGTAATTTATTTTTGCATGTACTGCCACCTAACGGAAGTGCATAAATAAGAGTAATTTATTTTTGCATGAATTGCCACCTAGTGGAAGTGCATTTATTTCTGCATGTACTTCCACAGGTTTCATTTTGTTGAATTTTATTATAAATACTTAAATCTATATTCCTTTAAATATTTATTCCTTAGAAGCGTTCATAAGTCATATTTAAATTGAACTCTTCAAAAATATTAAAATAATAATTTACTTATATGAATAATCCAGTCATGGATCAAATAGAGGAAGAGGAAACAAAAAAACGGAAACAAAAACATGGGACTCTTAATCTATTTCTTCTATAGGGGAAGACAAGTTCCGAACCTGGGACTTCGAATCTACATATGCAAAAAAGAGAAACCTGGGACTCCGAATATATTTCTGCAAAAAAATTGAAAACATATTTGAGAAACAGAGACAATCGGACTCTTCTTTTATAGCGAGGTGCCTCTTTGAATACTATCTAGCACTTTTCGTCGATGCGTTTAAGCACAGTCGTCAATATTGAATAAATATATATACAAACTACATAAATACAAATACAAAACTTAATCTATTTCACATCCCCTCATATCAAATGAGATTCTAATGCTTTCCCACGGATACGCCTTGCAAGCCTAATATCCTTGGGCATGATTATCACCCTCTTGGCATGGATGGCACACAACTTTGTATCCTCAAACAGACCCAGAAGATAGGCCTCTGCAACCTCATGAAGATCTATCACTGCATGACTTTGGAAACATAGATTAGGCTTTTGATAACCTATACGGAGTTCTTTTTACTGTGAAAATTAAATGCCTTACCTTGAAGTCCTCAACGATTTCCCTGACAAGCCTATGAAAAGGAAGCTTTCGAATAAGTAGCTAGTACTCTTTTGGTACTTTCGAATTTCTGTATAATTTAGACAAGTTGAAAATTAGATACATATATTAGACAAAGGAAGGAAATACAAACAAAGTAACCATAATCCAAAGGCATTCCTGACAAATTCAAATAAACACGTGCAAATACCGAAGAGAAATTGTACCAGGGAGGTATTTATGAGGCTTCTTGACACCACCTATTGTAGGAGAAGATTTACGTGCAGCCTAGTATAGAGCAGTATTTCAGAATGCATTCAAAATAATACACATTGAAAGCTATTTAACCCTACAAGAAGGAAACAATAGATAACATAGAAAAGCAGAACCTTTGTAGCCAGCTTCGATTTACGAGCTGCCTGCTTCGTATGAGCCATGTTTAGGTGCAATTAACAACCTGTAAACTTGGGGTGCAACTTCAACAACAACTCATTTTTCTTCTTGATGGTTGTATTCAATATGAATGATTGACGATACACATATGGATTATGAACACTGCAACATATCCATCATTCAATCCAACCAAAACACCACCTACAACAATCTGATTTATAGATTGGAATTTAGCAGCACGATGGATGTAATTTTGCAAAATGCCAACATGTTGGCTAACAATATGAGCAGGATTCATCCATGATATCATGTTCACAACCATGATATATTGGTTCTTGCTCATGGAGATGGTGATTCGATCCACTGAAGGATACAAAGAAGTTTAATCTGATAAATCCACCCATGAAAAAAAATGCCTCTTTTTCCATACGGTTGGATTGCCATAATATTCATAGTTGACAATATGGGAGCGTGAGATTTCCATTTTCATGTAGAAGTGAATTTATTTATGGGAATGGGAGTGATGTTTGAAGTAGGGATTGTGTAATGTCATCTTCTACTTAAGCACATAGGACCATCCTGCTAACCTATCTAATTTCCATAGGTTCGAGCGGGTACTAACATTCAAGGAATTGACTGAGGATCGATGCCATTTATACCATAAGAAGATCTTAATCATGGTTATTAGATCATCAGTAGGTAAATTAGGGCCATAGAAACTAGGGGCCACCTGCATGCATTACATGCGGGCCATATTTCATGTTGCATGCACTGAAACACCTTTATTGAGCTTTCACACACAGAAAGCAATGCAAGCAAGTTAACTGGAAATTAGAAGATAAAAGCGACCTAGTCATGCACAAGTTAGGTTAGTCCATGTCAAAGTTATAAAAGAAAGGTAAAGCAAATGAGTAAGGCATCCTTATTGATTATTGATTTGAGAATTTGACTTAGAGAACTTAGAGAGCTAGTTTAGGGTTGAGGGCACACCACTCAAAGTGTATTTCAACAGTGAAATCTATCTTCCCTAGTCACTATCAGGGTTGGATCATCTAGATTCAACATTCTACTATCATCATACAAGATTCTACAGTATTCTTTGGGGGTTCATGCCTCATATTGTATTAGGAGGGGCGACTTGAGAAAACTAAAGCATCTTCATATCTCACCATACAATGGCCTTTTCGTCTGCATGCAACGTTCATCCTTCCGAGAGCACCCCTATTAGCCTAGTTACTGAATACAGGATTCGTATTTGGATCAAGGATCAAGTTATTAACAAATCCATTATCAAAAGGGTGCCTTCTCTTGCATGAGCGACTTTCCTAGAGGAAGGCTCACGCTTTATGCCTTAAAGATGATGCATGGTCTACATTTAGCTTCTATCTTGATCAGAGAGGGATTCTAACCCTATTACCTTCATCGGGGAGCATTATAACATCACTAGAGCACTCATGCATCCATTCACATATTGAAGAGAGTGCATTTATTCAAGGGCACAATCTTGCACAGAGCTCATATCTCAACTTATTCTTCATGCATGGCTTGCATGTTTATCTTATATTGATCTACATCCACGGCACAAGCTATTCGTACGCACATGCATTATTTCTATCCCTATTTTATAACATGTCTAAATATTTGTGTTATTTAGGGTTTCTTGGCAAACCCATACACTTGCATGCATGATCAAGCGATCATAGAGCAATACCTGCATTCATATTCCATTATATTATTGAGTTACAAGACCTCATATAAGCAAGAAACTACATCAGGGAAGAATTGCAAAGACAACAAAATATCAGTTGGGATATTACGTATTCAAAGAATCACAAGTTTGTCTAGATTAATGATGGGCTACAGCTAAAGCAAGGATTTTTTGCCTCCTTGAACTTCCGTATTGCAATTCTTTTAACATTGTATTGTTTATTAGTTAACATGTAGCAGCTGTAACACCATATAGCTGGCACCTATTAACAACCATAGGGTTGCGGCTAAAGCAAGGCTTTTCTGCCTCCTTGAACTTGCGCATTGCAATTCTTTTAACACTATATTGTTTATTAGTTAACATGTAGCAGTTGTAACACGATATAGATGGCACCTATCAACAACCACAATCCTGTCAACGTTTTATGGACCATACCTGTCAATGTTTTAAAATGGTTTTCAATTAGGTAATTTGATCTGGTGTGTAAATTAAAGGTTTATTCAACTTAATACTAAGTGGGTGATCGAAATTAAAATAACACGATATAGCTAAATTAATTAATTAAATTACTGGATTTGGTAGAAGGGTTGAATTTAATTGAATTTATAGTTTCCTATAATGGAGGAATTATGTTCTCCAACTTGTTAGAGGATTTATGAAGCAAGCTCAATTCCATAGGAATTTTCCCACTCAACATATTTCTAGAAAAGTATAGGGACTCTATATTTTGCAGCAAGCTCAAAAATGGCATTTTTCCACTCAAGTTGTTATCAAAAAAGACGATGGACAATCACATAGTACAATTGAAAAGAGTTTTAATACCCCCATTTTGTCCCTTGGAATGTATCAACTTGATATGTAAATGTTGTGCATATGTGATGTATGATTCCTAGCATGGAGCTCAAGGCCAAGGCCATGCTAGTGAATCCTCAGCCTTAAAGGGATGGTATTTTATATTGTGCTATCCATGTGCTAGTAAGCCATGGGGAAATTGTAAAAGCATGTAAATAATTATAATGCAAATAAAATATCAAGGGGATAGCTATGGATGAAACTAAAATGAGGGAGATATGTGTACCCACTAGGGAGAGGTGAGGGGTTGTGGGATTGAATCTATGCTACCAAATGCTACCTTGAGAACCCACTTTGACTTTCCTTGCTATCATTTATTTTTGTTGTAAGGAAGTACTTCAAAAATCAGCTCATGATATTGATGAAGTATGGGAAGCCCATAAATTCGTATGGTATAGTATGGGCTATGTTTACTTGAACCAAAAGTCACTCTACCTCATGGGAGGATGTTTTCCCTCATCCCCATTCCATTTTGGAACAACCGGACTGCTATTTTGAGCATGCTATGCATTCCCAATTGTGGAAAAACCAAAAATGGAAACTTGGAAAGAAGCTACATTTTGAAGTGCAGAAATCACCCATAAATTTATGTGGGAAGTAAAATTTGGTGAGGAATCCATAAATATAAACCCCAGGTGAATTTGAGAGTGCGAAGAGCCCCAAAATTCATCGGAGAACCTAGTTTTTGGGGCCTGAAAGTTGAAATATCTGAATTAGATTCACGTGGGAAGAAATTGAGGAAGATACTAGAGTGGATCGCAGTGGGAGAGAGACCAGGGGGTCATATTTCATGGTAGAGCCAATGAAGGCTCAATGATCTTTGGTTTAGAAGTCAGGACCAACCATACCTACCCAAGTCAGCGTTGAGGGAGGGGGATCCCGAGGGATCGTGTATAAGATAAGGGGACCTTACTTAGGTTGAGAGTGGAGGTGATATGGGTACCTGGCCTTTCTGAATCCAATTGGATATGCCTGTATCTCTGTGGTTGAGCTCATTGGTTTAGAAAATGACTTCCCTGTCTCCCCACTTGCTTGACAGAGGAAGCTGTGTGCTGGTTGAGCCTGAATGATTGTGCCTAAGGCTGTGAGTGAACTTGAGTATTTCCTCCTTAGTGGATACATAGCCCCATATAGGGGGTGGTCTCTTAGTGCTAAATTAATATAGGCTAGGTAGAGACCTACGGTTGGGATGGAACATTGTAGTCCATAGCCAGTTGATTGGTGATTTCAATTAAAAGATAAGTGTTTCCTGTTGCCTCTGATTATGCCAATTTTATATATATGAATGATTGTTTGTTTATGTCAGAATTTATAGATTGATCTAGCTGAATAATGGAACTCAATGCCTGTGCATCATGTTGTTATTATGCCTATGATGAAATGTTGGTAAATGCATTCTGTGTGTGTGTTAATATGGTTTAATTCCGATGTGTATGTTTATTATGCATTGCACACACATTTAGTTGTGAATAATTTCATAATGGGATACTGGGGGCGAAAATTAACACCCCTCCTATGTTGCTCATATTCCCTTCAGAGTCAGATCGATGGGAGGGGACGTGATAGAGTGTTCAGAGAAAGAAAAAATATCAAGTTGTTACTCTAAGGATTTCCTCCATCGCCTCCAAAGGGAATCGAGGTAACTGAGCACATGACAGAGTGGTATGAGAGCCCATGTTGCAGCACTGGGGCTGCTTGGGAAAAAGGATGAGCTTACAGGCAGATAATCAGAATATTTAAAAGAGGTATTGATGAAGCTTGGGAAACATTTTGATTGGAAGAATGAAAAAATCATAGTTATTAGGTGTTGAAGAGGATGACACTGTTGCATTAGGCTCTCCAAGATCTTTCCAATAGTACCAAGTTTTCCAAAAATGGACTTAGGATGCGAAAATTATCATCATCGGAAGTTGCAGGGTTGTGTCGCTGAATCCTACATTGCAGATTGCAGATTGCGAAAGTCAGAGGCGTGATTTTTCAAAGTTGTGCATTTTGGGTGCCGATTTTCCAAACCCGCATTGCGGAAGTCGGAGGCGTGATTTTTCGAAGCTGTGCATTTGGGGTGCTGACTTTCTGAACCCGCATTGTGGATTGCGGATTGTGGAAGTTGGAGGCATGATTATTCGAAGTTGTGAATTTGGGGTGCCAACTTTCTAAACCCGCATTGCAAATTACGGAATTCGGAGGCATGATTTTTCGAAGCTATGCATTTGGGGTGCTGAATTTCTGAACCCGCATTGCGGATTGCGGATTGTGGAATTCGGAGGCATGATTGTTTGAAGTTGTGAATTTTGGGTGCTGACTTTCCAAACCCGCATTGCGGATTGCGGATTGCGGAAGTCAGAGGTGTGATTTCTCGAAGTTGTGCATTGGGGTGCCGAATTTCTGAACCTGCATTGTGGATTGCGGAAGTTAGGGTAAATTTGATGGATTCCACTCGATAGCGGTGACTTCCAACTCCCGCATTGCGGCTTGTAGAAGTCGGGAAGAGATATGATACTTTGATTCAAGTTTATCATTCCGACTCCCGCATTGCGGCTTGCAGATTGCGGAAGTCGAGAAGGGATCTGATACTTTGATTCAAGTTTATCATTCTAAATCCCAACTTGTGGCTTACGGATTGTGGATTATAGATTGAAGTTGGATTTTCAGAATAAATTGCAGCTATGTAAAAGTGCATAAATTTTGGTAAAAATTGTCATTTTTGAAGTAATGTAATTTCCACAACCGAAGTCGGAATGAAGCATGCAGATAGGCATTGGAAATATTATCTAGCAAGGAACAGTGGTGCATAACCATAATTTGAATGATATTTTCATATATCTTAGATATCCTATGGGAAAAGAAGGCAAGCTTGATAAGTTGGGCATATCTATAATTGCTCCAAGTATTTGGAGGAGCAGAGCATTGTGGATAGAACGCATGGAACTGTGGTAGTGATCCATGAATGCTACATAAGGAATAATTGATAAAGAGGAAAAATTTCTCACCTTAAACTATTTTTGTTTATAGCATAAGAATTGCATGCTTGGAAAGTAGCAAGAATGTTATACATGAATATGTGTATTGAATTGTTGCTTGGTGAGAAAATCATAGCTAATGATTCCTTGTGTGCTTGCTAGAGAGGCCATGAAATTGGATTAGCTATGATGTGGAAGATGAATTCCATGCTATGATGAGGGATTGGAAAGGGAGAATTCCTTAACTCTTCTCTTGCTGATATGATTATATTTTAAAGTTTTATGTATAGAAAATATGGCATAGGAATGCTGAAAATGCAAGAGATTAGATAGATGAAATGAATATGCAATAGTGTGCATATTGCTAGGTATTGCATAGTGCATGTATATGATGTTGCATGTTGGTGAATCTAGTGAAGTTTTACATATACAATGAGCCACTTAAGATAATTATTGTGGTTGATAATCACTATTGGTGTTGGTATTGGTTGTAGGACCAAAGACAATAGAAGCATGGCTAAAGATGTTGATGATGTTGTTGCATGTGACCAACAACCTTATGAAGAAAGGTTGGTGCAACAAATCTATGATCGTGAGGTTGGTGGAAGGATGGTGTAATCCTTTGTAGGAGACCAACTGATTAGGTACAAAAAGGGGATTAGGTAAGAATCCCTTTATCCATACTTAGTAATTGTAAATTGGTATGTATGTGATGATGAATGCATTTATGCAAAAATTATCCCACCGGGTATGGTGAGGTATGTGGTGGTAAGGGAAGGGATCCTTATACCATCTAGCTGTTTTGAATTGTAAATGCTTTCGTATGAAAATATATCATTCCATTTGTATATGTTGGTTATGAGTTCAATAAACAAAGCAAGTGAGGACTTACGACCCTGTTGTGGTAGTGCATGCCATATGAGATAGTCATGGTTAAGGCCATAATGTGGTTGGAATGGTAATGCTATGGTGCTACACAAGTGTCCCATGAACTCCCTATTGGTGTTAATTTGGGATGAAACCTCTTTGCCAACAACCAAGGAGTGAGTAAACTCCTAACGTGTTGTTCGGGTGGAGAAGGAAGGCACCCATATGAGTTAACCAAGTGACTAGGGAGATGGTTGGGTGATGTGTTGAGGAAATAGCCATACTTTCCACAACATCATGGTGGAATGCATGACATAATATTATGGCATTCATGAATCAATGCAAGGTGGCATTGAGTGGATATACATTAAAAGATTATGTAAATGTTGTGAATGTGCATGCATATGGGTGGGTGCACATGTTGAGATGCATTGTGTGAATGCATGGTTGTGATATATATTTCATTGCAATTAGATAATAGATGAAATGACGAATTATTGTCCATTTTGATATCACTTCATGAGCTGCTATGGATGCAGGAAAATGATTGTATGAAGAAGGTAGTCATGTTTGATGGGCTACCAAGAATGCTCTGTTGGAGGGAAGAGTTGCACAAATGGATATGATTGTGTAACCATGAGAATTGGAAGTTTTATTTGAATTGCATAGATAATGTGATTGTATCCTTCCATTTTATTGTGATAATGATGCACATAAAGTAAATGTATTCATTGTCTTTGAGATAATAATAGCTGATAGTGTTTGAATTATTGAGTATTATAATTCTGAGATCACTTCAGTGACTGTTGTAACAATGAAAATATTATATGCATGGATACTCACCAAGTGTTTGGCTGATTGAAATTTTCAGATTTCAGGTAGAAATGTCTTGGGTATGGAAATGTGGAATAGATAAGTATTACACATGCAATTTGGTGCTGCATACTAAAGAAGCAAAGTGAAGAAGGGGTACCATCCTTATGTGTGTGAGTGGTTGTTCCATTACCTAATAAATCCATTCAATATGCTAGTTGGGCATTGTGACTTGGAATTTGGTGATATTTGTAAAGGTATAAAATCTCTATTGGTTTAGTAGTGAGGACCTCCTGCACCTACCCAGGACAACACTGAGGGAAGGGGCACCCAAGGGACTGTGCAACAGAGAAGGGGACCTAACTCAGGCTTTGAGTGGAGGTGAGGTGGGTGTCGAGACTGGTTGGAACCCATTGATATGCCTATGGATCCGTAGTAGAGCCCTTGATTTGGAAATTGTTATGGTGCAGTTTCCTTCCATTGGCCTATTGACCCAGATGAAAGTGTTGGCTTGGAAATGGAGAGGAAAAACCAGGTATGGGACTGGTTTGGCACCATAAACGCTTGGTAAATCTAGTCGGTGCATTGTTTGGGCATTGAATGTTGTGGAGCAACCTGCATGCTGGCCAAACATTCGTTAAACGCTTGGTAAATCCATTCGTTGCACTGGTTGGGAATTAAATGTTGTGGAGTAGCCTACATGTTGGCCAAACATTAGTTATTGTATCCATGGGTGATCCAAGGCTGGTAAAGCAAAGAAGGAGCCCGTGGAATAATGTGAAGACGTCCAATACAGATAAGCATTTAATTATCATCTATTTCTTATTCCGAATAATGAAAACTTTCATGTACAAGTCTTATAACAACCAAGCTGATAAACTGTTGTTTCTTTGTTGAAACCCAGGTAATTGCGGGAAGAAAGAACCTTGAAGGCATCCTAAGGATGCATTTGGACATGTGTCTGTCCTAGAAATATTAGTATGAGTAGCAATGGAAAATGGTGCTAGTGGACTTGTGTGGGTCCTAGCAGCCAAAGGTTCTGTAGGAAAACCATGGGGAGGGGTTCTCTGGTTGAGAATCCTTGGACAGACCTTAGACACCAAGTGTCATCGTCAAAACAAGGAAAAGGCGAGTCAAGCATTCACATTTGAAGTGAAAGAGACTAAGGAGCAAATAACCACAGTTGTGGCGGGGCTCCAAATTGGAACAAGATTAAGAGGGGAAAAATCTTACTATTCTCTTTCATTTTTGATTGATGCATTTTAGAGATAGAAATACGTTGAATGCATATTATGGCTGAAAGTTGATTTTGTTTATTTTGCTTGGAATAAATTGTGAATGTTGAATTAGTTAATTCCCTGTGAAAGGATGAACATGAATGAGTTCATTTGTATGTTGGACAAGCATGAAATGTGTGGAAGTCTTATGGATAAAGCATGAACTTTCCATGTCAATTGGGAAAGTAATTGATTGATCTTAATGATTATGTTATGCTTGGCCTAACAAGATTTGCAATGATGAATTTCATAGGCAAAAATTAAACCAATTGGTTGCAGCTGTTACAAGGAAACTATTGCAAGTAAGAAAAGTGTGGGAAGCTGTGCACATTGACCATGGCATCAAACAAAAATCTATTTGATTTGGCTGAAAATTGTCTTCAAACAATTGCCATGACCCAAGAAAATCTTGAGGAAATGCTCAATCTACAAAAGCAATAGAATGAGATGAACCACAAGGTTTAGCAGGAATCTATTTGTCTGCAAAATGAGGTAAAAGGAATTCTGGAAGCTATCATCAGTGGAAATGATAGTGGGTCAATGAAGAGGCATTCATCCAATCATCCTATTAAGAAACGCTCACGGGTGGAAGACTCAAAAGGAAATTGAGCAGGTAAAGAAAAAGAAGCCATTGAAATGTTGGAAATGTGGATGAAATCATTGCCTTTGTAACTTTCCAACAAATGACAACAAGAAAGATAGTAGCCATAAATTTTCCAAACTTGTGGATTAGCTGGAAGGTAAAGAAAAGGAAGAGATTGTTGTGGAGCTGGAAGGTCAAAGCCAGAAGGAGCATCCTATAGAAGTCAAAGCCTTGGTCCTGAAAAACCAAAGTAAAAGAAGAAATGCAGGATAGACCTGCTACATTTTGTGAGTTTTGGACATGTGTAAACAATGTGTAAGTATTCCTAAGTATTGGAACACCAAGGACGATGTTATTATAAGGGGGAGGGGAATGTAATACCCCCATTTTGGCACTTAGAATGTATCAACTCGATATGTAAATATTGTGCATATGTGATGTATGATTCCTAGCATGGGGCTCAAGGACAAGGCCCCGCTAGTGAATGATTAGCCTTAAAGGGATGGTATTTTATATTGTGTTATCCATGTGCTAGTAAGTCATGGGGAAATTGTAAAAGCATGTAAATAATTATAATGCAAATAAAATACCAAGGGGCTAGCTATGGATGCAACTAAAATGAGGGGGATATTTGTACCCACTAGGGAGAGGTGATGGGATTGTGGGATTGAACCGATGATGCCAAATTTCACCTTGAGAACCCACTTTGAATTTCCTTGTTGTCATTTATTTCTATTGTAAGGAAGTACTTCAAAAATCATCTCATCAGATTGATGGAGTATGGGTAGCCTAGAAATTCGTATGGCAGAGTACAGGCTCTATTTACTTGACCCACAAGTCACTATACCTCATGGGAGGACGTTTTCCCTCATCCTCATTCCATTGTGGAACAACCAGACTTCTATTCTGAGCATGCTATGCATTCCCAGCTGTGGAAAAACTAGAAATGGAAACTTGGAAAGAAACTACATTTTGAAGTGCAGAAATCACCTAGAAATTTGTGTGGGAAGTGAAATTCGGTGGGGAATCCATAAATAGAAACCCCATTTGAATTTGAGAGTGTGAATAGCCCCAAAATTCATGGGAGAACCCATTTTTTGGGCCCCAAAGTCGAACTCCATGAATGAGATTCACGTGGGAAGAAATTGAGGAAGATCCCAGAGTGGATTGCAATGGGAGAGAGACCAGGGGGTCATATTTCATGGTAGATCCAGTGAAGGCTCAATGATATTTTGTTTAGAAGTCGGGACCAACTATACCTGCCAAGGTCAATGCTAAGGTAAGGAGTGCTCGAGGGACTGTGTAGCAGAGAAGGGGACCTTACTTAGGCTGAGAGTGGAGGTGATGGGGGTACCTAGCCTACCTGAAGCCAATTGGATATGCCTGTAGCTCTGTGGTTGAGATCATTGGCTTATAAAACTCCTTCCCTATCTTCCCACTTGCTTGACAGAGCCAATTATGTGTTGGTTGAGCCTGAATGATTGTTCCTTAGGATGTAAGTGAACCTGAGTAGTTCCTCCTTAGTGCATACATAGCCCCAGCTCGGGAGTGGTCTCTGAGTGCTAAAAGAGTATAGGTTGGGCAGAGACCTACGGTTGGGTTGGAACGTTGTAGTCCATAGCTAGTTGCTTGGTGATTTCAATTAAAAGATACGTGTTACATGTTGCCTCTGATTATGCCAATTTTATATATATGAATGATTGTTTGTTTATGTCAGAATGCATAGATTGATCCAGCTGAATAATGGAGTTGAATGCCTATGCATTATGTTGTTATTATGCCTATGATGAAATGTTGGTGAATGAATTATGTGTGTGTGTTAATATGGTTTAATTCCGCTGTGTATGTTTATTATGCATTACACACACATTTAGTTGTGAATAATTTCATAATGTGATACTGGGGGCAAAAATTAACACCCCTCCTATGTTGCTCATATTCCCTTCAGAGTCAGATCGATGGGAGGGGACGTGACAGAGTGTTCAGAGCAAGAAAAATGATCAGGTTTTTATTCTAAGGAGTCCCCTCATCACCTCTAAAGGGCACCGAGGAGACTCGGGACATGAGAGTTGGAGGAATTGGACCACTAATAGAATTACTTGTAAATGAGTGATGTGCAGTTGCTTAGAAAAGTTGGGATTCTTCCAGTAAGATGATTGTGCTACAGGTTCGCATGTTCCAATTTCACTAAACGACCAAACTCTGCTGGTATGATCCCTATCAAATTGTTACGGCCCTGTCAAATTGTTATGGCTGAGATCAATTAATCCCAACACTTTCATCTGCCCGAACGTTAGCAGAAGTCTTCCTGTAAAATTATTTGAAGAAAGAGACAGTGTGCGCAATAGAGATAGGTCACCGATAGCAGAAGTCTGAGATCAATTAATCCCAACACTTTCATCTGCCCGAACGTTAGCAGAAGTCTTCCTGTAAAATTATTTGAAGAAAGAGACAGTGTGCGCAATAGAGATAGGTCACCGATAGATGGGGAAAGGGTACCTTCCTGTCCTGTTCCATCAAGAATTATGGCAACAACTCTTCTATTGTTTTGTCTATAGGAGATCCCTTTACATGAGCATACTTTTTTCGATATCTCAACCATCTAGTTAGACAATGATCCATGTGGATCGGATGTGATGGCCTTTTTGAATGACAAAAGAGTCTCCACCTCCCTTTTATCATGAGCATCCACAGATAATAGCAATGGATGAACTTCTATCCGATTCCATGCATTCAAATAAAATATTCAGATTGATCCTCCATGTAAACCATCTGCCCCATGATTATGGAAAGATGGTTGCTTCTTTCTTGAGTAACTAACATGTGCAACAACATTTACACTTACAATGGATGTTGCTATTGCAGATGCCACTACAAAGCGCACAAGCATTATATCCATGATTTCTCCTCATCCCTCTCGAACATCCTTCAAAGCTAATCAGTTATGCGTGATTTTATAAGCTATATATAATTATTTAGCATCTCTGGTATAAAGTTTTTGGCCGTGGGAAAACGAAGTATGCCGTGGAGATTGTAATGCAATAGCAAAGAAAGTCCTGTGGGTGGGTAGAACCGTACCACCATGAGATCTCTTTAAAAATGTATTTTAATTAAAATCAAGGTTAATAATAGAACCAAATGTATTTTGAATAAATAATATTAATTAAAATTACTCTTAATTAAAATTAATTTGATATAGTAGCGAGATTTTAGGGTAGCAATTACGAGCTTTCATTTTTGGAATCCATCTAAATAAGGGAATCTTCAACCTTTTTATTACTTTTATTATACCTGCCGAGGCAGTGTATCATTGTATTCGATAATAGTTGACTGCATATTAGTTAAGTTGACTTTGTATTACTTGGAATTGTTTTTTTGCAGTTTAACCAAACTTTTTAAATTTAGAATTTCATGCAATGTTGCTATCCTAAGTTTTCAAATACTTCGCTTGCTTGCCATTGGATGAAATATTTGGGTGTTATTGCCGAGCCGACGGTGGAATGTTTGGAAAAAACACCCACATTTGATGGGCAATGACGGCTCCTCCATCTTCCTACACCATCGCACGATCTTCCACGATCTTCCTGCACCATCTTCCTACACCGACTATCCCGAATCTTCCTGCACCATCTCCCTGCACCGACGACAAGCAATATGCACCCCGCAGCAGACTAATTACTGCTGCGGGGGCTCTGACATATTTGTGGGCCATCATAATTCTTGGCAAACAATTTTCAGCCTATTCTTGTCGACTCAACCATCCATGTCCACCATTCTACATAGATCTATGCACCCATGGCCATCGAACTGAACCCCATGGAATGTGCCCATACGAAATGACATGGAAATGGAACATTAATAACGGAGCATTAAAGCCATGCTCATTTGAATGTTAAATTTACTGAACGCGCGGAAATATGCATGCTCATTTGAATTTTAAATTTACTGAACGCGTGGAAAGATGCAAAGACACATTCAAATTTCGATTTTGAATTTGTGAATCCACCAAATTAATTTTATAAACCCGCCTAGTTCATATTTCTACAGATTATGATTTCATAGGCGGTGATCTCGTTTACCTCTGGCCCGAGCAGGTACCAGAATCTATCTTTGAACCCTTGAATCTTCTTCTATTTTTAGAGTTCTTGATTTTATTAGGATTTCAAAATAGAACAAGATTTGTTTCCTTTCCATTTTGCAGGTAGCAAGGGCCATTGAGAGCGTCCTACCTCTATTAGAGGATCATGGTAGGGAAAAGCTGCAAGAGATTGAAAAGAAAATGGCTGAAAATGACCTGTACATCGAAAAATTAGATCATAGAGAGCTCTGGTGCAGGATTGGGTTTCTGACCCTCTAGACGGCCCCTTGGAGGTGATGTAGAGCAGTCCCTTAAGAAGAAAGACACAAGATTTCTTAAATATATCAGAGGGCCGGGATGCTCTCATCGCAGTTGAATATTATGACAAGGATTCTTCAATTCTTGCTTTATTTAGTTGTTATTTTGGGATTGTAATCTGGTAGTTCAGTTTTATATTATTTTCTTTTCATTTTTTTTATATCTCGCTTACAGTTTGTTTTCATTTTTGTTACAGGTTTAGCGGGAGAAGGGATAACGCAACCTCATTATGTAAACTGAATTCAGAGATGAAATCTTGATGCCAGTACATGAAAGAAGGAATGGAGATTCAAATTCAGATATTTGCATAGAGTTCGATGAAGAGGATCGCCCTGTTTTCAATGAATACAGAGGATGTCTCTATCGACCACCTTTTCATCTTTGATTTTGAACTTATTTGTCAGATTGCAAGGATAGAATTGCGCTTGAGATCATTGAAAGGGAAACACTTCCTGCGCAAGGAGAAGCTATGGTGGATCAAAAGCATATTTATGTTCTATAAGCAATGGATTTGATTCTAAAAATGGCTTAGATCCTTCTCCAATTGTGGAGAAGAATGTGAGTTGTCGTTGATCAGTGTGGTTGATGTTGAAATCGGAGTTCAGAATTATAAATTAATGGAATCTGATCACTAAAGGGGAGTTTCTCTCTGTTCATCAGAGATTTAAATTGTTATTTCTTTTTCTGCATTTTCCTTTCTCTGTAGTTGTGACATGGAAGAATGGAAAATTGGAGAGATGATGTTGTTTAATTTCTTTGTTCTCTTCAGATCTCTATAATATGTCTCTGAAGGAGGATATTTTGGGAATAAAGGAGTTTTATTGCTGTCATTTTTTAGCACTTAGTTTCATACAGTGAGATGTTTCCTAATTTATACTGTTGAATGAATATTCTGTAGAAGTGATTGATGGAAAGCAGGAATTCTTAAGTTGGTATTTTCTTTCATGTTTTAGCTAGTTGTGTGGGCTCTAAATTGCACAACCGGTTGGTTGCAAAAGGCGTAGCTGAGTGAGGCAACGACCTTACCTACCCCATATATTCTGAAATAATTGGTTATAGATCCATTGGTTATATCTCTCAAATATATCTCAAAGACGGGGTGATACCTCATTTCCTTTACCAAATAAGGTGCAAGCAAACGTTAATGTGCTCGTTTTTGGAGGATGGCCATAGTTTTGCAAATACCAAAATACTCCCCTAGTTGTGGCAAAATCACAAATGAATAAGGTTTTGGAAATATGGAACACAGCCCAATTAAACTAACTTCCTTCCTCTATGCTCTCTGCTCTGCCCTTCCTTCGCTATCGCTTTGTTCCCCTTGCTAAGGCTAAGGACTTCCCTTACAAGCCATTTCTTTGTCAATCCGGCATAAATAAATGTGGAGGATGAGGGAGTAAGTACAAAATATTATAATTATGAAAATTTTGGTCACAAATCATGTATGGAAACTTACATTTAATTTTGGTCACAAATTGGAAACTTACATTTTTTTGTATAAGGGATTTTATTAAATTTATATAATTCTTAAAATATTGAAATTTATTTTTTATTTGTATATATTAAATTTAAGTTTAATAATTAAAATTATAATAAATGATTAAAACAGAGATAATTGTTAATAGTATTAAACTTAAAGTTAATAAAAACTTATAATAACAAATTTATATTATAAAAATCTAGATCATATTTATTTTTTAATTAATTTGTTTAGAGATGAAGTAATTTGGTTTTTCAATTTATTAATATTATAATGGTATCTATACTAATATTATAAGGGTATCCATACTCATTATTCATGAAACATTTTTCATATATTAAAATAATAATATTAAGAATATTGTAATTATAAAAATTAATAAAATAAATTTATATAAAAATATTTGAGATTACTATTTTTAATATATCAATTTCAATCAATTGATCTTTGCTCAAAATTTTATCCATAAACTAAAAGCATTTTGCCATAACAACTCAACTTTCCAATGAAACAAAAAGCATATTTAGAGTTAAATGAATATTTCTAAAGCAAACATTACTATTTGAAGTTTTAGAGTCACTCCACACACTATTTTAGTGATGAATTTAAAGTTAACATTTACATTTTTCAGGTATTGTTGGCTAACCTTAACATCTACTCTTTACATAATTTTCTCCTTGTCATCATTTATTGAGGTTGTGAGAGTATTAATGTGGAATTAAATATTATGTTGTTGTAATAGTGATATGGATAATTTTTTGGTTGTGGTTTGGTGGTCGGGATAAGGTATTGTTGGAGTAGCTGATTTTGTTGGAAATAAACCCTCTTTCTAGCCATAGATATGATAAGGATCCTACATAAATTTCATTTCAGGCATGAGCAAAGTTCTACCATGCTCCATGATTTGTGATGGTAGAGCAATGCTCTTAGAGATTTTTCCAAATTTTGAATCCAATTACATTTAAAAAAATTCAATTAGAGATCATATTTTTTTATGGCCACATGATTATATGGCTCTATGTTGATATCTAAATAGTCTAGGTACAAAGCTTGACATGGTTGACATACCCATATGGCTCTCCTGTCCAATCGAACTTCTTTTATCGAAATGAATAAACAAAATTCATATAGAAATGTAAATGATAGTGAAAATAACCATGCACATTTTGAATTCAATCATTAACATATTGCAAATAGAAAGCATTCTAGAGATAGACAATCATGAACACTTCCCTATAAATGAAGGCAAGTCCACTAGAGGAGTCGCTGAGGAGTAATTAACCCCCTAGACATAGGAATAAACTATGGATTGCACCCCTCAAGCCAAATCATGATACCACTAATATGAAGGAAACTCTGGCATAGCTTTAATCTCACTCATTCAAACCTATTACTCTCATGGCATAGCCAATCTGTTCACTTCTTATCACTATAGATCCTCATTTACCAATTGACTAGGTCATGGCACTATATTCTCCTCCTCAACACAAGTAGTATCTTGTATTTATCTATGTCATAATCCCTTGGGGTTCTTCCCTTCCAATATAGGTAGGAAGAGCCCAAGACTATTGGTTTCCTACTTGAAATGACCTAGAAGAAAACATTTGGGTCAAATTGTTCATAACTATCAATAATAGGGTTACAAGCTTTAATGGTGTTTTCTTCAACTATTGACATTCTAGCCATGGTTTTTCCCTCAAAACATTTTCATTTCCTCTCATTTCTCACTAGCAAGTTCCTAATTCAACACAATTTCGCCAACCATAATTCAATGGGGTTCTCTCCTCGTTCATGAGCATAAAAATCATGATGTCACACAAGATCCTTTATGAATAAGGAAATGAAAACCATTCAAATGAGAAAATGGAAAATGGTCATGGGAGTGGATTTCCCAATTCAAATAGAGTGTAAATTATCTATGAACAATAGTATTTCCCCCGAGTTTGCATAAGACAAATGCTCAATTCCAAAAAATCACAAGGAAACATCCAAAGGACCACCTATGTTAAATATTGATGGGGAATGTTTGTAAAGAAGATGGACAAGGAAGCTTTTACTACAAAGGAAAATTTTCAATTCATATCACCCATGCACCCCTTTCCTCTTTCCATAGTGTGGTATCATTGTCCCTTTGTTGCTTCTCACAAAATATTTTTGGTGGATATTACATTATTATATACTTCTTTTTTCATGATTTTGCATACATAAGCACACCATGGAAAAACATATAAACTACACCATGATCCTATCTCACCATGGGGACTCACATGCCTTGTTGGGCCTTGGCCTTGATCTCTACACTAGGAATATTTACATCTAGGGTCATTTAGCTAATCCCACATGGATTGATCACTGTCACATAACCTTGTCATGCGAATAATAAATTCTTTATATTATTATTTTTGGGGGAAAATTTGGCATATTATAGTGGGTGTAGAGTTCATGTGTATGTGAGAGAAAATGTTTGACCTCATAGGGTTGGTTTCCCTCCACTGCCAAAAAAAATTAACTCATGTCTAACAAGCTAAATTAGTCTAAGGAAATGTTAATAAGCTAGGATTTACTTATGTTTTTAATAGTAAGACTATGGAATTTTAGTAGAAGGATAGTTGAGGTATACCCAATGAGCTAAATTGTTCTAAACTAAACTTCACCATCTATTTATCAATAAATTATTAAGTCCACACTCCTCAAGATTTATGAACTACACAAAATGATAATATAGTCCTCCTTATGATCAAAAGCATAAGATGAGAGATTCTATATTGGATCTCAAACTGAAGTATTTTGGCTTCATTTTCTTTAACAACTTTAGACCTGCCAAAGTATTTTGCATGCCTTACTTGGTTCACAATTGCTACTAAATTGGTATATCTATCTATCTATCTATCTATATATATAGCAACTACCCATACCAATTTTTAGTAGAAAACAATAATTTGTTTTCATTCATAGTCATTACGCCTCGCTTAAGAAACACCAATGATGTCTCCTAGATGTTGTTACTATAGCACATATGTTGAATGTAAATTAAGAGACATCAACTAAACATTAATTAAGTGAAACCTTTTCAGTTCCTTGAAAAAAAACATGATGTTGATGTTTGTACAAACCGCCTACTACAAACAATGACAAGGAACAACTCAACAAAGGTATCCTGGTACTTCCTACCTTACTCTAAACATGAGAAATTAACAAAGACCGTTAGTATTAGAAGTGATCCTGATTGTCTACTTGAATGATCATTATTATTGTCACCTTAAGATCCTCATCCTCATTGTTATTGGCATTGTCATCAACATTTTGTTCATCATCATCCTCATCATCATCATGCCCATTGTCACCATCACCATGCCCATTGCCACCATCATAATTTTTCACCACCACCATTTGTATCGTCATGCCCATCTGTATCGTCATGGGGGTGATAAGGGGTTAGTAAGGGTTAGAGAGAGTGTGAGAGAGATAGGAGGGGAGTTACAAGTATATATATAGTATATACAGATATACAATATATGCATTGGTGTATATACCAGTATATACATTGGTGTACATGTATTAGTATATACTGGTGTATATACCCTTATAAGGGTATATACAAGGGTGTATAAGGGTATATACACCAGTGTATACTAGTACATATACCAATGTATATACTAGTATATGCAGCAGTGTATATACAAGTATATACAGATATACAGGTATATACATCGATGTATATACTTGTATATACACTGGTATATACACCAGTGTATATATTATATAATATAGATATACAGTATATACCCTGGTATATACATCAGTGTATATATTGGTATATACATCGATGTATATACTAGTATACACTAGTGTATATACTATATAATACTATAGATATACTGTATATACCCGTGCATATACTGATATATATACTGGTGTATATAATGGTATATACAACAGTGTATATATATTGAAATCTACACTAGTGTATATACGAGTGTATATACATCAATATATATCAGTATATACATCAGTGTATATATTGATATATACACAAATCTATATACTAGTATATATGTATATATGCTAGATATATATTGGTATATATACCAGTATATATTGGGGTATATACTATTATAACACTAGCGGTATGATATATACACTAGTGTATATTACTAGTGTATGTATCTAGTGTATATTACTAACTTAGTATATACATATATATAGTGTATATACCAGTGTATATATCAGTGTATATACTGATGCATGGGTGAAAAAATGAAGATGGGTGTCTATTTTGGGGGGTCTCGTAAGAAAATAATTCTGGTTTTTTCATGTTTTTCAACTTCGGGCGAACAAAAGTGATATTTTTATTTAAAATTTCACTTTGCAGTAAAAAGAAAACTTTTATAGAATTATGTTAGCTTTCTATTCATAATTTTTTCAATTTTTTTATTATTAAGATTTGATATGTCGATTTCGCAAATGTTTGACAGTGTGTTCTTATAAAATGAAAAGACTACAAAATAATTATGATTTGTTGCGCCACTAAAATCGTTGTTAAACTTGTTTTTTTCAAAAACAGAAAATGCTACGACAATCTACACACAATGTACTAGTGCTTGACTATAAGTTTGTAACCAATGGATCTATATACTAATTATTATATTTTTTTAAAGTCGATCAATGGGGAAACTCAGTCGATTTTCAACATCTTTTTTGTTGCGCCACTTTTCTCTCAATCCGCTCTAAAAGTAAAAAATCTACGAACACCCTTTTAAAGTAGACACGCCAATTAAGAGTCCCACATTTTTTTCAATTTTTTTTGTGTTGTATTTTTAAAGTTATGGATTTTTCTTTTCACCGATTTTTTAAAGAGTTGAATCCTAACTCGACACATGTTACGAAAATAAAACTTAAAAAATATCAGTTCTTCTCTATATACAACAAAATTTATACCCACGTAAAGTAGATTCAATGATGAACCTACTGGTATCAAGTCCGACATTCGTTTTGTTGTGTAAGAGGTGGTTTTTCCCTTCTGAAAATGGAGAAACCTGAAAATTCTGCAGAAATGTGAATTTTTCATGTTTCAGAGAATATTCGGCCGAACAATTATTCGGCCGAATAACCTTTTTCCGTAATGGCACCGTCAATTATAGCGAAGGTTATTCGACCGAATAATGAAACGGAAAAAAAAACTCGTCGGCCGGAAAAAAAAAAAAAAAAAATTATGTTTTCTATACTCATATAAATAAACCTAAAATTGATTCATTATTTTCGCATGTTTTAACTTCGCATAGTTTTTGTCAAACTAATTTTGAAAAGGTTTTCAAAGGAGACATTTTTTTGCAAAATGAGGTTTTTACAAGGTATGTTTCTTTTTTTTTCCAAAAGGCACATTGAAGGAGTTTTTTTTCTAAGGCATATTTGCAAGGAGTTTTTTAAAAATATTTCTTTTCTTATTGCATATTTGCAAAGAAAACATTTTTTGCAAAAGGAGGTTTTTATAAGGTATGTTTCTTTTTTTTTTTTCCAAAAGGTACATTGAAGGAGTTTTTTTTTTGTAAGGCATATTTGCAAGGAGTTTTTTCAAAATATTTCTTTTCTTAGACATGTTTGCAAGGAGGTTCTTTGCAAGGATTGTATTTAAAAAGTGTGTATTCCAAAGTATTTTTGCAAAAAAAATGTATTTTTACTTCTTATTTATTTGAAAGGGATTTTTTCAAAGAGTTGTTTTGGTAAGGTAATTTGCAAATGGTTTTTTTCCAAAGTAGTTTTGCACTTCTTATTTATTTGAAAGGGGTTTTTTCAAATAGTTGTTTTGCTAAGGTATTTTGCAAAGTGTTTTTTTCCAAAGTAGTTTTGCACTTCTTATTTATTTGAAATGGGTTTTTTCAAATAGTTGTGTTGCTAAGGTATTTTGCAAAGGGTTTTTTTCCAAGGTAGTTTTGCACTTCTTATTTCTTTGAAATGAGTTTTTTCAAAGAGTTATTTACTCAAAGTATTTTTGCAAATAAGTTATTTTTTACAATGATTTTTTCCAAGATATGTTTACAAATAAGTTTTTTTTTCAAAGTACTTTTTCCTAGTGGCTTTTTTCGTAGATATTTTTTCAAAAAGGTTTTTTTTTTCCAATGATTTTTACAAAAAAGATTTATTTACAAGGTGTTCTTATTATTTTCCAATGGGTAGGTGATTTATTGTCAAGGAGTTTCTTATTTCTTTCCAAGAAGGTTTTTTTCAAAGAAGATTTTTGTTCAAAGAGTTTTTTCAAAGGAAAGTTAATTCCAAAGAGATCTTCTTCAAAAGACTCTTACAAAATTTTTATAAGGTGAAGTAAATTTCAGTTCATGTTTTTATAAATTCCGTAAATGTTTTTAAATCTTAATTTATTTATTTTTACTATAAAGTAATGATTCTTTAATTTATCATCTATAGATTAAACAATCATGGGTAATAAGAGAAAACGTCAAAAAAAAGGTGATCGTAAACGTGATGATGATGGTAATAGAGAGAAACAAAACTCAGATATATTGTCAAAAAACAAAGGGTTGCCGAAACGGAAGAGAGAACTATTGAAGATATAAATACAGATTTACATGATAATGTTGAAGAGATGGAAATTGAAAATAGAGTACAAGAAGAACAAATTGAAATTGAAAAGACCATTGTAGAAGATGTAAATAGTGATTTACATGCTAATGTCGATGAAGTCAATATTGAAGATCAAGTTCAAGATCTAGAAATTGGACCTGGTATGTATATATCATATATTTTCCAAATTCATTTTTTTATAATGAATTTTAGTTTTGGATATATGTTAAATTAAATTTAACTTGATGTATAGGTACTTTTACCATTGATGATGAAATGTTAGAAGACATTGATTGCGACAAATATGGAGAAAAACTACCAATACATGTTGCATGATATCGTGCTACAAAATTTTATGATGAAGTTCTCAAGGATTACTCAATAGCAGGACAAGCACAAATTTTGAAATGTTTATTAGTGTCCAAGAAGTTAGAAGGTGCTACATCATTATTGGGTATTCACAAAGCGATAAAAGAGTCGAAATTGAAACAAAATGTGATGAAAAATATAGGTGATGCACTAAAAAAATTTGAAAAATCCAGGAAGAAAGATATCAGTGCTGCACGTAAAGCAATTCATACAGCAATTCTTTCAGCTAGTACTAAACAAAAGCATTTGACAACAGAACTAGCAAAAGCAGTTAGAACATCAAGAAAGACATTATACAAACATAGCAAATTCAGAATGCAAATAGATGAAAATAATGAACTTGCTTGCTGGGCAATTATTTGTAGACAACCTTACAAAGATAGATTGGGAGCAGGTGTTAAAGATATTGTACGAGAATATTGGTTGGAACATGCTCGAGTTTCATCAAATTCAAGAGATGTGATACGCAAAAGAATATCATGAAATGTATATGAAAGCCAACCAAAACATATAATGGACATGACACAAGTACAATTGTTCAATAAATTCAAGGAAGATCATCGTGGAATTAATATATCAATCACTACATTTGTGCAAAAAAAACCATGGTATGTTAAACCTATTACTATACGTGATACATGTTGTTGCCGTTATCATGTGCAATTTCAATTATATTATGACACGTTTCTTGAATTTGGTAAAATGTTTTGGACAAATTCACCACCTCCGCCCACAATACGTGAATTCATATCTCAAATTTTATATGAGAGAAATCACGATGAAGTATTTTATTCAAAGAAATGTGTCAATGAAAAACATTGTCATCATTGTGGAAATCTGATGTTATTCCACAATAAATATCCTATCGATAATGATCAATCGTTGTCAAATGTAAATGTTGATTGGAGAAGATACGAATACATCAATTATAGTACAAGTTATAGTGATTCACATTCCAAAAGAATTGATTTTCTAGAAGACAAGATATGCGTGACAGATTTTCTCAAAAAATTTGAAAGCGAAATTTATAAATACACCCAACATTCACATAGAGCACGATGGCAAGATCTTCAATTCAAACAGTCTCGTGAAATTTTTCCACCCGGAACAATTTTGTCCGTGGTTGATTTTGCTGAAAACTATACATTTGCTGCACAAAAAGAGATACAGAGTGAATACTATCACTCTGACCAAGTTTCGATATTTGTCCATGTTGTATATAGACATTCTCAACAGGATGTTGATGGCATTGAAAGCACATGTGAAAATCGAGATGTGATTAAAGAATATCACTTCTATATCAGCGATGATCGTACACACGATACACATTTTGTTCAACATTGTATAGAAAATATTTTCTATGATTCACTGAAAAAACGTGAAGTTAAATTCAATGAACATTGGATATGGTCTGATGGATGTGCGGGTCAATTTAAATCTTCGCGATCATTTTTTTGGTTATGTCGACTTCATAAAGCATTGAACATTAAACATCGCTGGAATTTCTTTGAAACTGGACATGAAAAAAGTGAACATGATGGTGCAGGAGCATGCGTAAAAAGAGGACTTCGAAGATGGCAAATGAACTATTCTTCTGCACGGTTTCATTCAGCTGCAGAGGTTATCCAATGGTGTCAACTAAATCTAAGCCATGATTATAATCAACAATCAAAAGATGTGCACAGGTATGTACACTATTTTTTTAATTTATATTATTTCTTGAAATTTAAAAAAATGTACAAGTTAACATTTAAGTACATGTACACTAACATTAAAAGTTGTTATTTGAAAGTGATTCATCATTTATTGTGTAGGTTTTTTTGGCTTGTTGGAGTCCAAGATATAAATAGATCAATACCATATGACGCTAGCACCATAGATGGGACTAGAGATCTTCACTCTATTCAAACAAAATCATTCCAAAACGTGTTTGCATTTGACAGTAGAAAGCAATCATGCTTTTGTCACATTTGCACTGAAAATGTCGAATCTATAGAAGTTTGTGAAAACATAACAAACAACTACATAAAAGCTTGGAAACACACAGAGATTAATCCAAAAGGAAAAATGCCACTGGCAAGTGTAGAAGAATTAGAATCAGAAGAAATAGCAATATCATCTGATGGTGATAGAATTTCAGATCTTGTTAGAGAAGGTAATAAACTTACTTGACTTTTAAGTTAATTGTTCATTCTTGTCCATCGCCATAAGTATAGTCAATTTAATTGATTTAAAAATGCTAACACCAATTATAATTTGCGCAGGAGATGCTTTCACTATGATTGCACCTTTAGACAACAATGAAAATGTGAAATATTATTTGATGCGATGCATTGAAGGAAAAATGAAGTTATTGGAGGACTACAATGACAACGGATTTACATACGAGAGAGGATCCATCATTTTAAAAGGCTATTTTTTTTAGCAGATGCATATGACTAAAAATTATGTCTATTTTCAAGATTATGAGCCCGATGTTATATGTTGTCAGTATAGTCATTTAGTATGTGATTCTCGAATAAAGTTGGTACAAGTTCCATAAAAAAAACAGTTAAAAACCAAAAAATGGAAACTATCCATATGTGACCATGAACGGATAATTGAGGATGGCATTCCATTGCGATATTTTTAACTATTTATCAAAAATGAATTGATCTATGTTTTTGTCCATGTCAATTGTTGTGTACAATATATTTTTTGTCTATGTGTCGCAACTGTTGTGTACAATATATTTTTTCATATATTATCTTGAATGATTATATTTTAACATGCTTAAAAATGAATTCAAAAATTATTTGATAATTCAAAAGTACTTTATTCGGGTCCCCATATGTCTATTAGACCACTTAAGGGATGAGATAACGGATGTGACTATCCCCACACTCCGCCCTGAATTTTTACTTTTGATTGATTGATGCCAATGAGAAATCACCAAAAAACCTACTAAATTTTGTATTCTTTTAATCCATTGAACATGTTTCTCTAATATACTTCACCATAAATATGATCTGAATGGGTTTTTTAAAACAAGTTGTTAATCTATATAGTTTTTAAATAAATTATTGTTGCATAAAGATAATATATCTCTCACATGTAAGTTCACATAACTGAAATCATGGCAAATGAAGATAACAATCATTTGATTTTTAATCACAAACAAGAATTCCTGGATTGTGAAGCTTATGCTAAATTAGAGCAATGATTATTTACAACAAATCGATAAAAATTCATCGAATTGTTGTCTAAAATTCATTGCTCTAACTTAGCATAAGCTTCACAATCCGGAAATCCTCACTTGTGATTAAAAAACAAAAAATCATTATCCCCATTTGCCATGATTTCAGCAACATTTAGAAATTCACGAACTATAAAATACCTGAACAATGAACATATGAAAAACATTAGTTAGAATTTGAAATTTACATATGCAATGTATCATATCGAACAATGAATATATGAAAAACATTAGTTAAAATTTGAAATTTACATATGCAACATCATATCAATCAAACGACCAAAAGATTGAAACTTTTATCAAACAATTCATAGATTTTCATTCATAACATTAAGATATTGAAACTATTAAAATTTCATATTTCTATCAAAAATTCCTATCATTCCTAACATTCATTCATTCTTAAATATTCATATCAAGTACAACATTCTTAAACTTCCAAAAATTTTGATAACAAATTCATTTCTTAACATTTTAAACCTTCATTCTTATGATTCAACACTTTCTCATATTCATTCTTTCTATAACATGTTCATTATCAACATAACAAATTAAACATTTCCTAACTTTAAATTGCACCTATCAAATGTTCCAAACATTCATTCTTAACATTTTAAACCTCTCATTCATTTTTTCCCAACATTGATTCTTACCATAACATTCATTCTCAACATTGAACATGTCCTAACTTTAGATTAACATTTTAAACATTCCTAACACCTCCCATTTATTTTTTCCCAACATTTCCTAACTTTAGATTAACCTTTTAAACATTCCTAACACCTCCCATTCATTCTTTCCCAATATTCATTCTCAACATTCAACATTTCCTAACTTTAGATTGCACCTATCAAAAGTTCCAAACATTCATTCTTAACATTTTAAACATTCATGCAAAACATATTCTAAACATTAAATATCAAATGAGAAATAATTAACATGTACTCATATATAATCCAAAAACAAAATTCATGAACATGTGAGTTCAATGTACATATATGTATAATCAAAAAATAAATAGCCATGATGTCCAAAACAACTACAATATATATATATATCATCAAAAACATAAAAGTTTGAACCACTATCCATCTGGACCAATATCTTTCCACTATCTTCCGCTAGGACCTTCCCTTGGACTCAAGGCAACCTACAACATGTATAAAAACAAATTATAAATATCATAAATTATTTAAACAATTTTAAACTAAATTCAAGATATTAAAATATTAAACTTATACATGAAGAAACAATTCAATTATTAAAAAAGTCGTACATCAAATTCTTTGAATGCATGTCCACCACTTTCTTCCACCATAGTATTCCCTTTGGCTCCAAAGGATCTAAGAGAGCCAAGCTGCAACATGTACAAAAGTAATTTATGAATCCTAAAGTATGGAAACAATTTTCAAATAAATCCAAAAAATATAAAATATTAAACTTTTATCAGAGATCATTTCAAGTCAAACAAAATTACCTCAGTGCCAATATCCACATTCATCAGAGAACCTACATCTTCACCCCCAATTTCCATATGGTCTCTTCCCTAAAATTTAAATTTTGTTAATGAATAAAACATAGTAGAAACAAAAAATAAATTAAGCAATCAACTTAAAACGAAAACAAGAAAATTAAAATCATTAGCTCACAAGAGATGGTAAATCATCTAAAAAGTTCGATTCTAAAGAAACCTGCATGGATAAGTCAAATTAACAATAAGATACATTGATATTTATTAAAATTAAAAAAAAAAAAAGATACAATATCAAGTTCAAGCATAAATATTATAATTAATATACCTCTCCAAGACGCTCTTCATTTTGACTAGGATGCTCTTCATTTTGACTAGTGGAGACTCTAAAATTATGTGCATTCAACATTCTAGAAACCTGCAAACAAAATACATTTGCTTAATATACTTATTAACAAAAAATTCAATTCAAAATGAATAATAAAAAATCAAATAGATTGTCATAGCATAATCAACAAACCTCTCCCATACTCGATGTGTCATTGGATAACACATCTGAAGCTATATCGCGACAAGACTTGGCATAAGCCCTGAGATCGTCGATGCTCAATCCATCTACCTCATCATTCGTTTTGTAAACAAACTTTTGACGAATAGCAGCACGAGCCCTCTCTCGACCCAATCCCACTTCTACTCCAACAAGAGCTGACGCTAAACCATCACCTACAGAATCCCTTTCAGTTGCCCCAAGTTGGGATGTGGGCTCCATCTCCGATCTTAAAGCCACAACCCTAGATGGACGAGGTATCTTGGGTGGAGGCCGAAGAGTCGTAGGGTCTCTAAGAGCACCTTTCCGATTATATATTCGACCCTTTCCAACTCCATAAAAGTCAGAAGGAACATCAGTATAATTTGGCTTCATACCTAAAAAAAACTCCGCATAGAAAAATCTAGCAAAATAATTAGGCACCTCATCGTTCCATGGAAATCGACCATAAGCTGCAAGAAGCTGATCATATATTAGATGTGCAATTTGAGGATGCTTGAAATATTGCACTTTCAACATTTTTCGCTTAAGGCCTTCTTTGAAATTAAACATTGAATTGGCCTGTTCTTTGGTCACTCTCTCCTTCACAACCTCCCACTTGTCTGGACCCATAACTTGGTCCCTTCGCCTCTGCATCAAATGAACAAAACCATTCGTAGTTGGTCCGAGTTCCTCATATGCATCAATGAATTTTTGCAATGACCCCAAAACAATCTCTAGACTTTGTCGACTCTCTGGAGGGAGATCCAAAGAACAAAGATCATTGTTCAACCTGTCATAGTGGGATCTACAACTTTCAAGGATAGTTTGTTGCACAACACCTTCCCATGGAAGCTCATCAGGTAAATCAGACGGATAAGTTGATATGGGTGTACAACCCTCAGCTAGTGGAACATATGTTGTCCTAGCTCTAGGAGGATCTTCAGGACCCTGCTCTGCACCCACACCTATTCCATCATCTACAATCCTATCTTGATATTCCTCTCGCTCTGTCGAATTACGCACATCTTATGAACCTCGCTCTGCTTCAAATATAGCCTTAGTCAAGAGTTAACCTTGTCCAAAAATTCAAAACATACAAAAATACAGATTATACATGATTAAACATTAATGTTCATACCAACAGAAGGTTGAGATCGACGCTCTCCCACAGAAGATAAAGGAGAATCATTTGTACCCCTATCAACTTGTTGGTGATCAGATGACTGTGACCCATACAACAAACTCGAACCCCGAGGTGAATTCGACAACCTTTGACTACCAATTGGAACACCAATTTTCGATGAATGTGATGACCTCCTATGCTTTCGCTTCGAAGACTCCACTCTTTCCATTTGATATGATTTCTAAATTTACACAAATGTCAACTCATAACATATTGAAGTTGTACATGTTAATTCTACAAGCTTAAGGACATATCTAATAAAGAACTACATACCAAATGTAGGGGTGTCTAAAGTAGTATAAGTGAGTTTTTTTTGTAAGTCCCTCTCCTAACTCTAGCATAATTAATTAACTAAAATTCCTTACCATCACTACTATTGCAACGCAAAGATATATTTAATAATCATTTCATAATCAAATATAAGTTATAACGCAGTTAATTGTAGTAGTATAGTAACCTTAAAAACTTTTCATCCATCAAATATGATTGAATTATATATCTCAATGAACAAACATCTCATGAAATATATATATATCTCCACTTATTATAAGATTTGTACTCTATTTTTATGATAAAATTTTTTACACAAATGTCAACTCATAATATATTGAAGTTGTACATGTTAATTCTACACACTTAAAGATATATCTCATAAAGAACTGCATAACAAATGTAGGGGTGCCTAAAGTAGTATAAGTCATTTTTTTTTGTAAGTTCCTCTCCTAACTCTAGGAGCACTACTATTGCACCATAAAGATAAAATTAATAATCATCTCATGATCAGATAAAAAATATAATGCAGTTAATTGTAGTAGTATAGTAACCTTACGAATTTTTCATCCATCACATATGATTCCATTATATATCTCAATAAGCAAACATTCCTTAATATTTATAAAAAAAAAAATAATTAAGGACTTACAACAGTATGACTTTTTAAGTGACTTTCTATATGAACAGAATCTTCAAACTCTGCTCAATAACAGAATCTTTAAACTCTGCTCAATAACAGAATCTTTAAACTCTGTTCAAGAACAGAGTTCAGGAACAGAGTTCAAGAACTCTGTTCAATAACAGAGTTCAAGAACTCTGTTCAAGGGTAAAAAGGATGACAACATGAACATAAAATTAAATGTTAAAAAACTAAACAGTCTAATTTTAAACATGAATGCAAATATTTTTTTTAATTTTCTTCTAATGACAACAATATTTCCTGTCAATACAAAAGATTGGGAAACGATACATATCTGTAAACCAAACTCTGCTCATGAACAAAGTTCCAAACTCTGCTCATGAACAGAGTTCCAGAACTCTGCTCAAGAACAGAGTTCCAGAATTCTGCTCAACAACAGAGTTCCAGAACTCTGCTCTGAGCATAAAATTAAATGTAAAAAAACTAAACATTCTAATTTTAATCCTTAATGCAACTATTTTTTTTAATTTTATTCAAATGACAACATTTTTTGTCAATACAAAAGATCGGGAAACGATACATACCTGTAAACCAAACACGCAATGAACAGATTGTCGATCCACAATGTCGCACCGGTTAAGATCACCAACTCGCCGAACGTCAAATATTTCCTTCACACAACAACAAATAATGTTAGAAACTAAAAACTATAAAAATACAAAAACAAAACCAAAACGACACAACTCATCGTGAAAACGTACCTTCAAATAACAAACTATCAACCCTGCGTAGAAAATACCAACGAAGCACCGATAACAGCCCCAGCTCAACAAGCGAACCAACCTGCACACACTACCACATTTCGAGAAGAGATTAAAAGACGAAAACGTGTGCATACATCAAACATAAAATTTGAAAACCGAAAACAGACATATAGACGAGACGATAAAACTAATTTACCCGGCAGCCGTTAACTCCACGCAAAACCGTCAAGCAGCAACCAAACGCAAATTTCAAACTCGCGGATCCGCCAGGCACCCTCATCGACGAACACAGCCTCCAACTGCTGTGACGGGAAGTAACAACAGAACCAGCCAACAGTAGCAAGGGATCGGCCAAGGGGTGGAGTGACCGCAGAGGAGCGTCATCGACGCAAGTGTCATCAACTAGACCATGCAGGGTGGCGAGGAACGACAGCGGGCCCGCTTGCGGGGTCCAAAAATTTACCGACGACTATTGCAAATGGCGGACGAGGCCAGGCTTTTATACAGAAATCGTGTTCGGCCGAACCATTGTTCGGCTGAATCATTATTCGACCGAACAATTGTTCCGCCGAACAATGGTTCGGTCGAACAAGTATTCGGCCGAATAAACTACCATCTGAAAATTTTTCCCTTCTGGCAGTGCTTTGCACACATTTCAAGGATCCCCGTTAAACTAAACGGAGAACTGTTAGTAGGTATTCAACCGAATAATTTCTACATTATTCGGCCGAATAATGACAATTATTCGGCTGAATAATATTTGTTATTCGACCGAATAATAAATATTAATCGGCCGAATAACCTCCGCTAAGACTATTTTGCACTGGTTTCTCACGGAAGTGTTACCCACCTTCACGTTTTCACCCTTTAAAATTATATATGTAACAGATTATTGTTTAAAGCAACATACGTACGAGGATAAAATAGAAATTGACAGGTATATTTACAATTTTATTGGATCTTAAAATCGAATCAAGTGCAGAAGTGTAGAGATTGACATATATATTTACAAATCGTATTTTTTTTAGGAAATCATTATTTGTTATATTGTGATGATTTGTTTGATTGTAAATGAACTTCGTAAATTGATTTGTTTGATTGTAAGTAGAGCCTATAAATTGTTTTTGTGCAATTAGATAGATGAAACAAAGTTTAGTTTGGTTTGGAAAGAACCATTTTGAAAGAACTTATATTTAAGTCAAGCTATAAAATCTACTTTTCAACCGGAGTTAGATGTTTTTAAAGTATTATTGCCAATAGCAAAGAGAGGTTGTGAGGATATGACTTTTATATTAGTTTATGATATAGCTTTTTAAAGTGTTTTGGCCCCTAGCAAGATTAAGTTGTATCAGGTTGTGAGGAGAGATTAAGTTGTATGAGGATGTGAGGAGCTGACTTTTTATATGATGTTGTGAGGAGTTGACTTTTTATATGAGGTTGTGAGGAAATAAGTGCCTTGAAGTTTTTTCTTTATCTGTTTATGGAGTTCAAATAAAGATTCATTGAATTAATATATTATTTTATTACAATCATAGTTTTTTTTAAACATTGTTATTTTAAAATATATAAAAATTATTTAAATAAATATAATAAAAGAAATATAAAAGAAAACTTAAAAGAATGTGGTTTGGAAAAAAACGTCTTCTTAAATATTAAATAAAATATAAGAAATAATTTTAATATTAAATACAATGTTTTAAAATTGATATATATAATTATTTGTTTTAATTTTTTAATTTATATTATTATCATAATACAACTAACAAATACATTTTATAATTTTCCGCGTAAAAAAAAATACATTTTATAATAATAAAATATTTTATATAAATTTATAAAAACTACAATCTCAAACTCTTTCTATATATACTTTAATTATAATAAGAGTTTTTATTTATATAATAATTGTATATTCTTTCAATGCAGTCTACTTTCTCACTATTTCTAGAAAAAGAATATAAGAGTTAGTGAAAAGTATTTACTTTATTAATAAAATATCTACTTTCTCATTATAGAAAAAAATATAAGAGTTCGTGAAAAGTATTTACTTTATTAATAAAATATTAATAAAAAGAAGAGATTACATGAAGCATTGTTTTCAATATAAGTGTAATTTTATTAACGGAATGAAATAGATATGCGTAAATGTTTAACATAGTTATGTTTTATGAAATTGTTTTTTTATTCCAAATAATATAGATGTTTTAACTTTAAATATTTTTTTTGGAATTCATATAATTATAAATAATATTGAATTCATTTAATTGCAAATAGTATATATTAATGATATTTGAGAGTGTTGAATATGTGTTTTTAATAAAAAATATGAAAATTTAAATTATTAAAATATTTAACATTTAAATTTATTTATTGTATGTTCACCTTCAAATTTCTATATGTTATTTCTAAAGAAAAATATCATTATCAACTCAAACTTATTCAATAACATTTATCTATTAATAAAAATTAGATGATAATATAAATTTGTATCTTTGGAATTTAACAAACATTCCACATATTGATAAGTGTTACCATATTATTTCCAAATCTTGTTTTCAGGTTATATCATGATAAGGCTTAATATTGTCATTGGTTTATACAACAACTTTGACATTATTATTAAGTAGTCAAATTGTTGATTTGGTTTACCATTTTTTAAACGTAATTTTGACGTTATTACATATATTTAATGGTTAAAGAGTTGTTTATTTTTTAAGTAAATTTGTCATTATTACTTAATTTTAATGTCAAATGGTTCATCATTATCATGAGGGAAGGGAAGTAAAGTACTATTTATAATTGAATGTAGATGCGATACACAAATTTATAAACTAAAATAAAAGTTAAGATCTTTAAAAAATGGATTTATTTTTCATTATTATTATGTCTGTATGTGTAAAGATGTAGTTTATACTAATTTAAAATAGTAGGTGATGAAATCCAAGGATAGCCCACACCTTGTATATAGATGGTAAGATGTAACCTTGTCATCATGCATTTTCTCTATGTGTGGGGCCTCTATACTTAACCCCTTAAAGGTCATTTCAATGGTAGGTCCTATCCTTTGTACTTTTGAAGCTAGGGGAAGTGGGTCTTCCCTTCTCCACACGGGAAACCCTAACTCTTCAATTCTAATAAAAAAGGAAAATGACAAGGGAAAAATATCTCCTTTTGAAGCTATGGGAAGTCGGTCTTCACTTCTTTGTAATAAATATCCGACTCTTAGAATCTACAATGCTTTCGAAGTGAAATATTACTACTTCAGAAATAAAGGTACTAATAACAAGAACTAAATACTATGGAATTCAAATCATAACAAACTGTGATGGAATAAAACTATTCTATAGCACAATGAACATCATAGCAAGCCCCTTTACTAGCCATAAGGTCATAGTATATTGTAAAAAGAGTTAGCGAGATTAATTAAACATTTTTTAAACCAAGAACTAAATTATAAACGATTCCAGGACCACTCAAGAATATGAGATGTGAGTCAATGGTTTTACAAACCACATGATAACTAGAAGAAAAAAATAAATTCAACATACAAAAGAAGGTGTGCTCACCAACAATCTCTTCAAGTAAGCAATAGCTTTAACTCATTTAAAAGACTAGTAATGTATTCATTAATGAGCACTTCAAATTACATTTTTTAGTTTGCAGCTTTGTTAATACTAATCCTAATTTTGTGAAATTTGGAATCTACCCTAACTTAAGCTATAAATTAGTACATTTATAGTAGATAGCTCTTTGATCCCTTGAAATTGATAGGGATTTCAAAGGCTTATCATCTATAAGAAACAAGCATGCCCAAAATGTATTATATTTAAGAAAAAACCAAAATATTCCTGGAATATTTCATATTTTGGTTTAATATCCCCAAATCATATTTGCAAAAATTTGCAAGACGGGAGACTAGTTATTAAAACTAGAATTGGGAAACTAGTACTGAACATAGTTAAACCCTCCCAGAGCTTAAGAGTTGGAATATTTTGGATCTACAAGATATGATAATGAGTGTGCAACATCATAAACAATAGAATCAAGGCCAACTTCGGAATCCTATGCACAAGGTACTGGGACCATTTATGTTTCAACAACAACTACCACTGAAGTCTATTCCAAGGCTTCCTGGGTAAACCAGCATATGTATACTAGATTCATCTGCTTACAATTGAAAGAAACCAAAAGGTTTATATCAGGTAATTCCCCTAATATACTGTTGGAAAAAATTTGCAGAGGTTTTGGGAAGATTTGGCAGTGTTTGGGGGTCCAAAGAGGAAGAGCGCTATGGAGGACTACTCAACTAGATTTTCTTCAGGCCCTTCCAAACAAGCAGAGAGGGTCACGAATTATTAGTCTGAGACTTGGATGGGATTCATCATTTTCTTAAGAAATACTGCAAAACTAGTTAAAATTTGATGCCTAAAGAGCTAGTCTTGAGAAAACTAAGCACAAACAGCCCTTAGAGCTCTTGAATTCTTTCTCGGAGGGTTAATATGAACTCAAACATTAATAAAGATGCAACATCAAACATTAACTGATATTATTAAGCATTAAATAGAAGTATCATAGCTCAAAATTCACAAAGAGTTATCGATCTTGAATTTTTACAATGATTGGAGAAGAATGTTTCAAAGAAGAGTGAGAAGAGGAGGTGTAATCACTGAATATGAACTATAGGAGGTCAAGGAGATACAATGGTGTATGCATATACATTGAAGATCACTGAATATGAACTGGTATATAGATTGGTGTATGTATACATGTATATACACTGGTGTATATACTGGTTGTCTTCATATTCATAAACAACTTGATAAATTGCACAAGATTCATAAACTACTAGTGTTATATACCGGTATATACACTCGTGTATACATTGAATATACACCAATGTATATACTGGTATATTGGTGTATACACTGGTGTAGACAATGGTATATAGACCAATATATATATTGGTATATTGGTGTATACACTAGTATATACACCAGTGTATATACTGGTATATACACCAGTGTAACTAGTGTGTATACCGGTATATACACCATATACACTGGTGTATATACGAGTTTATGTACTGGTGTATACACCAGTGTATATACTAGTATACACTAGTAATATACACTAGGGTATATACTGTTGGTATACACTAGTAAGGGGCGGTGGTTTGTTAGGGGGTTGGGTAAGATAGAGAGGGGTGGGGGTTAGGTGTAGGTGGAGAAGTAGGGAAATAAGAGAGAAAGGGAGGTATAGGTGAGGAGTGTGGGTGTTGGGTTTAGAGAGAGAGAGAGAGAGATTGGGGGGTGGTAAGTGTTAGAGGGGGGGAGAGGGGGGGTTTTAAGGGGTTAGAGGTAGAGACAGAGGGGAGTGTTAATGGGTTAGACGTAGATATAGAGGGAGGTGTTAGGATATTGTGGGTAAGTGGATCAGGGGATAAAGAGAGTGAGAGAAGGGGTCCGTAAGTGTTAGGGAGAGGAGGGGGAGAGAGAGATAGAGAGAGGATGGGGGTTAGTGGTAGGGGGATGCATAGGGATGTGTGTGTGTGAGGGGGAGAGAGAGAGATAGAGAGAGAGAACCAATGGGATGGTGGTGTGTTAGGGGGTTGGGAGAGATGGAGAGGAGTGGGGATTAGGTGCAGGTGGAGGTGTATGGGAGTGAGAAAGAGCAAGAGAGGGGGTTAGTAAGAGTTAGGGGAGAGAGAGAGAGAGAGAGAGAGAGAGAGAGAGATGGGGTTAGGGGTTTGGGTAGGAGCATGAAAATTAGAGAGAAAGGGGGGGTATAGGTGCAGAGTGTAGGTGATGGGATTAGAGAGTTGGAGAGGGTGTGGGTGATTAGGGGTGTGGGTGTATATACACTAGTGTATATACCAATGTAGTGTGTAGGTTGGTGTACCAATGTGTATATAAAAGGGTATATACTAGTCTCCATGGTCGACCCCTCTCCACGAGGTGAGAATGATAGATCAATCGATGGAATTGGGTCTTGTACACAAGACATGATGAGATGAATATGCCCATGAGGGATCAGTTACTTGGACACATAAACTATTTAACTAACGGTTTTATATGATAACTATCAAACTAACAAATAGACTTACTGTTCCAACTCCCAACTAACATGTAATTCAAAGGATGACTTCATTATCTAATAAGCAATTCTCATTCTGAGTTCCTCGCGGCAACTAAAACAAGGAACTCAGACCCACACCTTCCTTTTCCCGAGGTAATAACTACCTCAACCTACCTTCCTCTTTGAAGCATTAAATGATTGGGGTGAATGAGTCAATATTTGACAATTGATGGCTCATTAGTCCTCCCTTGGAAACTTGGATTTCATATTATGCAAACATACATCACATTACAATGCTACAAACAATAACGTTTATAGGGAATACAAAAATATTTAGCCAAGGGCAGCTTTCGTATATGCATTGCGCATATACGGAAGCTTGCGTATATACGGAAGTTGTTGTGCATATACGGAAGCTTCCGCATATGCGCAAGGCATATACAGAAGCTTCCGCATATGCGCAAGGCATATACAGAAGCTACGCATATACAGAAGCTTCCTTATATGCGCAAGGCATATACAGAAGCTGAGCCTATACAGAAGCTTCTGTATATGCGCAACGCATATATGGAAGCTGTGCATATACGAGAGCTTTCGTATATACTCAAATTCTTCTGCATATGCACAGCTTTCGTATATGCGCCGCGCATATAGATTTCATATAGGTGTAGCTTCCGTATATGCCTTGCACATATATGGAAGCTTCTGTATATGCACAGCTTCTGTATTTTGCATATACGAAAGCTGTTGCACATATGCGGAAGCTTCTGTATATGCACAACGCATATACGGAAGCGCAGCATATACAGAAGCTGCACATATACAAAAGCTGCACATATATGCGCAGCTTCTATATATGCGTTGCGCATATATGCGCAGCTTCCATATAGGAGTAGCTTCTGTATATGCCTTGCACATATACGGAAGCTTCTGTATATGCGCAGCTTCTGTATTTCGCATATACGGAAGCTGTTGCGCATATACGGAAGCTTATGTATATGCGCAACGTATATACGGAAGCTGTGCATATACGGAAGCTTTCGTATATGCGCAGCTTCCATATATGTGCAACAGCTTCCATATACGCCTTGCATATATACGGAAGTTGTTGCGCAACAGCTTCCGTATATATGCACGACATATACAAAAGCTTTCGTATATGCGCAGCATAAATACGGAAGATTCCGTATATACAGAAGTTGTTACGCATATATGGAAGCTTCCGTATATGCACAATGCATATACAGAAGCTGCACATATACAGAAGCTTATGTATATGCACAAGGCATATATGGAAGCTGTTCCTATACAGAAGCTTTTGTATATGCGCAATAGCTTCCGTATATTTCTTGCGCATATACGGAAGCTGCGCAGATACAGAAGCAACTGCGTATATACAGAAGCAGCTGCGTATATACAAAAGCTTCCATATGGATATACAAAAGCTTCTGTATATACGCAGCTTCCATATATGCACAAGCCATATATGGAAGTTGTTGTGCATATACAAAAGCTTCCGTACAGGCATAGCTTCCATATATGCCTTGCGCATATACGAAAGCTTTTTTATATACCCAGATCTGTATATGCCTTGCGGATATACGAAAACTTTTCTATATGCATAACAACTTTCGTATATGCGCAACAACTTCCGTATATGCCTTGTGCATATACGAAAGTTGTTGCGCATATAAGGAAGCTTATGTATATGCGCAAGGCATATATAGAAGTTGCGCATATACAGAAGCTTCCTTCTATACACAAGGCATATATGGAAGTTGCGCATATCCAGAAGCTTCTGTATATGCCTTATGCAAATACGGAACCTTTCGTATATATGTAGCTGCTTCTATATATGCGCAGCTTCTGTATATGCACAAGACATATACGGAAGTTGTTGTGCATATACAGAAGCTTTTGTATATGCGCAAGGCATATACGGAACCTGCAACTCAATCCATTGGCGTATTATTGTCGTTTTCTTTCTATGTACGATGCTATGTTGTACAATGCATCGTTTGAAGTTTTTTGGACTCTATAGACCATTTAACATCTTTGTTTATATGTAATTTGGGGCATATATGGATTTCACGTGATGTTATTTTAGTTGTATACAATCTTTCTATATACACATGAGAAACTTTGCATATTTGTTTATAGTGATTTGGGATCTAGAATTCAACAGAATTAACAGTTTTCAATCTTTTAGGATTGCAAGGTTTCCACTGGATTCTATCATGTATGATACTATGGGATTGACATGTAATCAAACACATCAACCTCCCTATGATTCTTGATGTTGGTAGAGCCTATTGTTTAATTCCTCTGTCTTGACCCTAACCAAAATGCACCCTTCGCTTAAGTGAAAACGTTTATTAAACATGGGAAGCTTCTCTAGATTATCTTAAAACTTGGATTAGGAAGTTTCATCAAAACTATAAGGTGTTGACTAATGGGAGAAGTCTTGTGATTCATCTATACGCACGGTTGGAATTTCATTTCATATATGTCCTTCAAACTAAATTAACTAAATCTTTTTATGTTTTGAAATTTTATCTTTCCCATCACACAACGTTTTGCATATGCATATGAAGTACATTAAGTGATAAATTTACGAAACAAACAAAACGAACCGTAATTTTTTAAGGAGGTTAATGTTAGGCTAGATGGAATGGGGCATACCAAAAATTTTAATCGCATGAATTGAGTTGAAAGGCCAAAAAAATATAATATGTACTTTCTTGAGGCACTTCTTTAAAATACATACTACAATTCTTGAACAAGATTGTACTATGAAGTTCTCTCATTCCTTTGTGAAAGGAAGTTGAACGCATATAGTTTTCTGGTATAGGTAATTCATTTTATTTTATTTTTATAAAAATGGAATGATGTAAACTTATATAATTTGAATACATAAAAAGTACTCATAGCTCATTTGCTTATGGTAAAAACTATTTTTTGAGCATAAGATTTTGTGGTATTACTAGATCAACATAATAAACATTTGCTTACTACATTTGATATCTTGGTCATAAATATAGAGACATTGAAACTTAGGTCATGGGTATGTGATAAAATTTTGTTGTTCAAATTGATAACCATGGGTTCAATTTTATTATCAATGTGTTTTAATTAGCACTAGATAGTTGCTACTTTCTTCTTTGGGCATTTCAATTTTATTATCAATGTGTTTTAATTAGAACCATGATAGTTTCTACTTTCTTCTTCGAGTCATTCACTTTCCCTTGTCTAACTTCCAGTACATAACATATCAAGTAGGTAGTTCGAAGGAAAGCAAAAAAATTGCATTGGTGAAGTCACAGGTAATCTAAGTTTCCATACTTTCATACTGTACATGTTGAATTTGTACATATATATTCAGATTGAAAATGTCACCTTGTATTAATGCCCTTGGTTTTGTGGCACCAGGTACAAATTTGCAAATTCATGAAGGAATTCTACCAAACGACTGAGCGGTATGTACAACATGTCCATGTAGCACGATGGCAGGGTGAATAGTACAGACAGTGCAGGGACACCTTCCCCAATGGCACAATATTGTCGGTTGTGGACTTTGCTAAAAACTACACCCTGCAGCCACAGGATGAGATTCAAAGTCAATACTACCATTCAGACCAAGTTAGCATAATGGTCCATATCACGTATAGGCATGCGCCAAAGAGCAGCAACGACGTGAGGATAATATTGAAAGAGACCAACTTCTACATCAGTGACGACAGGTGCCACGACCTGCATTACGTGCAGCATTACTTTGAAATTTTCTATGATCAGCTGAAGGAGAGAGGTATACAGATGCATTGGATTGGATATGGGCATATACAGAAGCTTCCGTATATGCGCAACTTCCGCATATGTGCATATATGGAAACTTCGCATATGTTGCACATATATGGCAACTGTGCATATACGAAAGTTTTTGTATATGCGCAGCGCATATACGGAAGATGCACATATATGGAAGCTTCCGTATATGCGCATATACGGAAGCTTATTAAAGCGTTCAGTATATGCACATATACAGAAGCTTCCATATATGCGCATCTTTCGTATATGCAGTGTTCCGTATATGCACATATACGGAAGCTTTCATATATGCGCAGCTTCCGTATATGCAAAGCTTTCGTATATGCACAGATTCTCTACATGCGCATATACAGAAGCTGTACATATACAGAAGCTTCCGTATATGCGCAGCGTATGCGAAGCTTCCGTATATGCGCATATACGGAAGCTTCCGTATGTGCGCATATACAGAAGTTTTCGTAAGCTTCTGTATATGCACATATACGGAAGCTTCCGTATATGCACATATAAGGAAGCTTCCGTATATGCGCAACCTCCGTATATGCGCATATGCGGACACTTACGAATATGGAAGCTGCTCATATACGGAAGCTTCCGTATATGTGCTGCTTCTGTATATGCGTAGCTTCAGTATATGCGCAGCGCATATACGGAAGCTTCTATATATGCGCATATACAAAAGCTTCTGTATACGCACTGCGCATATACAGAAGCTGCGAATATACGGAAGCTTTCATATATGCACAGCTTCCATATATGAGAATATATGGAAGCTTACGGATATGGAAGCTGCGCATATACGGAAGCTTCTATATATGCACAGCTTCCGTATATGCGCTGCACATATACAGAAGCTTCCATATATGCGCATATACGGAAGCTTCCGTATATGCGCAGCTTCCATATCCGTAAGCGTCCATATATGCGCATATACGGAGGCTGCGCATATACGGAAGCTTCCATATAGCTTTTGTATATGCGCATATACGAAAGATTCCGTATATGCGCATATACGGAAGATTCCGTATATGCGCATATACGGAAGATTCGGTATATGCGCATATAAGGAAGCTTCTGTATATGCACATATACGGACGCTTACGGATATGGAAGCTACGCATATATGGAAGCTTCCGTATATGCGCAGTGCATATACCAAAGCTTCTGTATATGCACATATACGGAAGCTTCTGTATATGCACTGCGCATATATGGAAGCTTCTGTATATGCAATGCGCATATATGGAAGCTTTCGTATATGCACAACTTCCGTATATGTGCATATCTGGAAGCTTACGGATACGGAAGCTGTGCATACGGAAGCTGCGCATATACGGAAGCTTCCGTATATGCGCAGCTTCCGTATATGTGCAGTGCATATACAGAAGCTTCCGTATATGCACAGCGCATATACAGAAGCTGTGCATATACGAAAGCTTCCATATATGCACTGCGCATATACGGAAGCTACTCATATACGAAAACTTCCGTATATGCGTAGCTTCTGTATCCGTAAGCGTCCGTATATGCGCATATACGGATGCTGCGCATATATGGCAGTTTCCTTATATGCACATATACGAAATCTTCCATATATGCACATATACAGAAGCTTACAAAAGCTTCTGTATATGCGCATATATGGAAGCTTCCGTATATGTGCATATACAGAAGCTTCGCATACGCTGTGCATATATGGAAGCTGTGTATATACGGAAGCTTCTTTATATGTGCAGCTTCCGTATAAGCGTATATACAGAATCTGCGCATATACGGAAGCTGCGCATATACGGAAGCTTCTGCATATGCGTAGCGCATATAAGAAAGTTGTGCATATACGGAAGCTTCCATATATGCACATATACAGAAGCTTTCGTAAGCTTCCGTATATGCGCATATACGGAAGCTTACGAAAGCTTTTGTATATGCGCATATACGGAAGCTTCTGTATATGCGCATATATGGAAGCTTTTGTATATGCGCATATACGGAAGCTGGGCATATACGAAAGTTGCGCATATACGGAAGCTTCTTCCAACCTTGGAATGGTCGAGACCACACCATCGGGCTATTAGTAGAAAGTCGACCAGACTGGATATGACCAGTATGACGGGGAAGCTTAGTGATATTCCAGATTTTGAGAATTTTCAATTCACTATCAGGGATTTGCAGATCCTATTCAGCCCATAACATAAGTTGTAGAGTTTCAATAATACCCCTTTGTATGTTTCCCCATACAGTCTTCTAGTTATTACTCTTACTAGTAAAAATCCTTTTGTTGCATTCCTTCCAGATTTCCCACATAATGAACCCTAGGAAGAGCTTCCAGATCCAATTGAGAATTCTCCCATGAAAAGGTTTGTCTCGCCACAGTTTAATCGTTTCAGCAAGTTCATTCCTAACTCTATCAGTGATTTGAAAAAGAGTAGCTCCCTCATCCCAGAGAGTAGACACGAAAACACAACCATCAAATAGGTGCGCTATAGTTTCATTCCGAGTCCTGCACAATACACAGAAGGATGGACCTTCAAAACCACGTTTCAAAATATTATCCCAAGTTAGGATTTTACCCTTCAAAATTAGCCAAAGAAAAAGGGTAATTTTCGTCCAAAGTTTGGCATTCCACAGATGTTTCCAAGTATTGTCAACAGACCGGTTTAGCAGTTTATTCTAGAGAATATAAATGAATATTGTCAGAATGATATCACTTGATTGAAATCAAAGAAATCTTGAGTGAAATGAGTTAAATGAGTATTCTTGATGCCAAATGTTTTACCAAGTTGTATTTGAATCAAGATAATAGCAAAGCCCCATAAACCATATTTGTAAGATTATCGTTCTTCCTTATGGGCCTTACATCATTTTCAAAAACTTTAGTGACAATACATGTGATAAGTTATTTTACATTGTTTATATGTCTTTCCTAATAGCATGTTCTAGGAGTAGTAGTAGGATTACTTTCAGTATCAAGTATTAGAATAAATTACAAATCCCGTGATAATAAACTAGGGTAATAAGGACATAAGAAACATTAGGTTCTTGAATTTCTAGAAGCTTGGCCACTATGATTCTCTTTTTCCCGAGAGTTTTGCACAATGCAGTGAAAATTCATAGCAATAATTAGTTTTCCTATTGGTCTCAGTGGATGTGAAAGTGACAAGTACAACATCTCAGTGAACTCAATTGATGCAACAAAGTTACCAGGAGCATAGAAGTGATTTGACCACCTTTACCATTAAAAGAACCTATTAGTAGAATACAGGGGAAAGTGATAATTACCATGGTAATATATTCTCAAAGTTTAAGCTTGAAGAACACATGGCATAAGGGCATGGCAGCAAAGGTTGATTTGGTGGACAAAGTGATGGGCATTGGAGTGATTGGCACACCTATTGAGCCAAGAGTCAAATGACCCATACCGTGGTCATTTGAAGATGATTTGGACAAGGAGAGTACATGGAAAAGATAACTTGGATGACATGGTGACAAATGGCAAAGAAACAATTACACACATGGCATTGGTCAAGCACAGGAAGAGCAAGCAAGCATTGGATGGTAGTCTGAGGATGAAGGACACTGCGAGCATCACCAAAACCCCAGCTGTGGGCTCATCATTGGTCAAGTAAGAATGATAGATTTTGGAAATTTCTCTCCCATTTGTATAATCATCAGAGGTCTAGGATGCCTAAAGTGAACATGGACAGATGTTTATAGTTTTCTTAGGTTTTCATGTTTTATAAGGTTTCATTTTTTTTTTGTGGGATTATAAGAATTTATAGCTCTCAAATAAGTTAGACAATATTATAAACACAACTGTAAAATACAATGATAATATGGTAATTATGTTGATGCATATGTAACTTCGGAATGTATTTCACCTATGTATATTGTACTCCTATAGAGATGGTATTATTCCTCTATACGGAAGTGTCGTCATTTGTATTGACAAGTGTCACAAGTGTCGTAACTTGCTGTGATGTGTTATTAGACCACCAAGTGAGGGGTCGGCCCTGATTAATGTAACCACGGGTTATTAGACTCTTCTAGAGAAGTCGGCCCTGCTAGTTTATTAAGCAAGTCAGGATAAGTATAAATAGAGTGCGGGAGCACTCTATTTGATCATCTCATTATTCACTTATACACTACTCGAAAAGTGGCGCACTAGTGAGGAAGGAGGAGTAGCTGCTAGGAGAAGACTATCTCTTGTACTTGGGTTGTATCATTGCTCTTTCTATCTTTGAGGAAGTTGTGGGGTTTTTCACCTTTATGGTTTTCCCCAGTGAAACTCTGTGTGTCTGTTGTCTCATGTGATTGCTTGGTGTGATTGATATGCATTGTTATACTTGATATGTTGTACATGTTATTCTCTTAGAAAAGATCCTAGAGTATATTGAATTAATGCTCAAAATCTAACATGGTATCAGAGCTAACCTGAGAAGAAAACACTGTGGAGTTGCGGAAACTAGGGTTTCTTGTTTATTGGGTTTCTCTCCATAGATTTTGGAAAAGAAATATGATAGATTGACTCTCCTCAACAAGGTGAATCTTTTTTTCCAATCAGATCTCAATTCTGGGCACTTTTATTTTTGGCCCTAAAAATTAGGGTTTCCACAAAAATAGGAATTTTTGAAATCTGAGACCATATCTGGAAGCGCCTTGGAAAAATCAAAGTTTAGAGCTTTGGATCGAATGTTTTGGTTCGATGAAGGTCTGGGAAACTCAAACCCTAATTCAGGGTCCTCCTAGTGAATTTAGGAGATTGAAGAGCATTTCTGAAGGGTGAAACATTGCAGTTTTCAAATTCTGAGTATACCAGGATGATCATCTCATCAAGGCGCATCTTTTTATCCCTTCAGAAGTTTGAAATTCAAAGTTTGAATTTTTAGGGTTTCTCTAACAAACCCTAATCCGAGACCAGATCCAGTTTTCAGCAAATCAAGTGGTAAGACCTAAATCTTTTCTATTTCCAATTAAAATTCAAATGGAAAACAAAAAAAAAACAAAAATAAACACAAATTTGTGCTTTTAGGAGCACCTACCTGGAGAAATCGATGGCACCATGGTGTAGGGGCGATTTCTTGGTGTTGATGAGGATTTGGTTGCTCGAAGCTGCATTCGCAGGGTTGCACAGTGCTCTCACAGGTTGGAGACTGAGCTCACGGGTCTGTCGAAAATGACAAACCCATGAGCTCTGTTTTTTTTTTATAAAAAAACAGAGGCACGCATGTGCCATTGACGCATGCACGCCATTTTGTGCATATGCATCAAAGGCACGTGCGCGCCCCTTTTGTCCATGTGGGCTGAACCATGAGGACATTTGGCATTGCTGAAGCTGCGACACATGCGCGCCTTTGGAAGTGCATGCGCGTCGTTTTGTTTTTTCCGCTCACTGCGATTATTTTGGGTACCAGCTTCATGCGGGTACCGTCTACCAAGATCGAACCGTTTCCAATCCATGGCCTTTTGGGATTGTATTAGTTGGTCTATGGCTAAGGTGTGTCCTGGGTCTTAGGCTTGCATTCTCAAGAGTGGGATTCCCATGTTTTGGTTACTTTATAATTTATTGTATCACTTGCTCCCTTCTGCAAGATTAGGACTTGTTTCCTTATGTTGGCTTTGAAGTCAACATTACCCACAATAGTTGTTTGGCAATGCATTGGACATAGAGAAATAGGCTTGATATATGTTGGGCCTTGGATCACTTGTATGACACTAGTGTTTAGATTGGTATTTAAAATTAAATGTAGATATTTTCTTAGCTATGGATTTTAATATATTTGATGAGTACTCAAGAGTTTAATGGTAGGATAGATGATGGTACAAACATTTAGCCATTCTTTGTAAATCAACATGATCTCACTTTCTACAGGATGTGATCTGCTGCGAGAGTTGTCTTGTAAAAATATCCCAAAATGTCAACCTCCACCAAGATGACATTAAGATCAAATTCTAGAGAACAGTTTCCATAAACCATTGACTATCAACAAACACTAGAGGAAACGGTATGCAAAATTATTAATGTACAAGCATTTATTTTACTGTAACCCGCATTTGATGTTTCACAGACTTTACCTATCCCACATTGATGTATATACTAGTATATGCCAGTAATCCCATGGAAGTGAGAGTTCTAAATTAATAAACCCCATGGAAATGAGAGTGTATTAAATCCCATGAAAATCAGAGTTTTAAAGTATTAGGGTTTTAGTATTTCCAGAACTATGTTTCGGAGTTTCATTTAATTTAACCAAAGCTTTATAGTTTCTTTAATTCAAGATCTTCAAATGCGCCCTCCCCCAGCAAAAAAACACTGAAAAGAATAAGCAATCCACATTTATCAAATTCCAAGCTCTTTGAGGAAGTTGCCAATCTCACCTCAGCTTTGACATGAGCACTTACTGGAACTTTTGGATACTAAGATTAAATTTGATGGTTTATATATAATGCGCAAACATTTGAGTTTTATATTTTTAAATATGAAATTGAAAATGGAGAGTGCTTAAGTGCCACTTGTCATAGACTTATACAATATCGTTGGAGATACATACTTGGTGAATCACACGTATAGATTTGCATACAGTGTGCATCTCTTCTCCTCCACATGTATAGATTTGCATACAGTGTGCATCTCTTCTCCTCCACATGCAAGTCGCCATGGAGAAGAGAGATACCTACTTTAGTAAATGCATAGAAGAAGAAATTGAAGCGTGAAATAAGTGTTGGTAACACAAGTTTTGACTCGAGATGGAAGTTTCTATGTGAGCTCGTCGCACTCATGCAAGATCTCCCACTTGCAGACCGGACATATGGGATGCGGAAGCTGGTAACGGAACCATTTCGCAATGCAATATCTCTTTCCTACAGACCGGACATGTGGGATGCGAAAGCTGGTAGTGGACCGTTTCGTAATGCAATATCTGTGAAACAAATGGCGGCATGATAGGTTGCTCATCTGGTCATCATCCTCGTACCCCAAACTAGATAAACAAACTTTACAATCTTCACTGATACTGCCTACAAACCTGTGAGTGATACTTTGATTTACCAAATGGATGCATCGACTGAATAGTTGCACGTAGTTGCAAGATTGAAATGGCATGCAGTTGCAAGACTGAACAGTGCTGCCTACTCTGAGCTGGGGGTTTACAAATTCAAAATCCCGCGGGTTTACAATTTCAAATTTCAAATGAGCATGCCATTAATGCTGATGGTATTGGCTTTCCGCATTCCATCCATCCGCGGTATTGGCTTTCCGCATTCCATCCATCCGCATAATTTCGCATTAATGCTGATGGTATTAGCTTTCCATCCATCCGCATAATTTCGTATGGGTACAGTATGATGGGGCTCAGCGGAATTGTGGTCATGGCCCATGGGCATTGAATGAATAAATCCATGGGTATGCATGAGAGTGGGCATGGGCGACTGAACTACCGAAAATTTCTCGCCTAAAGTATTACAAGCACGGGTGGCTAAGGTGTTGTCAGAGCCCCTAGCAGCAACTTAATTAGTCTGCTGCGGGGTGGTGCATATGGCTTGCCTGCACCGACTGTCCTGAATCTTCATGCACTGCCTGCACCGCCTCCTCGATCTTCCTGCATCGCAGGTCCCGAATCCCGATTCCTCATGCACCGCCTCTATCACATATGGAGGATGATCAATTCATTATTTGAGTCAGTGATCAATTCATTATCGAGTCATTGAGGAAATATGCGAGCAGTGCCAGCCAAGATGTTGTTTCAAAATTGTTATTCCATATTCACATATTTCATGTTCATTTCTTGCCAGTGATCGATTTGTGGCCTAAAGGACATGAGTTTTTCACCAGCAGCACCATGCACTTCTATCTGCAGTCCGTTGGTTCTCAGTTCTGATTCAGAACAAAACTGCTTCTGGTTGGCTTCTGCAAGTCACAGTGAGTCAAAATATCTATACTTCTGTTTACAATTAGAAGGTCTGTAGTTAAAATCTGGATGCATAGCTATAACAATATTAGGGACATAATGTTTGCAGGAGATAACGAAATCCATTTTATGTACCTGCATTCCCTGCTCACATTCCAACAAATTCTTGAATGATTATGATTTTAAGAAGCACCGTTCAGTTATCATAATTTGGAGGGTCTGAATAAGTTCACCTTTCTTTTGAGGTTGTGCATGCTGTCCGCAGTCTATGTCAAAGTAGCTACCCGGTATCCAAACGGAGAAGAATGGCGTCCACATCCAAATAAGCAAATATGCCAGTCATCGAGTGCATCAGAAAGCTTATACTTGCCAGCCGCTGTTGGGTAAAGTACCAATTGTCAGTTTAATGGATTGCAATATTCAGAACGCTGACCAGTTCCCTACGCAACAGTTCAGTCATTATGCAGACACAAAGACACAAAGACATTGCCCGATGCGGGCAAGCAATAAATTACCTTTCTCATCCTCATTCATTCTTCAGGTAGGTTCGCTAGCCTTCCTCTCTCGTTTGTCGAGCTTCATTCCTTTCCCTCCTATGTTGGGAAAGGGATTTCGGTGGCCATCTTCTGAGATATAATATTTCCTTTTATTAAAATTTGCAGTATGAAGAATTATCTCAACTCTTTTTCATAAACCGATTTTGTGGCTTTATATTTAAGCAATATGCTCTGCGATCATGGTGAACTTCAGGTGCGTTCTTCCTGGAAATTTGGTGGAGATTTCTTTAATGGTGTGCCACCTTCATAGTGTCGTCATTCAAACTACATGCTAGTATTTTAAACTGTCATTCCTTTCCGTAACCTGCACCAACAAAAATAAATAAACTTGTAATAAGAAATTCAACTGATCATTATTTGGCAATAACAAACCGTCAAAGGTGGCACTCTTAAATTACACAGTAGGGTTACCCGGTTGCTACTGCTGCACATTCAGTAACAATAATTACATCCTTTGCTACATTGATGATGGTTACTCACGTATGCAAATGAAGTAACACAAAAAAATATAATTATCCTGTTGTTACTTATTATTCTGACACAACTATACGTCTACTGAACCCTAGATTGTATACTTCACCATCTCCACCGCTAGCTTCTAAGCCGCCACCTTAGCACTGCCTCTAGCTGCAGTCAGAATTTTTTAGAACTCTTTATCTATGTATGCTGGCAAATTTTTCATCTAGATCAGATTGTGATTGCAGGCTTTTATCTCAACTAGATTGTGGTTGCAGTCTTGGGGAGCAATACTGCACTTTCCACCAACCTGTACAAAAGAATGTGATGCGTTACAAATAAAAGAGTAAGAATATTTTAGAAGATAGTCCTTGACTTATCAATTTTACATAGATTAAACAAGATTCAATCAGTTTTACAGTGATACAATCAATTATGCAGAGATTAAACTACAACCTGCATGCTTTTTGTGGCGAATTTAGGTTTTTTTTTAATAAATTGAATCAACGGAGATTAAAAATCTTAACTTATTTTTCTTTAGAATGAAAAAGAAATAACCAGAAGATTACTTATACCTAATCAATTTTACAGGTATTCAATTACAGCCAGGAAAATAACGAGAAGATTACTCTTACCTCAACTATTATAGATTACTAAGCAAGATATGCAGTCATCCGTAGAAGACTGGCCTGAGAAATTGCATCCAAAGCTGAATCCAGAAGTCGAAATTGGCTGAGACACAGAACCGAGAACCAACCACTATCAAGAAATCGAAATTGGTTGAGAGACTGAATCGAGAACGAAGCATCAAGACAAGGAATTATCGATACCTGTTTTCTACTCCCTGAATGTTCATTTACCGTCTGAGCTTAATTCACTGCATAAATTCTGAGGCTTGGATCTACGTTATGCTTACATTGCTCTGTTTCTAGCTATTTTTTCCCACCAAGCATCCCTGATTTTGATGCGTTCGTGATTTTTTAGCTACAAGTTTCAATTTCTACGCCCGGTTCTCTCTTGCAGATGGCTAAGTCATCAACATTTTTGTGCAAAAGGCTCTGGAGCCGCTGTGAATGTATTGTTCCGATTAAGTCTCCGAAAAGCTGAGCCTTTCCTCTATTTAAGCCCCAAAATTTTAATATTCTTAGGTATTTGCAGCTCTGCAATGCCCTTGGACTGTATTTGACTGTGTATTGTTGGGAATTCGGGTTATTGGTCTTCTTAAAGCACATTTGCTATTTTTGAAAAAAGCTGCAGCTTTTTAGTGCTATATTTTACTGTTTGCTAGTTACTATATACTAGATAAGTGACACGGAAGACCATGCATGCATTATAAAAGGATAAATTTTCACTGCTACCTCTTGGAAAAAACCTCCCAAGGATAATAAGCGGTCTATAAAACAGGATTAAAGGTCAACCCTCAGACGGCAAGATAGAGGCCATACCAGCATAAATATAGCCACTTTTTACAGGGAAAATCATGCTCTTCTGTTTGCAGGGTTTTAGAAAAAAAAATTGGCTATATTTATGCCTGGCTTGCCTGGATTGGGGTTTGCCGTGATGGTTACTCACGTATGCTCACATTTGCCTTTAGGAATCTTGGGTGGGACAGAGCTATCTTACAAATTAATTAATGGCAACTGATTTCTGAATTAAAGTGCTTACCAATGAAGCTATCACTCTACGAATTGGATGAATTAGGCAGTGTCTGTTTATCTCCATGCCACTCTCACTGCCGTCCATCTTTGCAGCTGTAGATGATAGAGTTAACACCTCTCACATCCGGACTTTATTTATCTACCTCTCATCTGTCATTCTCCCTCCATGAAGATTTCACCTGGTACTGGATGCAGAAGCAATTAATTAGATAATTTGCATTGTCATTGACAAACAATCAAAGTCTCGGATCTATTCTTTTCACTTGCAGAACAAAAGACTCAAAGTGGCCTGCAAAACAGTCTATAGGTTCATGGCAGATGGTGAACGAAGTCATGGCAGGTGTGCAAGTTTTTAATGTGCACACGTAATAACTAATGCATAGTGCATACCGGGTGTTGAGAAATATGTCGACTTGCACCCCAATTTTTTTTTACAAATGACAAGTGTCTGACCGATAGAAAGTCCCTACGCGTCAAAGCTACATAATTTGATAAAAAAAGTTGATTTAATTCACAGCAATTAACGTGGATTAGACTTGCCGAGCCACTCCCGCTAGGAACTCTAGTGCCTATGAATATTGTAGAGTATTCTGGCTCTTTTACTTTCTGTTGTTTGGATTTTAAGATGCGTTCAATTTGGTAGTTTTTTTACAGATGATCCTGAAGCTTATGTTACAAGAACTGATGGATTTGTCTCCTTCAAATGAAGCCGAAGAGTTTGGTAGACACTTTTATGATTTGTGTTCAACAATTCTCTCGGTTCCGATTAAGATCCCCAGTTCGGCTTTTGCAAAAGGGATTAAGGTTCCATCCTGAATCCTTAGTTACGGGCCAAGTAGCCTTACAATGATGCCAAACCTACAGTTCAACCTAACTTACAAACGATTTTTTCCAACAAACCTATAGTTCAACCTACCAAACCTACCAATTCGGCAGGTATTTGCTGCCATGCAGCCTTGTTTGAAGTGTGGCCCAACCTTTTTTTCACTTTTATTTATTTACTTTCGGTTTTATAGCAATGTTGATTATCTAATTTTACTCTAATTTTGATTTAATAAATTTAATTATGAAAAGGGCTTACCTAACAACTATACGAACAATCATATGATACCAAATGTTCTTTAGTTTATTTTTTTAAATTGCCCATTTTTCCATTGTGTAAAAAATGTTGAGATTTCTCGGTTTGTTAGCCCATCCATCTATCCCTTAGTTGCTATGTGTCATATACACTGTGACAAACAATCTATCTCTATCTATAACACTATCCGTTGTTCTTACATTATGACAACCCACATATCTATCGAGAGGATACTATAATTGGTAATAAACTATGACATTTATAAGAGAGTCTCATTTTGTTCCACTAGTCATAATATACTAGATGTCGTTGGTCATTCATTGTTTAATTTCTTTTTTTCTTCTTTGACTTTGTATTCCAATTTCCATTCAACGTTTTGGAAAACAGATTGTAGTGCTAAAAATTTATTAAATTCTATTTCATTGGTTCCATTGATATATTCTATTTCATTAGTTCCATTGATATAGACAATTAGATAATACATTTTTTTTTCTTGGTAGTAGAAAGATTTGTTCTTTTATCAAATTCGAGAATTACACTTAAGCATGCAAATGTACATCACTTAAACTCTATAATTATTTGGAAGTCTATGTATTTGGTCTCTTCAATATATGTCAAAATAAACTTCTTAAAAGCATGTCCAAGGGTATACAACTGGTTTGGAATTTCACATTCCATATACACAACTGGTCTCGAATTTTATGTAAATCTGATGACCCAATTTCTTTTGTGTTGGTATAATCAAATTTCACTATTACAATTTTTTCATTAAGTTTTGATCATACATTTTTGGGTTGGGTGGCATGGGTCTCGTGCTTTTTCCCATAGTATTTGCTCTTGTTATTATGGCATTGTCTTACTTCAAGAAGTGCATTACTAAAAATGTTAAAAACGAAGATGAGGTGGGAGTGAGAAATATTATTATTATTATTATTGTGAACTTGGTCAAGATTATGATATGAAGTATGTGGTGATTATGGCTAAATTAGTTTTCTACTACTCTTGGTGGCCATTGGAATCATAACCCTTGAATTTTTGCTTTCAAAACCCTCTTTTCTTTGCATTCCTCACCTATCTCTAGCTTCCCCAGTTCCTTGATCTAAGAGTTGAAGATTCCCTCTTGAGCACTCAAATAATCATTGGCAAAAAATAAGAGAAAGGGAGATTCATCTAGTCTCTCTAGCTATAGTTGGAATATTACATTCTCCCTCCCCACCATGGGTCAACAAGAAGAATTCGTTTTGTTGAAGAAAAATAGGAAAACATACAGGCACAAGAACAAAATTTGTTTGACCTCTAAGTGAATATGAAACAAAGTCTCAAACCACTAAGTCATTTGAAATTGTTTATTAGGTAGAGAGTCGACATACCGAACATGACAACAAAACGCCCAGGGCCGCATCACAATTTTGACCATGTAGCAATAGTTAAGTATGGGAGAGTTGCCATATTGATTACTACACCTATAAAACATTATGACCGGTTACTCAATCATTGAACATCAAATTGACAGTTTAACAATCTTTATGCATGTCTCATTTGATGTGCCAAATTTCTAAGCTAATATCAAATACGGCTTCATATGAAAAAAACATTCTACAAAATGTCAAATTCCAAACCTAATACACAAGATTTCCCAATTTCCGAACTTACAATTCAACATGTCCTTTCAACCAAATGTACATCACCCAAACTCTTTATAATTTGGGTGATCGTTTGGAGACCCATGTGTTTAGTCTTGTCAATATATATTTTTAGTTTATGGAGGTAGGATTGGAAATTTAAATGTGTTTAGTTGGTGTATGGAGGTAGGTTTTGACCATTCTTATTCATGATGCTTGATGATTCCGATGGTTTAAAATAATATAGAGTCGCGAAGAAGCTAAATCCTTGTAAATGCCGACTTAGAGTATGATGAAGAATAAATAAAATATGTTTAGAATATTTAACACACACTAAAAAATTTAATATGAAATAAAAATATGTTTAGAATATAATGTACATAAAGAGCTTTTATTTCTTTTGTTATTATGTACATCAATTAATTTGGAATCTAATTTATGTTTTTATAGACTTTAATATGAATAGAATATTGTTTGTCAAAGCTCCATATACAAGTCAAACTAAGAGAAGAGGCTATAAGAATAGACCTTAAATCTTACTTAAAAGAAATAAAACTAAATGACACATGTGTTGGAAGAAAGTTTTCATTAAAAAAGAGAAAAGAAAAACACAATAAATTTAAATTTATTTAAATAAATGATCTAACCTATAAAAAACAATACATCATACAAAACATTAAAGAATTAAGCAAATATATTATTAGATGACATGGTCTTATGAAAACAACTTTTGAAAATTAAATCCTTACTATAATTCATCTATTTGCAAATTTGTTTAGAATTCAATTATGATATAACTTTAACCAAAATTTCAAAATAAATTTAAACATTGAAGCTATGTGTATTTTGAATCATAATTTCATCGTCTAGTCCTTTTGAGTATGAAATGAGATTTCTCTTTATACATGTCCTTGAATTTGATTTGGTAGTGTTTTAATAATGTCTAAAAAACGTAAGTGAGATGTATACTTGATGACATATTTGGAAACAACACACTACATTTTTCCAAGAAAATTAATTGTGCTCTTTGATTTAAATTCACAAAAGCAAGATTCCATGGTATTGGCAATAAAGTGCATTATATAATTAAATATATTAAAATTTAATATTATCTTTAGTGATAAATAATAGTTTAATATTTTAAATAATTTTTAAAATAAAAATTAATTTATTATAATATTTATATTTTAGAAAGATTTAATATTATGTAAATATTTCTATTTTTTAAAAATTTAATATCATGTAAATATTTTTTTTTTTAAAAGATTTAATATTATGTAAATGAAGGTTGAAGTCATAGTTTTATATTTAATTAGAATTTTAACAAGGCGGAGACCGGAAAGTCGATTGAAAATATAATTAATGGCTACGGTTAACATGAAGCTAATTTGAAAAGTGAGTGATATTAAATGTTTAATAAATGAGTTATCCGTATATATATTTTAATTTGGATATTTATTATTAATATTATATATATTTTTCATTATTAACTATTTTATATATGGGTTGTAATTGAAATATTAATTACAAGTCTAAACATTCTTTTCATATTTACTTTTTAAGTTTTTTTGACCTTTCCACACCATTCGAGTCGATTACAACACCAATTTCATTACTCCATATAATTCATATTTTCATTTAATATAACTTCAAATTTACTCTAACACCATTTCTCTATTTTAAATGACAATCCATGTGATAGTCCGATATATCGGTTCCATATACAACATGGCATATTTTATTGGTGATGTGTATTTACTTGGCATGCCTATGCATGTGACATGTATGTCATTCAATTTCTCTATTTTAATTGACAAACTAATTAATCAGACTATACATTTACTTAGGTTTTGAGATACACACTTTTGTATTACTGGACCTTCCGATATTTGATATTCCAGATACACATGTGTAACATGTATACACTTGGTGATCCGTATATGCCCATGTGCACAACGGGGACAACAGTTCGACTGAATGAATCGGTACTGTTATGGAGGAAGCATAAGAATAAGCAAAGCATCAATACACTATGCACATAAACATACACACACAAACAATATGCAGGAATGCGAACTGAAATTGATTCTTCTATTCTCTCTAATATCCGCTTGTATATTACAATATTTTACATGCTTATATAGAGTGCTGAGACGCTTGGGTGTCTGTCCGTTATGTTTAGTTAGAAGAAAAGTTAGAACAGTTTTAGAAGTTCAACCATTACGGTCGACTATAAGACATAGAGACAATCTGTCGTAGCTCGTCAGTCGCAGAGGTGTTGACGATGCATGTCAAAGTCGATGCTAGTCGAAATTGTTGAACTGGTCGAAGTCGAGTTGCTGAACTTGTCGAAGTTGAGTTGTTGAAATTGTCGAATTCGAAGTCGATGTTGGCATCCGAAAATAATTCCAACTACTAGGTGGATCATACCTCCTTCCTTAAGAAACAATGGTCTCCATTATTTTCTCGTATAGATGAGGAAACTTGTCGGTCAGTTCAGTAGCAGAGTACCATTTTCCTTGTGTTGGGATCTGTTCGGCTTTGGCCACCTGAAATAAGGGAATTGTGTTCGTCCTTGTATGGCGTACTCGTCGTCCCACAATGGTGTCGCAAAGAAGAGGCTCCTCATGGAAATCTGGATGGATTTCTTCGGGTTTTGCTGTTTGCAAGTCATTTTGTTCCAATAGTGGTGCATGGTATGGTCGAAGTAGATCCACATTAAATACTGGATGTAGACCCAGGCATGAAGGAATTTCGAGCTAGAAAGCATTTTCTCCAATTTGCTCAAGAATACTGTATGGACCATATCACAAAGGCTTTAGCTTCTTATATGGACCAGTGAAGCGTTCCTTCTTGAGATGCAACCAGACCTGATCCCCAATTTGGAATGAATGAGGGATACGATGCTTATTGTGTCGGACCTTAGCTTTCGCATTAGCTCGTTGCAACATTTCTTGTGCTTGTCGCTAGATGTCACACATTTGATCTCTAAACTTCAATGCTTTGTCAAATTCTCATTGGTTATAGTCGTTATCGTTTGACTATGGTGAGGAACTAATCAAGTCGATATGCACTGAGGGTTAAAATCCATAACATATCTCAAATGGAATCTTTCCCGTAGAATTGTGCTGAGCACAATTGTAGCTGTGTTGTATATATGGAAGACTGTCATCCCATGTTTGTCGATGCTTGTGGTTGTACATGCGAAGCAATTGTACTACCAAGTGATTCACAACTTTCGTCTGTCTGAGGATGGAAAGTTGTCGATAAGGAAATTCTTGTGCCGAGATGCTGCCAAAGAGTCTTCCAAAAGATGTTGACAAATCTGGAATCTCTATCGAAAATAATGGTTGTCGGTAACCGGTAATGTTTCCAGACATGTTCAAAGAAGAGATGAGTGGTCTGTTGCGTTGTCGTAGTCTTCTTGCATGGAATGATAATGGCCGTCTAGGAAAGTCTGTTGAATACTACTAAGATTGCATCATGATGATGTTTGGTAGTAGGATATCCTGTCAAGTAGTCCATAGAAATAGATTCCCATGTTCGACTAGGAACTGGAAAAGGTGTATACAATCCCTATCATCGATTATGTAGTTTAGCAATGGCACAAACCACGCATGATCGAATGTACTTGTTGATGTAAGTTTTAAGTGAAGGTCAAAAGAAATACTTTTGGAGAATGGAAAGGGTCTTTGCTACTCCAAAGTGTCCTGCAGTATTGCTATAGTGCACGTCCCAAATGAGTTGATGTCGATACTCACCTGTCGGTACACAAAGTTGTCCAAGCTTGTATAACAAAGTGTCTTTCAGGAAATAGTCGGAGGTTGGCGACTTGTTGGTCTGAAGTTGTCGATAGACTGATGAAAATTCATTGTCGTCCTGATACAATTGAGGCCAAGTGGTGGTTTCATAACCCTGCATACTCATCACTGTAAGAAGGAGAGTAATGGGTGGTCAAATTAGGAAATCGCCTGCGGCATTGGCTTTACCTTTATGATACTTAATTACCAACTGAAATTGTTGTAGGTAATTAATCCACTTGAGTTTTTGAGTTGTTTGTAACTTCGACTGGGATGGGGCGAACTGTAAAGGCTTGTGGTCAGTGAGAATGACCGTCTCCTTGCCAAGGATATAATGTCTCCATTTCTTAAGAGCTTGCAAAATGGCGTAAATTTATTTTTCATACGTCGAATATCTTCTAACAGTGTCGTTAAAAGTTTCAGAATGAAAAGCGATTGGGTGACCAGATTGAGTGATCACTATGCCCAAGGCATAGTCCAATGCGTCCATCTCAATCTCAAAGGGCTAATGCAAATAAGGTAACACAAGTACTGGTGTAGTCCAAAGCTTGTGTTTGAGCTATTCGAAAGTTGCTTGTTGTGTCAATGTCCATTTGAAGGCAGTTTTCACATTTCCTTTGGTCAACTGATTCAAGGGCCAGGCTATGTGGCTAAAGCCGAGTATGAATCGTCAATAAAAATTCGCCAAACCAAGAAAAATTCTTAGTTCATGAATTCTTTGAGGAATGGTCCAATCTTTGAGGATTTGTACTTTGTCTGGATCGACGTGAATGCCTGCAGAGTCAATTATATACCCCAAGTATTTGATGTTGTTCATCACAGAGGAACATTTGTCCAGGTTCAAGTAGAGTCAATGTTGTTGGAGAGTGTCGTGGACTTGTTGAAGTTGTCCGACATGTTCTTCCCATGATCGACTAAAAATCAGTATACTATCAAGATAGACAATGACCCATTTTCCAATGAAAGGTCGAAGAATGTTATCCATATACTACATGAAGGTCGCAGGTACATTGGTTAAGCCGAAAGGCATGACTAACCATTCAAAAAATCCTTCCTTGGTCTTGAAAGCAATTTTCCATACATCTGCGGGCTCGATTGGAATCTGATCATATCCCAACTTGAGGTCAAGCTTAGTAAAGAATTTAGCACCTTTTAGATAGTCGATGAGCTCATATATCTGCAGTAGAGGGTATCTATTCTTTACCGAAATTGTGTCGAGGGCCTAGTAGTCGATGCACATGCGCCAAGTCCTGTCTTTCTTTGGAACGGGGACAACTGGACTTCCACAAGGAGAGGAGCTGGGTCGGATATGACTTTTGTCGATCAAATATTGAATTTGTTTGTGAATCTCTTCATTTTCGAGAATGGATCTTCTGTAAAAAGATGCGTTAGATAATGAAGAACCAAGAGCAAGTTCAATAGAGTGTTTTACCTGGAAATGTAGAGGTACTCCGTCTGGATCTTGGAATAGGTTTTGGTACTCATCAAGAATATTGTCGATCTGTTACTTCTGTCAGTATCTGCACTGGTCGGTGAGTCGACTGGTTGTTGCAGTCTTCCTGGAATGTTATGGCTTGATCATGATCAATGCGAACTTCTGAGCATGATTGATGAGCTTCTTTGTTTGTTTAGCAGATATTATTGCAACCGTTGGTGTAGGTCGTCGCTCTAGTATGTCGTACCATCGGTTTCGAATTCTGAAAATCACCTTCTGAGGTCGTGATTGGTAACTTCCATGTCGATCCCATAGGTAAAGTTTCCCAAACAAGGCGTCATCTACGGAGAGTGGTGCCACATCGCAGAGTGATTCATCTTCAAAAGGCTTAATGAAGTAGGTGAGTTTGCATTGTCAGGTGATCCTTAGTTCCTGTCCATCCTTCATCCAACCGATGTATTAAGGCTGAGGATGTGGAGTGGTAACAAGACCTAGTTTTTTCACAATATATTCATAAACAAAATTCTTCTGGCTACCATTATCCACAATCAGATGTAAAGGATTGTTTTGAACCCATATCTGTGTATGGAATAAGCACTCTCATTTATCCTCTTCAACAATATTCGAGGCTGTTGGAGTGGTCGATGTAGATGTCAAAAGTTTCATTGCTTCTGGGTGATATTCTACCAAAGTTTTGTCAAATAAGTCGGATGTCAACACTTTTTCCAAAAATGTATTTCGAGCTTTGCATTCAAATGTATCATGCCATGATGAATTGTGGTAATCACACCATTTCCCGGTAGGTTGCTTGCTACATTCCCTTTTGTCTTTCTGAAAATTATTTTTGCCATGATATTTCTTTGTCAGAGTTGGTTGAGAAGGTTTCAACTTGTCGAAGCCAGCTGGTGCCTTCTTGTCGGGTGGTTGTCCTATCGGTTTAGTCACGAAGAGTGATTTTCCTTTCTGTTTGGATTCGAGCTTACTGGCATAGTGGAATGCATCTGTGAGCATATTGACATTCATAAATTCCATCTCCTATTGAATGTACGGGGACAATCTACTGACGTACTTCAGGACAAGCAATTTTTCTTCTTCTTGAACGCCAAGTCTAGCCATGAGTCGATAGAACTCGTTGGTGTAACTCTGTACGGACTAGTCTTTCCATTGCCTTAGCTGCTGCCACTTCTTATACTGTTGTTCAATGTACTTGGGAGGGTAAAAATCCTTTCATACATATTCGACAAATTTCTCCCATGTCTCTATGTGGTCTTCGCTTTTATCCATATTTGTCGATAGGTTCTCCCACCACCAGTGCACAGATGTTTACATCTTTAAGGATGCAATGGTGATCTTTTCAGTTTCTGAGAGTTGATTCACAGAGTAATAGGATTCCAATTGTCGATGGATTTCACATCAATCTTTCCTTCTAGATTCGGTATGTCCAAATTCATTTGCACCTTGAATGGACTGATTTTTTCGGAGTTAGATCTTGTCAGAATTCCTCCCAATGTCAAATCAAGTCGCGTGAGAATCTCACTGAACTGGGAGAACATTTCAGTTCATTGTCGAGCTAGGGATTTCTCTATGAGTTGCTATGTCTCGTCAATTGCATGTCTACTATTTGTTTCTTATGCCATCTTTGAAGGTAGTGTCTGCTTGGATTGCTGAGTTTGTGAGCATGTTTGAACATGCATAAGTCAGGTAACTTTGATGGAAGTGTCTACACACAACTTAAGCATGAGAAAAGCTAAGCTTTGATACCAATGATCCGTACATGCCCAGGTGCATGACGAGGACAACAGTTCAAATGAATGAATCAATACCGTTATGGAGGAAGCATAAGAATAAGCAAAGCAGGAATGCACTACGCCATAAACATACACACACAGACAATATGCAGGAATGTGAACTGAACTTGATTCTTCTATTCTCTCTAATATTTGCTTGTATATTACAATATTTTACATGCTTATATAGAGTGTTGAGACACTTGGGCGTCTTCTCGTTACGTTCAGTTACAAGAGAAGTTAGAATGGTTTCAGAAGTTCAACCGTTACGATTGACTGCAAGACAGAGAGACAATTTGTCGTAGCTCGTCAGTCGCAGAGGTGTCGACAATGCATGTCGAAGTCGATGCTATTCGAAGTTATTGAACTAGTTGAAGTCGAGTTTTTGAACTTGTCGAAGTCGAGTTGCTGAACTTGTCAAAGTCGAGTTGCTGAACTTGTCGAAGTCGAAGTCGATGTTGGCATCCGACAATAATGCCAACTGTTGAGTGGATCAATTGGCATGACTCGGTATATGTGATCGAGTAAAAAATAGTTTAATTCAATCATCATGATAAATATTCTTTGTTTGTGTACAACATTTTACATTATATTTGTTACCATAATTCACATATAAATCAAACCAAACATGCAAAGAAACAATTTTTTTTATTTTTTTATTTTTAAACTTACAAAATATTTCTAATTGTTTATATTTTTAAAATATTTTCAACTTTTTAAGTTTATAGAAACTATTCTTATGTTGGACTTTAAAATATTGCTTGTTTTCTAATGTTCATAGTTTTATAAGAGTTTTGTTTTTAAATTAAAAAATGAAATATTATTATTTTACAAATAGTTTTAATATTAATTTTGATTTAATTTTGTCTATTCTTATATCTTTTTATCTATTTTTTTGGGGAGATTTATAAGTAATGTTGGAGAATAAAATATTTTATGAAATTCAAATAGATTTAAAATTTTCTAAATCAATGTTTTGTTTATATAATTAGCATAATCATTTAACTTGTGGTTGATAAAGGTAGATAGACCATCCACCACAAGTTAAGTAATGTTGGAGAATCCTATATTTTATGGAATTCAATTAAATTAATAATTTTCTAAATCAATGCTTTGTGTGCATAATTAACATAATCATTCAACTTGTGGCCGATTAAGGTAGATAGACCATGAAAACTTCTTAACAAACAAGTAATTTTGAATAAAAAGTCATTTTAAATCCACCATACTTAATATTAATATCTCTATTTTAAATATATATTGTACAACCTTTCATTCACCTTGAAAGATGATACTTTTGTTATTTTGAATCTTTAAATTTTAATTTAAAAAAAGAATCAAAGCAGGGACTAGAAACTCAAATAATGTTAATACAAGGAATATAGCAATCAAGTTGGTCATACATAAACTTTGACTTTATATTATCCTAAAACAAATTCATAATATTTATCAATATTTTGTAAGATTTATGTATTAAATCTAATATTTTGAAAATATAAATTATTTTGTTGAATATTTAAAATTTGTTATTTCTATTTTATGTTTGGTTAAAGGATTTGAAGTGACAAATGACACTTGGTTGGATGTGAAATTGTTCCAACAAAATAATAATTTAAATTTTAAAAATTCAAAAAAAAAATGTAGCTTGACATGTGGTCTTTGAAAGGTTTTATTAAATGAATAATCTCATTTTTGTACACTTGCGAAATTGTTTAAACAAAATAATAATTTAAAAATTCAAAAATTCAAAACTTTTTTATACTTTGACATGTGGTCTTTGTACTAAAAGTTTTGTTAATGCTAATGAATACTATCATTTTTGTACATTGTCATTAATGAGAAGTAAATAATTCTATTAATGATATCATTTTGTGCAATCTACCATATTCACATTAAAATTAATTTCCAATTCTAAAAACAATGGTCCATATATTCAGAGTGGAATCATATATTTCTATTGTATTTTCACCCGCTGCTACCACTTGGTATGTGGTTGGAACTCCCATAATACATACAATAATGAGATGGTTAATCGATAAGAAGGGTAAAAGTTGAAAGAAAGTCCTTGACAATGGATTGCATACCAAATATCCAACTCCTTTCTTATTCACCAAGAAGAGGCCTACCACTTATCCATAGCCTTGGATCTTAAAGTTGTTCATCCCACCTCAAAATCCAGTGTCATAGATCTCGGTACCACCTTCAAGGCCCTCACTCTCATGATTGTCCATCTCATCTTTAAGGTTGTTGACCTCATCATCATCCTTATCATCTTCAAGGTTGTCAACGGCATAATAGAAAAAAGAATGAGAAATCCAAAGAACATTGAATTTTCAGGATTCAGAATAAGCAAGGAAATGGAGCAGAAACTAGATCACTAGGCATGGTTTTTTCTCTGCCCACTTCCTTATGAATTCAATTGAGGTAATTAGGACTTTCCATCCTCTCAAAACCTCCTAAAATGCACATAGAGAGTGTAATGGGAATTGTTTCATTTGTTCTTCCATGGGAAAAAATTCCATTCGATGCATTTTCCTTGTACACGTATCTATGAGCACATAAAATTAACACAAAATCAATAAAATTACTAATAAATATGACTTACAAAATTAGTAATCAATATGAATTACAACACAGGAGGGAGAAACCATTGATCCACATAAAACAACAACTAATTCGTTTGACTCCATCTCTCAGGAACCACTTGCGAAAGGGGCTCTTTATAGGAATAACGTGACCTGCAATGAATTTAAAAAACAAAAGTGTGTTTTCTTCATATAGATCAATGAGATGGAGGACATCGTATATTTGGAGGACATCGTATATTTCCAGTAGCTAGGGATATAATTGAGCAGTGATAAAAGCATAATAAAGGGTTGATCTTAGTCCAATAATAGTGTGAATGCTTAACAAATGCAATGGAATTGTTTATTGAAAAAGTATATTCAATGGAATTGTTTAACAAATGGGGTATCCTTATTCACTTTCTCCACTGTCAAGTACTTGATTTATGTTGGAATCAACCTTCTTTCACAATATTTTAGACTGGAATGTCCTTGTTGTGTGTTTCCACATTGTCTTGTAATTGTCGATGCTTTGATTATATTGCGTGAGTGCATTAAACATAGGATAAATTTCAATTGAAGGTTTATGTTACACATCACCAATCCAAACTTGTGCCTAGTAAAATTAGCACAACCATGAAAATTTCAATGATTTGTTTTTACACACATAGCCACTTGGTGTAAATTTGAATTAGTCCCATCCATAAGGTGTGGGGTTATTGCAACAATCTAATTCAAATAAAATTTAAAAACAAAATGATATCAACAACATGAATCCTTGCAACAAAATTATATATCTATCAACTAACTAGGATTGTATCCAACCCTTTACTAGATTCGTAAATGGTATTCCTATGGCTAGTTTATCTTGCCAACACTAATAAACTTGAATGCAAAAATAAAATGTAATTTCTCTGCAAATAACTATCACATTGAGTTCAATCATCTTTAATCATTGTACATTAACCAATATGGATGTGTTTTTCTAAATGGGTTCAAAGGATTGGTTTGATTTTATTTTAATGGCAAGTCCAAGGCCCAACAATGTACCAAGTCCACTCGAATTATATTTTGACATCGAGAATACTTTGTAATTATATTAAGAGTTTGTAACTATCCTCTTAACAAAGATATCGTTGTTGTATTGCAATGTTAAGACCCACACTAAATTCACCACATTTATGGCCATTCATCATACATTCCAACATAAAAAGAAGCACAAAAACTCCTCTCCTCGTCGCTAGCACTACAACCAAAAAACAGGAAATGTATATGGCTAAAATTATATATGTGTGTATCTTATTGTTTTCATGTGGGTGGCTTGAAGGAATTATCAAAGCATGTGCAAGGGGAACACTCTAAATTCTTACTCAGTTACTATCCAATATTAGTCCCAACACTCAATTATCCACATGCATCTCTCGATTTGTGATACATGCAATCAAGTTATCATATACAGATATACCCAAACATATGGCTTCTTCTAACTTGATTTATTGTTTAAATACAGAACATCTATGGGATAATTTCTCATTGCAAGTATTTGCAATGGTTGAAGCATATGTTCACACAATTTTCAATAGTATATTTTGATCCAATGATTGAACAATGGAAATTGATATTATGGCTACAAATCAATGACTCCAGCGAATGGATTTTAGCACTAAGGTGAACCAAAAATGAATGGGTGATGTGGAATTTACATTTTATTATCATTTGTTTGATATTTAATTGATAATAGAGTTGTATTTGCGAACCAATGATCAATTGAAGGTGAGCTGGAGTTGTGGGAGAAATTCCAACGTTCCAATTATAGATAAATCGAGCTAGGAATTTAAAAGAATTGACCCCTATGAATTCACAATAATGATAATGCACTGAATTCAAATGAATAATGGATCCCAACCAACAATACATTAAACCCATGATTTGTGTTTATACCTAATGTTATACATCCAAAAATTCATGAATCAAAAGAAACACTCAACAATTAGTCTCCAATAATAACATAATTTAAACCCAAAAATAAAAACTAGTAATCATGGATTCTATTAATGCTTAGGAAATATTACAAACTAAAGTTATACAATATCATTCAGAGATCTCATATATTCTTACTCATTGGTGGTATTTTATAGATTGTGGTCTCGACTCAAAGACAATTTTGTTTGTTGTGGATAGGCTCAAAATACTCTTCCTACTTCAATCTTTGAGTAGAGTCATTCTTTTCAAGTCCTCCATCCTTCTACTATTTCACATTCTTCTTCCCAAGCTTCCATGTTTGTCCCTGTCTCTTGGGTTGTGTTCTCCATCAAGCAAGGTGTTCCTTTGTTATAGCACTACCTTCAAAATCCAATCAACAAGGGGTTTGTTTCATATTCTTGTGGCCAAAATGAGACCCTTGACCTTTGGTCTTCAAGTTGATTACCACAGATCCCTGACTTCAAAATTTGCTAAGATTATAGTTTTTACTAATTTTGGGGCAGTGGGTTATTTCAATTCCATTTCAAATAATTTAAAATCATAATATGACATAAATAATACAACCCATCCGATTACAAAATATTTTTCATTATGTTTACTGATTATATAAAAAATACATTAGTGTACAAATGTTGGGAAGATGAAGAGGTAAAGAGCAAGAAGATTTGACTCATCATGAGTGTAAAGCTTTGACTCATAATTATTCATTGAGTTGTTCATCCATGTCACTATGATATTCACCTCATCATCACATGAACTTTATTTGATTTTCACTTTTGTGTCTTTTGTTGGTTGCACTATCCATGTCACTATGATATTCACCTCATCATCACATGCACTTTATTTGGTTTTCACTTTTGTGTCTTTTGTTGGTTGTACTATACTTCTAGTTGCACTATTTTCTTGAGATTTGTTTCCTTTAATTCCATGCACCTTTTTATTTGCACAAGTGTCAAGTTTATGCTTAATAACACTTAAAACATGCTTGTTCTTAGTACTTACATTGTTCATTTTGCACCTTACTAAAATACATGCACATATTTAAAAACTCTTGCAATGAAATTCCATTAGTGTGATTCTTCCAGTGATGGACTTGCCTTATCTCTAACTCTGTTGGGGATCAAACCTCCCCACTTAGATCTTGTTGACCTACCCATGCATTATCTTATCAATTAAAGAAACTCCCCTTGTATTTTTTTTTATGGAAAACCTCACAAATAAACCCCTTGGCACATCCTCGCATTTCACAGATGGTACTAATGTAAACCCATCAATGTTGATCACAAAACATGAACCCATAAGGACATCTAATGAGGCATGTGACATAGAAAACCATCCTGGTAGATTGTCCAAAACACTCCCAACATGAAGGTAAAATTACTCAAGAACTCAATCTATCCCACTGGGCTAAACTTCACTTGTATCAATCCTAAGGCATAGCACTTGTTGACTTCGGTTGTTTGTGATTTTAGAATGATATTATAAAGTTTTATGGTTCATTATCTAGTTCCCCACTTTTTCAATTATATATCTACATCATCTTCCAACAATATTGTGCCAATTTCATCTGCTAACTCTTTAGGAACAATCATGGAATATTCCTCTTCATAGTCATCCAATATTGATAGCTTGTGGAGATTCTAACAATTTACATTGAACACTAGATGAATGCCCATGTAGGTTAATAGGGAAAATTGAATAAACTTTCTATTTTGTTCGATATTGGTAAGGTCCATATCTAAGCAGTTTGACGTTCATATCTTTTACCTTAAAGCATTCATTTTAATGTAAGGTCTCCTTGTGCTAAACATGTTTTAATCCTAAATAAATAGAAAATAATTTGAGTAATTTACAGAAAGAATAAACCAATTTATCATGTGTGTATTGACATTCAGATTCATTAACCTCATAAATAATCAATTAACAATTCTAATAATACTCATACATCTAGCGAGGGAAAATTTTAGGGACAAAATTTAGTCCATGGGTTAATTTTTGACCCTTTTAAAAATAAAAATAAAAAGATTTAGTCCATGGGCTAATTTTTGACCCTATTTTCCAAAAAATAGATTCACCAATTTCCATTTTTTCTAAATTGATTCACCCAAATTCCATGGGGTAGTTTTTTTACTCTAAAAATTGTCAATTTTGTCCAAAATGTATCTGAAACCCTTAGAAATTTGAATCTTTTTAGAAAAAATCACCCTTGGAAATTTAAGAATTAGTAAGATTCGCCAATGTTTCTATACTTAAAGAAAATTATGGATCCTTAAACTTTTCCATGCATCTAGAAAAATTTAACAGTGGTAACCTAAGGAGAAGAACCTCTACTTACTTGATTGATCACTAGTTTAATCAATTATGAAAGCATACCTTCGCCTCTATCAATCACTAGCTCCACTATTAACAACAATAGTTGGGTGGACAATGTTCCACCTAGACAAATCTCTTGAGGTCCTTGGGTCCTCAACAATTAAACTCTATGCCAAACCAAGGAAGTTCTTACTCTTTTCCCTATCAACCTCAGTATAACAATATTCTCCTCCTTAGCCTCCCCACTCAAAATTGAACTCACAAACAACTAGGAAACCAACATAAAACTTTAAAACAACCCCAAAATCAATATGAACACCCCCCTCGGATGGGGTGATAGATGAAATATCAATGAACATTAATAGCGATGGGATGGCGAGGGAAATGCAACACGCTATGGTAGATGAAGAGATGGTCGTGCAAATGCCAAGGGAACCTACCATCAATGCTCCTCCTTGCAACTTGCTTCGACATGACCATATTCACGGCTCGACTTAACTCCTTCATTTCTTATGAGTTCTCCCATTTAATGGCGTTGAGGTGGGATGCGGATTTCATTTCTTCTTCAGGCTTGCAGCTCTACTGCGGCAGACGTTGCAGAACCTTGAGCCTTCGTTTACGTTTAACAAATTGTTTTGTGGTAGTTTTCTTTATTGATCTGGTTATTTTCTTCATGGCGCGTCATGGACATAGAGGAAGGAGGGGTGGCAGTACCACTCAACCGAACCAGGAAAATTCCAACTTTGGTCTCCCCAAGCAGCTTGAGAGGATGACCAACGATGTTCTTCTCCTCCGCAATGATATTATTGAGGCCGAAGAAGACTGAAAAACGTGCATTTTGGAGCTAAGGGATAGGGTTGTAGAAATTGTGGACTCGTGTGCGAAGGTGGCCACTCTTCATCGTCTACCCTCCCCACTCCTCCAAACCATTGTAGTAGATGGCGGTGTTCATAGGATATTTGAGGGAACTGATGGGATTCATGCTGATAATGCGAGTAAAGATCCAGAAATCAAGGTCGAAATGGAGAACCAGGCTACCAAGGCAAAGGACAAGTTGCAAAATGACACCATTGGCAACAAATGTGACAACCCGAAAGATTTCAAGGTCAAGGATGTGTCCAAAGCTTCCATGTTGCAGTCATACCCTAGTCCACTTGTCAAGTAGTTTTCTCTGTTATCATGCTTTTTTCACTTTTTGAGTTATGTTTTAGGCTAGCTCTTGCCACTTAGCATATTGCCTCTTTTCTAGTTTTATGGTTGCTTGTTTTGATAAAAATTGATCTTCATCCTAAGACATGTTATGACTATAGCCTGTTTTCTCGTATGGAGAGGACTGTATACTCATATAATGGGTTGTTTTCTCACTATGGGAGTCCCAGGAACTCTGTATCATTTTGTACTTTTATCTCTGTGACTTGATGTGAATACTAGCTTACAAAAAAAAATGACCAACCCCCTTTCCCTTGGTCTTTCCCCCTTTTATTACTTAATTTGCCAATTTTAATCAATTTCTTAATTTTGTATGGATGCCACCACTTGTCATCCATGCACCTAATACCAATTTAAGGTTAATTAGACACACTTAATAACTAATCTAAATTTAAATACAATGCACATATTCCTTACACACACACACACACATATATATTGTGTTGATTTTTTTGAGTGTGCACTTGTTAAGAGGGATGATAAGGAGGAGGAGAGGTGGAACATAGAATGATAAATAAATACATAAAAGAGTTAAAGTCTCACTTGGGTCTAGCGTAGTGTTAACTGTTGAGGGCTCATGGGCCTCAGCTTTGGTTGGGAGTTGTTTGGGTGGAGATTTTTCCTCTCAATTGTTGTTGTGGAAAGAGGAGTTGGTGACTAAAGGAGGACAAGGTTTGCATGCAAATTGGTTAAGCTGGTCATCAATCCTAGAGAATCTTCTCCTTCGATTATAGTTTCAATTTTTGCTAGTTTACCGAGAGTTATTTAATTGATGTATAGAACTTGATAAATTAGATCTTTCATAAGTTTTTCTTGTTAAATCTGAAATTAAAATATGGTTAATATCCAATTGGGTTGTTACATTTGGTATCATAAGCATGAACTATTAAACAAATAAATTATTAATAGGGATGTTGGGATTTCGACCCAGTTCTCTTGTTGTTGAGCAAGTGCCATTCTTAGGTCACACCCCTATTTAGGTTAAAATGAGGCAATGTATCATGTGCATGGGATATTCTTTTCTATGTATGAGTATCCTTGTATGACTTCTCTCTTAGGATGTCTTTTTTAAGAGTGAAGCTCCAAAGTTCTTGTATTTGATGGAGATATTAGTCTCTATGACCTAGGACTCTAATGCTTTTTCAGCAATCTAGACCTAATGATTAAGAACTTGTATTTCTTCCTAAAAGATTACAAATTCAATCCGAAGAAGCCAATGCACACTCCTATAACCTCTCAAAATTACAGCTTATAATAAATATGGAACATGTCTTCAAACCGAAATATTGTTCGTACCATTCTCACTTATTGCTGCACACATTGTAATATAATTCTGGAATATATTTCTTCATTATAACATAGGATATTGATCAAAACAAATAAGCAACTCTACTTTTTCCTTGTGTCCAAACGACAGGAATTTTAGCTGCCATGTAAAGTTTTGAGAGTGTCTACCTTTCTGGAACATTTCATTTCTTAGACTAAGTGTCTTATGATTACTGTACATGATATGTCAAATTCGCATTGATTCAACCTTTAATGACAACACATTCACTCAGTAATACGTTGGAATGAGGGACCAGTGAGTGAGGAAGCTTTTTCATATTCACAACAGATGAGCCACTCATGAGAACCGAAAGATTCATGGTATTTAATGATAATCTATGATTACTAAAATGATTGCAGAGGGTGAAACATTGGCATTAAAGATCAAATGCTAAAAATATGAACAACGCGTCTGCTAAATGTGAAAAAGGATTTCTGAGTTGAGTTTTGAGTTTAAGTTTGCTGATAATGCTTGAGTTCGAAATTTTTATTTGCTTCAGATTTCTCTGCCATTTAACTATGGAATTGTTCGTTGTGAATGGCATTTGCATATAATCATAAATAACAAGACAAGATAAATATATAAACATATTTTTTTTAAATACTTAATTCCATGCTGAAATTGAATGAAACTGGAAAGAAATATTGTTTCTTCTAAACTTTAAACCTGCAATTATATTAAATATATTTTTCATTGTGGATATATAACGCTGTAAACATATATAAAATGTAAAAGAAAGAAACAATTAGAAAAAGAATGTGACTTATGTAATACTAATATCCTTCGTTATTTAAAAAACATGAATTTATGTAAACTGAAAGGACATGAATTTATATAAATTGAAAGGAAAATAGAGTGCACAATTTATAAATTTTGAAAACAAATTACATACAAAATATTGGAGGAAATGCGATCCACTAATTTACAAAATAGATGGAGATGATTAAAATACAGATCTACTGATTTACAACATAGATGGAGATTATTAAAATACCAACTGCAAGCAAGTATTATAGTGCATATATTACTGTGGCCAATAGCATTACATGTCATAATATGAGCTCATTGTTTTACATTAAATTACGTTTAGAGTGCTTTACATTAAATTATAAGCCCGACTCTTCCATTCCATATAATATACTTCCATTCCATATAATATAATAAAAGACATGGAGATAACAAGTCCAACATTGAATTAATTTATTCCCATTTTAACACATAATTCCATCTTCACGAAGCACGTTCTTGTATTCAATATCTGATAGTATGTAACAAGGAATGTTTTCAATAGTATATATAGTATTAGGAAAAGGAAAGTGTATTCCAATTTTCTCCTATATTGATGTAATTTTTATATAAGATTTTATTTTTATAATTATTTTGAGAATATATTTATAAAATTAATTTAACATTTATATTTTTTGTATTTGAAAATGTAAAAAACAATTATAATTAATTTTATATAAAATAAAATGAATAAAATTATTATTTTATGAATTTAATATTTCAATTAAGGATTATTTGAATTAATTAAAAAGTATATCATGGTTATAAATTACATATATAATTATAATTTTAAATAAAAAACAAAACAAAAAATTAAAGGAAATATGAATATAATTACAAAAGATGTGGGAAATGTAAATGGAATTATAAGGTAAAGTGTGTTGGACGAATGAAGGTGAAAAGTATTTAGTAGTTGTGATGTTTATTTTGTAAATATAGTTGATTATTTAAGTAAAAAGTATTTTGGTAGTTTTAAATATTTATTTTGTAAATGTAAGAGATAAGAATGATTTGTTTTAGTGATTTTTTAGGTAAAACATGGAGAGCTAAAACTAATCAAGAAATCAGGTTACTTTCTTGCAAACTATTGTGATTATCATCTTCACACAATGAATAAGGTATGAATCACCAAAAAACTAGAACATTTTTTTTCTTTTATCATGGGAACAACAACAGAGCCTCTATCCCAGGGTCTCCTATGCTTCGAGCCCTGTCACAATAGGCCAATAAGCAACCCTACCCCCGCCAAAAAGAGAGAACATTGATAATGCTCTCACGGGAAGCTTTAAGGCTTTATATTCCCTAAGTCTATCAAATGAGGATGTAGTCACTAGAGGAAGGATGTAATCACTAGAGGATATCCTACAAAATGCATAAGAATATATGTTAACATCTATATATTATATAGGAGAGCTAGACTATGTTATATATAAATTATGTCTAAATAAATTGTTGTATAAAGAAGAATTAGATGATAACAGGAAATTAAGCTATTATAAAAGGTCATTAACATTAATCTTCCATATACTCTAGTTATCAAAACAAAGTTATGTTCTAGTAGTAATAGTACTTAGAATAAAGTAGGGATTTTAAAGTCTTATAAATAAAGATCGAGTAAAAGCTTTGTGGAATTTCATCTTAAATTATTGAGGTAGCTTTTACTTAACCATCATTTTTAATTGAAATGAGAATACAGGGATATACAAATAAATGTTATGCATGTGGATATACAAGTAAAATGGAGCATTGGATATTTGTGCAAATATATGAAAAGTTGATACTAAAATTGTATTATTACCTAGTCATAGTTATAGGCATTTGGGGCAAAATTGTAAGGTGTCTATGGATAAGTCATGGTGGAATATTCATGATGAAGTAATGATGATGGCATAGTCATGGTATGAACATACTGGTATTGATCAAGGTGAAGTAGAAGAGACTAAAAAATTATTTAACTTAGCATATTTGAGGTACCGCTAGAGTAAATAGCACTCGGGCAAATTATTGTGAATAACAAAAATGATCTCAATAGGGAACATGATAAAATCATCACAAGGTCGAAGCAACAATAATGATCACTCAATTGGATGACATAGATCTTAAGAGAAATTTTAAAAGGTTTTGGAAACATTAGATTTGAATGACTATTAAATCTAAGAGGATTTATAGGGTGGTAATTGAAGTAGGTAAATTCCATGAATAAAATAAGGGACAAACAAATGAATCTACATTGGAAATTAACTCATATTCTAGCGAGGTGGTGTGATGTTCTTTTGAATATTTGGATACTTATTCTTACACGTATTATGCGCTATTAGTTATCCATTTTCTAGATACAATATGAAATTGAGAATCAAGATAGGATTATTATAAGGTTATGCAATCTTATACTTCTTAGGATAATAGGGTTATTAGTACATGTCGCATCCCACATATGGTGATATAATATTGTCCAATGTTATGTGGTGATTGCATATGGTTTCATTGCATAATGATTTCATGGCATGATTTGATGACAGGTGATACTTAGCATATGATTCTTAATTACTTCATGATGGTATTTCATAAGGATGACATGTGATACTCAGTTGATACTTACTATTCCATGTTGATATTCAGTATGGTATTTTATTGTATAATATGTTGTTTATTCATGGTAGTTTTTCTTGACATAATAGTTTACTAAGATGCTCAATGATTTCGTGATACAGGCTATTATTTTCTAATGATATCACATAGCATACAGTATTTTTTTATTTTAACAAATTAATATTATTTATGATTATATATATTTATTTATAAATAAAAATGAACTTTATTTAAGACAATGTTTAAATTGAAATTTGAATTTAAAACCATGTTTATCCATTTAAAAATTTAACTAAAAAATTAATTAACAATCTATAAAATAAGCTCAAATAAGAGAAATATAACAGGTCCCTTATGCATGGAGCCCATGCCTTCAAGGTTTATAGAGGAAATTCCCTCTCTTATTCTAGCCACTAGATTTCAAATATATAATGGAACCTAGTAAAAAGAAGCTTTCAAACCATAACCTATCCCATTTTGCCTCATTTCTGTTGCAACATTTTTAGGTTTTCTTTCCTTTCATTTCCTTTTTATTTGGGGGGGGTGTATTCTTCTAAGTTTTCTTTTAATGTTTTTTCTTTTTTCATTGAGGGGACGGCCCTAAGGATCGACCCCCTCCCTTCCTATTGGGTTGTGGCGACCATGGCCATTGTGGTTTTGATCGAAAACCCAGCCACCATTGCCAACACCCTTAAGGGCCTGGGATGTGGTGGTCTACATAGCCATGGATACTGACCCCCATTTTATTTATTTATTTATTTATTGTGTATAACATACATCCATCTCTCTCTCTCTCTCTATATATATATATATATATATATATACATATATATATATATATATATATATATATATATATATATATATATATATATATCACATGAAAATAAATTGTTACCTGATATTCATAAAAATAAATAAAAAATAACAAGTCATGTATTGTAATATACTAGTCCATTATCCCAATTTTCTAAAATGTAACCAAAAAGATGAGACGTAATATCTATCCAAAACATTATATAACCATCCCCTACTAATCTATCACTGTTTAATACACCAAAAACAAAAAAACAAAAAAATACTATCCTACATTAACCAATTGCAACACTTAAATATTACAGTCCTCGACATATTTTTATCTTCACAAAAGCTACACATCTAAATTTTAACTTATCCAAGTATTAATAAGCTTGAAGAGAAATTTCTGAGCCCAATTTACGGTCCTTGAATTCTTCAAAGTATATGACCTCTTCACATTTACCAATATACTTTTTGGATATATTGTTTTCCCTCGAGTTAAAATGCCTAAAAATGTGATAGAAATATAAGAAGTGAAAATAATTTTGTAACTCCCTTAACATATACATCCAAGAGCCCAAAGTGATCACCTGAAGACGAGATTTCCCTGCATCCCAATCCAAGATAACCTTGGAGTCTCTAGATAACTGTAAAGAACAGATATTTCTTGAAGAAGTGAATATTAACAACCCCCAAAGAGACAAAATCTCAAGTCGAGTATTGGTACCAGCCCCACAGTCCATCAAAGCCTAAAGAAAATGATCACCCCTGAACCTTATTACCATACTAGCACCACATAGGCCTAATTGGGAAGCCCCATCAAAGAATTCAACTAGAAAATGCTCAAAGAAAAGAGGAACAACTAGAACTAGTATCAATTTCCTTCCCTTTTGATGCTCATAATAAATACCAATGACATTCATACTAAGGATGAAAAAATAATTTTGTCCATTGTTAAAAATGACATTGTTCCTGTCTCCAAATTCCCCAAATAACAAAGAGATGCAAATTTTTAAAATCCTAAACATATGAAACCCATCTATGAAGACAATATTCAAAAGAAAAAGAATCTCAACTTCCAGTCATCTTTCATTAAAATAATACCCTTTCCCAAACCTGTTTTGAAAAAGGAAAAAATACGAACAAATGATCAATGCATTCTTCCTCAAAATTGCATAAAGGGTAGGAACGAGGCCCTAAGAAGCCTCTCTTTCTCAAATTGTGCCATGTCAATATTTTCTTCTCTAAAACCAACCAACATAACAACTTGACCTTAAGAGGAGCTACCCATTTCCATTGTACGAAAACCACCATTTTGATTCCAGAACAACCAAAGAATACATGATTTCCTCATATGCTAAAGAAGCACTAACCTATCCATTAGCAGTGTTCCAAGTCCAAACTATCTCATCAACACCATCAGTTAGCCTAATACCACCATGATTAAGATTATTTATAAAAGAATCCCATTCATCTTCAAAATTCTCAGCTAAACCCAAATCACCAAAAGTCAACCAATAATTCAAACCATTTGATCTAGGAATCACCCACTTGATTTGTAATAAAAAATAGATATTAAAGAAATTTAAATAAGAAATGATAGGCTACAACGGAATATAACCAAAACCAACTCCCACAAAAGGATCAATGCCTAGTCGGATTTGAATTCCATTATCGACTTTCCATGCCAACCAAGAGTTCATAGCAGAAGTAGAAGTCGACAAACCCCTCCAAATATTTGAATTACAATAAACTCCTTTTTTTGAATTCCTCAACCACTCAATTACATAACATTTTTTTAAATACTTTTACCTTAAAATATCACTCCAGAAACCTTGACCAAATAACCCCTCCATAAATTTTCATTGCAAGAGCCTGGGCAATCCAAAATAAAATTTTCAATCCCCGACCACCTAGTTTTTTTGAAAGAGAAATAATCGACCATTTATCCAAATGGATACCTTCTTCTATCTTCCCTCCATTCCACAGAAAACCGAACATTCTTTGATTAATTTTATTTACAATAAACTTTGATATTTTGGCTAATGAAAACCAATATACTGACATATTTTGTAATACTGAATTTAACAAGAGCTCTCTCTCTCTCTCTCTCTCTCTCTCTCTCTCTCTCTCTCTCCTTAAAAATTACGATTCTTAAATATCTTAAGTATGTACCTCTTTTGTTTGGATTTACAGGTGAATATGTTCTCCATTTGTGAACAATTCATGATAATGTTTATGCCTTGCTTTTTCGCCAACTATTAATTAGTTTCCTTAATGTTTAGGTTTATATTTAGAGTTCCTTATTTGGCTTGGAGAATTTCTACCATGCATTATGGAACTTGGTTTCAATTGCTATCTTTTCTTTACGTAACAATAAATTCTAAGCAATAAATTATGTTTCCTAGACAACACTTTTATGGGCTATGGTCATAGTCTATAAAGGCCCTTAAGGCTTCCCGTTTTGAACTAGCGCTCTAATACCTTGTGTAAGACCCTTAATTGGTCTATTGAGTGTCATTTTTTAGTTAAATCTACTGCACTTGTATGTATTCTTTAAGCATAACTCTGTAACAATTTCAATTTCAACATAATTGCTAAACATTTACTAGAAAAATTCATAAATTTATGTATTTCTTCTTGTTTCTTTTCACAACATAATGTCATAATCTAGATACTTATGTAATTTTCATTATAGCTAAATTGAAACAAGAAAGAATTAGTAGATTTCCTCTACAATATGTTTGAATTAGCAATCTAGTTGAGTCCTCCTCTATTAAAATCTAGTTCAGTATGACCACACTGGAATTAACCTCCCAACCAACTAGGAGCATCCTATTCGACTCCCTAGCTCCAAGAAACTATAGGTTTCCCAACCCTATAGTTTCGTAGCACAAAGTGGTTTACCTAAATGGGAAGCAGTTATGAAAGAAGAAATGCACTCCTTATTGAAAAATGACACTTGGGATCTTGTTCCTCTTCCTAAAGGTCACAAGATTGTTCATTGCAAGTGGGTCTACAAAACCAAGTTTTCAACAAATGGAAGCATGGATATGTTTAAATCCCACCTTGTTTCCAAATGTATTGATTCCCAAAAAACATTTCACTTGTTGCAAAGACAGATTCAATCCAACTTGTTCTTTCACTCGTTGTTGTTCAAGGTGGGGAATTACATAAAATGGATGTCAGAAGGACCTTTCTAATGGGGAATTAAATGGATTAATATACATGGAATACCCTTTCATGGTTTTTCTCAAAATGACTCCTCCCATGTTTTCCATCTCAAGAAGTCACTTTATGGTCTAAAGCAAGCTCCTAGATCTTGGCATGACAAAATGGATAGTTATCTTCTTGGTTAAGGCTTACCTATGTGTCAATCTTATTCCAATTTCTACAATCAACATGTAAATGTTGAACTCTGCATACTTGTTCTTTATATTGGTGACTTTCTTATCACTAGGACTACTCACCATCAGATCAACCATGTGAAGTTTACTCAAGTGTGCCAATTTGAGATGTTTAACTTAGGTCTCCTTCATTATTTATTTGGTCTTCAAATCCAACAATTAAATAATGGAAACTTTGTCATTGGTGTAAGTATGCACTTCACCTTATTCATTGATTTCACATAGAATATTGCAAGTTTTTCTCTACTCTTTAACAATGACGTTTCAATTTTTTTACCAAATGTTCTACTACTACAATTGATCCTATTTTGTATAGAAAATTAGAAGGAAGTATTTTATACTTGACCCATACCTTACCATACCTTTCCTTTGTTGTTGGATTAGTCTCCTAATTCATTCAAGATCCTCATGAGAGTCATTGGAAAGCATCAAAGTGTATCCTTTTCTACATCAAGGGTACTTATCAGTTGGCATTGAGTATGCTTTTTTTTTTTGTTTTTTTTCGGAGGGGGGGGGGGTGGGTTCCTCTTCTCTAATGATATTTATACGTTTAGATTGGGTGCTAGGTGTTATTGATGATCAAATCTCTACTTTTGGTTACATTTTCAACCTTGGATTAGGTCCGATCACTGTGTCTAGCAAAAAGAACCATGCAAATTCTCTTTATTCTATGGCATCAGAGTACCAAGGCACCGTTAATGCCAATCAAGAAGTATTTCAGATTCAACAATTTCTTAGAGATAGGTTTTTCTTAAGATAAACCTACAACTCTTGGGTGCAACAATTATAGTTCCATCTATATTTCCCAGAATCTAGTTAAGAACTAGTGTGCCAAACAAATTAAGGTCCATATGCACTACATACAACAACTCCTTCATGATTAAGGTATTGACTTGCAAATTTATTGTTTAGAAGATCAAGGAATAGATATTTTTATGAATCCACTCACTAAATCCAAGTCCCTTTATCTTTGATCCTTGCTAGGAGTGAAGGAAGTCTTTGTAAGGGGATAACATGTACATCCTCCTTCTTTTCTATCAACTCCAAGCCAATATTTTGGGGGGATTTTGGTGCATAATTATGTACAAATTATTGAATTAATGTGCACATGCAAATAAATTAATTTTGCAAAATAAATAAATTGCAATCATCAATTACATGGATAAATCCTAACTTTAATTAATCTTAACTTAGAGAGTCTTTAAGTTATTGGCTTATTGAACTAGAAATAAAAGAGTAGTTTGCATATAATTTGTATGTTGTTTGCATGTAATCATATACTCTATAAATACATGACATTGGCCCTTGTTATAACATTATTTGACACCTCAATGGCCTTAAGGGAATCTAATTGTCCCTAATGGAATCTATAGTGTCCTTAATAGCATTTTGAGTTTCCCTTATGTCATCTATGTCTTTCATGGCTGATGGGTCCACCTTAGGAGACACTGAAAACTCAATCTGAACCAAAATACCATAAAAAAATAGGTTTTGAGGGGTATGCATGCCCTTCCCTTAAAGCAAGGCATGTGTACATGCTCCTTTCCCTCATGAAATGTATGTGTTCTTTGAAAATTCTACAAAAATATAAAATTTTGTGAAACTGAGTTGCTATGACAATTTTCTAGTTGTATGTCCTCGAAACCACTTGTCTAAACCCTATCAAGAATCTATAAATGAAGCATCCATGGGAGAGATAGGGGCACTTGCATTCATACCATCCTTATGTTGGAAGAATTGCTCCAAATATTCTAGGTTTTTATGTCCTCTTCACGCCCAAAATCCCTTGTTTCTGAGCTCCATCATCTCTTAAGTGGTGGGATCCATACAACGGGGGCTTTAATAAAAGGAAATATAATACCACGTTCATTCATATTGCGGTATTAAATATTCATGAAAACCTAAAAATTATATTGCTTATATATTAAGGGGCAAAGGGTTTTTTTTATTTAATGTAACAATACAAAAATACTTTGGGGTATTTTTTATATGAGCGAGCTGACAAATATCCGCCAAATGGAGATGGTGGGATCACAGCCGGATGAGAAATCGAGTTGAGGCAAGGCTCGGGCTTACCATTACGCAGGGAAATCGCGTCTTGAGGCATGCTTGAGGCCAGGGGGTTTCGTGGTGAAGTGGGTTTCCAGTCGATCATAGTCGAGAGACAGTGGTCATTGACAGCCAATTGTTACCAATAACTCTCAGCCAGTTGTTACCAATATCCTTGGGAGGCTCTAAGCCTCCAGGGCCTCTTCTAGGTGCTGATAGGACTTGGGGGATTGAATACCCAACCACTCGTGCCTATTATAGGCCTTGGGAGGTTTAGTCAGCCTCCTAGAGCTTGTTACAGGCCCTGGGGGCTTGGATACCTAGCCCACAACAGGCTTAGTCAGCGATTGGGGAACTGTAACATGCAATCTAAATGTTGTACTATGTGCATTGGCTCTAGTGACATACAAGAAGTGATCTCCTATCTCTTCATTAGACCATTAGATGTTGCAAATAATAATGATATGTGGTTGAGTAATTGCATTGTGGGTGAAGTAATGTGCATCCACTATATACATCGAAAGAAGCAAGGTGCATTGTAGAATGCATATGGGGTCATAGGAGGGGTATCATATCAATATACTAGGTAGAAATATAAAGGGGTATAAAAAATGTTAATGAAAAAATTGATACATACAATATCTAGTTAAAATAGGGTTTTTTTTAATTGGGAAGGCATATTGGGAGGGGGTAAAAAAAAAAAGATTTTGGAAGGTATTTTCCAATATTTAGTGAAATTAGGGGTATTGTTTCATATGCCACGAACGAACGTGCTATGATAGTCATTTATTGAGTGAAGCCCCCGTGATCCATACATCTAGTGGATTTCTCCATTTTATTCAAGGCAAAGATCGAAGGTTGTGAAGTTGAAGCAACATTGAGCTAGGTTTAGAGGGACCCAAATCTAGGTTTCGGCTCATTCCAACAATGAGATCAGGTAATTGTACTTGTTGTTTATTGTTAATGTAATAGAGATCTCTCCTCCTTCCCCATCCCAAATATGTAATTCATGATCTAATTGTCTTTGATGCATGTGGGTTAGGAAGATCATTATTACTGATAGATTTATTAGGGTTAATTGTTGATCAATTTGAGTTATTATTTGATTCATTTGTTATATAGGCATAGTATTTGAGGGAGGTATTTTTTCTCTTATGTGTAGGTTGCAAGTCCTATGATTGGATTGCATTTAGATTTGTGCACAAAGGGAAACTATAGGACAACCATCCATATCAAGGTACTTCTTCTCTTTAAATACTCAATTGATTGCTTGGCTATGATTCATTAATCCTAGAGAATTTGGCCTACTATCTCTCTTTCATATTTGTTGAAGTTTACCCTAGCTATCTATGATTTTTTCCTTCAACATAAATGACAAATCCACCAAGGAATAATTATTTTAGTTCTTGTTTGTAGGGCCTCATTTGGATTGTTTTCTAGCTGTGGAATGAGTGATTTGAAACTTTTTTATGTTTGAAATTGTTTTAATCCTTAAGTCAAACTAAAAAGTTTGATTTTTTCTAATTTTTCCAACCTATTCGGTCTACTACAAGGGGTACACACACTTTACAAAGGACACAAAAGCATGCACAAGTTATTTTCCCTCTAGACAGGTGCATGTACATGCACATTTTCTTAGTAGCAAGTACGTGTGGTCTATAAAATAGGATCTTTTTCCCTATCTAGCATTGTTTTCTCCCCATTTTCTTGTTGTAGTTGAGCACAGAGGTCAAGTAGAGGGATTTAGGTTTGTATTTAGGGATATTTACCTGTTTAAGTGATTGAGTACGTACATGATTAGTTTCATAAAGAGAAAAAAAAGCATTGCTTGTTTGTGCTCTTCTCAATTATTTTTTGCATTGTACGTAGTAGTTTGTAGTTGCATTTTTTTTCTAGGGAGTTTTTAAATGCAAGTTTATTGGTTTTTTTGAAGACAAAGGAAAGGAGTGGTTTGATTTTGCATTACGATTCTAAGAATTTTTCATTGAAATGGTTCCTTTAAAATAAAAATGAGAGAAGTGTAAGATTATTGAATATTCTTATTGGTTCCAACCATTTCATGTCTTTTGAACATATTTTTTCACATATCATTTCCTAATTAAAAGATAATTTCGTTAAAGAAATATAATTAAAAAGAACTATAATCATTTTCATTGATAGTACACCTGAATATTCTAGGTTCGAGGGACTTGGTGGTAGTTTTGGAGAGTCAATTCCCCATGGCCACTAAAAAAACTAGGATCTCACTGATTGAGTGCAAAAATCCATTAGTAGTAAGAGGCATTTGTTGGGAATGTGTGCTTCACACGCACATCAAGAATGAGGTCAAGAGATATGAAATGGGTCAATATATAATTTTTCATCTATTTTGGTGCTTTCTAGCTGGAAATATTTGATGAATTGACTTCTAGCGTCTGTTTTAAGGGTAGGACTTACTTTGTAGATTTAAGGTCTAGAACCTTCGAAGGCCCTTTTGAGGGATTCACGAGGGATTAAATGATGTTTCTTGGGGTCAAAATTTTACAAACATAGCGCACATCCCTTTGACGTTATTCTACACTCTAAGGTATTTCTAATGGCACAAAGAACACCTTAATCAGAGTTTGTATGAGGAATTTATGCCTCCCACATGTTGACCACCACGTGTACCAAGTGGATTCCACATCAACTCTCAATATCAAAACATGTGGAGCTAGTCACATATCAAACTTCAAGAACATTTAATAGGGTCCAAAACCCTAACCCTAATTGGGAGTTGAGGCATGCAAAAATTTAAAATTAATCATAGAAGGATATCAAGACATTGTTACATATTGGGCCACCAAAAGAAGAAGCAGTTCCATTCATATTGTATTATTGTATTGTTCCATAGCTGGGAAAGAGCCAAGGAGTAGATATTAGAGCATAAACGAGGAAGTAGGAGATCCTATAGTAGCCATAAAAGCCACAACATCATAGGTAACTCCATAGAGAATACCGCTTTCTTTGTATTTGCATTGCATATTGGAGATGAAAAGAACAATGCTAATCCTCACTTCTGGATGGGTTTTTCCCCATAGTGTGTTTTCCTAGGTTGTTATTTCTAAGCCTGATTTAGTGTAGCAATGCACACAATTCTTAAGCATTAACAGAAACTAAAACAATAGTGCACACACACATTGCACACAGATTTTACCCTGGAAACCCTTAACCGAGAAAATCAGCTTAACTAGAGCTTCACCGCTCTCTTTGTTTATTTCATTATGTGTTAACTCAACCATTTACAATACCTTTGAATCCCTAATTCCTAAACTGGAATCATAATACAATGGGTTGAAAACCATTGCTGAAAATAGCTAAAAATGGAGGAAAAATTAGGCCATTTTTTTTTCTTAGGGGTTTTTTCCTCGAACTCCTGAATGGGGGTGCACTTCCCCTATTCCCACCAACTAGAGGGGGTATGTCTCCACTAGACACCCTTATTTCATAGGCCATCCCTCGAACCCCCACCAATAGGGGGGTAGTCATGCAAAGAATATAACACATACCCAACATTCTCCCAGTTGTTGTTTACTCTAGATACAAAGGGAACAAATGTTTTATTGGATAAAAAATATAGGGCACAAATTCCCATTGCTTATTTACACCAAGAGAAATTCTCAGTACTCATAGATTTTGTTAATGAATCTGTATTCTTCAAAGTGTAGACTTTCTCCAGTAACACCTCCTTGCTTTCAAACATGTCTCTTACAAAGTGATATTGCACATCATTATGCTTAATTTTTTAGTGATAAGCAGAGTACTTGGCCAAGAATATTACACTCTGACTGTCACAATATTACCTCATAACTTACTTTTCAAACCCAATGTCAGAACACAATATCTGCAACCATACATCCTCTTTACTTCCATGAGTGGCTTCCATGTATTCAACTTTTGTAGTTGATAGTGCCACTATATCATGTTTCTTACTCATCCAACTGATAGCACCTCCAAATAAGTTAAATACATACCTAATTGTATATCTTCTATGGTCTAAATATCCATCCTAGTTTGCATCAACAAAGCCATGCACATTCAACACTCTATATTGTCCATCTCTTCCTTGATAACATATTACACTATCTGTAGTTCCACGCAAATACCTGAACACCCTCTTAACCGTTGTCCAATGCCCCTTTCCCGATTTTGACATATACTTGCTAAAAAATACCACTGCATGGGAAATGTTTGGTCTAGTGCATACCATGGCACTCATCAAACTTCCAACTACACTAGCATAAGGAACATGATACATATATTATTTTTCTTCTTCAGTATTGGGACATTGTTCTGCAGATAAAATTACACCTATAGGAATAGGGAATTTTACTAGTTTACATTCCTTCATATTAAACCTATGCAGTACTGTTTAAACATATTTTATATGTTTCAGCCAAAGTTTCCTTTCTGCACGATTTCAGTTGATCTCCATCCCAAGATGAAATTGGCAGCACCGATATCCTTCCTGTCGAACTTGGAGGATAGTTTCATTTTCACCTCCTTGATAACCTTCATGTTGTTTCCAACCAACAACATGCCATTGACATACAACACCAAATAAACAAAATAATTTCCAACCTACTTGAAATAGACACAATGATAAACTTTGCTTCTCTTAAATCCTAGTCCCAATATGTATGTGTCTAACTTCTGGTACCACATCCTTGGAGACTATTTTATACCATAAAGGGACTTCTTCAGCTTGCAGACCAGCTCCTTCTTACCCTTTACTGTAAATCCTTCAAGTTGCTTCATGTAGATTTATTCTTCTAGGTCCCTATGTAGGAACATTGTTTTTACATCCATTTGTTCTACCTCTAGATCAAATGTTGCATCCAGAGACAATAGGAATCTAATGGAAGTCAATTTTTCAGTAGGAGAGAATATCTCACCAAAGTCAATTCCCTCTACCTGAGAATAACCTTTTTCTACCACTCAATCCTTGTACTTATCAACTTTTCCTATTGCATTCAATTTCCTTTTAGACACCCATTTTCTACCAACATGTTTCCTTCCATCAGGAAATTCGACTGAATCCTAGGCCTCATTTTTCTCCAATGCCTCCATTTATTCTTCCATGGACTTCTTATAGAGTTTTGACTCTTTAGAATTAACTACCTCTGTAACATATCTAGGCTCATCATTAAAAACATACATAAAAAAACTAGAACGAAAATTAAGTGGACTATACCTTTCAGCTGGCCTCCTTACATAGTTAGATCTCCTAAAGTATGGAGTATGTGGTTCCACCTCATCATCTAATTCAAATGATTCTTCATCCTCAATTGAATCATATCCTTCATTCTTTGTCTCAAACTCCATTATCTCTTATCCTTTTTATTTTGATTCATCTTCATTCCTGGAAGTATTCTCAACTTCTCTAAAGACCACATCTCAATTGTACATTGTTTTCCTTGTTAAAAGATTCCACAGTTTGTAAGCTTTCATACCATCTTTATATCTAATAAAGATAAATTTTGCTACTTTATTATCCATCTTGATCCTTTTCTCCTTAGGAACATGAACAAAAGCATCACACCCAAATACTCTAAGTTGTGCAACAAAAGGATTCTTACCATACCATACCTCATAAGGAGTCTTGTTGACCAACGCTGATGATTCTTTAGATAACATGTAGTGCCGAAAGCTTCAACCCAGAATTCTTGTGTTGATCCTGCACCATTGAGCATACTCCTCACCTTCTCCATCAACATCCTATTCATCCTTTTTGCAACCCCATTATGTTGGGGTGTATATGGATTTGTATTTTTCCGTGCTCTACCACACTATTTACAGAACTGATCAAAATCTTTAAGGAAAAATTCATCTCCATTATCAGTTCTCAGAAATTTTATTTTCTTTTATGTTTAGTTTTCCATAAGAGACTTAAACTCCTTGAATTGACAAAAAACTTCATATTTATTTTTCAGGAAGTACAACCACATATTCCTCGAAAAATCATCTATAAATGACACATAATACATAGATCCTCCCAATGATGCAATAGGTGTAGGACCAAACACATCACCATGTATAAAATTCAGGATCTCATTTTCCCTTGTAGCACCAGAAGGAAATTTCACTCAATTCAGCTTCCCATATAAACAATGCTCATAGAATTTGAAATCTAGTTCGCAATTGAATAGGGACTTCAACCATACCTTGACGTTGTAATGCTTGAAGGCCCTTCTCTCTAATATGTCCCAACCTTCGATGCCACATCATAATATCTCCTTTAGAGACATTAGTGTCTTTACTTTATTCACTTTTCTCTTAGGAACAATAGAGTTGTTACACTCATCAGTAACAGTTCTTCCCAACAACTTATACAGAGTTCCGAAATGAACTCCCCTCATCAAAACCGTTTATCCCTGAACCATTTTGCATATCTTCTCTTCGAATATAGTATTTACACCTCCATCGCCCATTTTGCTAACATATATCAAGTTTCTAGCCAGATCTAGAATGTGTAAAACACCAGGAAAGGTTCTAATCCTTCCATCCTTCAATAGTAACTTCACGTTTACATGCCCTATGATTTTGGTTGTCAAATCATCCCCCAGGAGGACATTCCCTCCATTATACCTTTCATACTCACAGAACCAATCCCTGTTTGGAGTCATATGAAAGGAATCTCCTGATTTAATCAACCAAGCATCACTTCTTAGATCTGTACATGTAGAAGCCAAGTACACATACCCTCCTTCTTCAGAGGGGGAATTTCCTTTTGTGGAATGAGCATCCTCTGACCCTTTACCTATTTCAACACCTTTTTATTTACATTTCTTCTTATAATTCCCATCCTTACCACATTTGTAGCATAATCTCTTTGAAGATTCTCCTGGATATTTAGATCTTCCCCTAGATTTAGATATTCCTCCCATAGATCTGTTTTTCCGATCTTTAGAACAACCTCTCACAGAGAAGGCATCAGTGCTATGAATTTCCATGGATTTTCTCCTCGTTTAATCTGATAATAGGGATGCAACTACGTCCTCAAATTTCAATGTAGACTGAGTAGTACTACCTATTGCTACAACCAGATTATTCCAAGAATTTGGTAGATAACATAACAAGGTAATACACTACTCTTATTTCTCCATCTTAATATCAACCTAGATCAGTTGAATTACCAGAGTATTGAATGAATTTAAATTCTCTTTCATAGAGGTATCATCTTCCATTCTAAGAAGATACAGTGCCTTCCACATAAATAGTTTATTTAACAAGGACTTTGACTGATACAAGTTCCCTAGCTTGTCCCACAACTTCTTTGCAGTGTCTTATCCATAGACATTTGATAGCACTGAATCAACCTAAGACAAAGGATAATTGTACTCCTCACCTTTCTATACAACTTATCCCAATATCATTTCGACGTAGAAGAAGGATTTGTACCTAGATCCATGGAATCCCACTATTCCCTATCTACTAGAAGATCCTCCATCTTGAGCTTTCACAGATCGAAATTTTGTCCATTAAATTTTTTGATCTCCACTCTCGAACTGCTCTCCATTATTTCAGCAAAAGAATCATCCCTGCAGATCTCCCACTGAAACCAATTTTATTGCAAACCCTAGGACCGAGCAAAATCCTTAGCAACAAAGGTGTCCCCCTAAAGCCAAATATTGCTATGATACCAACTTTTAGTTCTAAATTCGATTAAGTGTAACAATGCATACACTTCTTAAGCATAATCAAAAAGTAAAACAATAGCACACACACACATACACATTACACAGATATTTTAACCTGGAAACCCTTAACTGGGAAAACCAGCTTAACTAGAGCTTCGCTGCTCTCTTTGTTTTTTTCATTGTATTAACTCAATCATTTATAGTACAATATATAGGTCTTACTAGCCTCTAAAATCCTAATTCCATAATCATAATACAATGGGACAAAAACCATTGGCCGAAAATAGCAAAAAATGGAGCAAATAATAGCCCAAAATTGTTTTTCTCGGGGGCTTCACTCTTGGACCCCCTTAATTCCGGGGGAAACCCCTAAAACCCTGCGAAAAGGCAGGCATTCATGCAGAGAATATAACACATATCAAACATAGGTTATATCATATGTTATTTGTCTTTATGTGTGGATGTGTTAGTTAGATCTATCTATTTTCATTTCAGTTTGAATTCATTTCAGTATTTTGTGGAATTAAGCTAACACAATGAATCTTAAATCTTTAGTAAACATTGCATAACTAAGAGTTTGCAGAAAGTAGGAAGATCTGTTGTGACGAATTGTTCCAGTGGAATATCCACGACAGTTTATGGATCATCAAGTTGAGTAGGAATTTGAGATTATCCCCTCATTGCTTGCTTAGTGGGATATGTGTGTACGGAAACTTTAGGAGAAGTGGAAAGTCCTTAGGGTGACACCATCTCTCTTTGAAGTTCAGGGTCTAGGACTTGGTCCTGTGTCCCTTGCCCATACGTAGACACCTGAACCACGACTTTTTTTCCCAACTATCAATTGTGAAGTGGTAACTGTAGTTTCTTATCAGAAGTTCCTCCTAGGTTACTACAAGTAGGAAGCTCGTGTGGTACTTGAGACAGATGTATAACATCTACCTCAGCTCCCTTGGAGGGTGCCCATCTTCATGAGGGTACTTGCACCTTGGGTGATTATTGCATGGGGGTTATCGTAATTGTCTCCCACACCTTCTTTGGTTGGAATTGGGCCCTAATCATCCCATACTGACTTTCAAAAGGACTGTTTTTCAACTCTTCTTTGATTTTTCTCTAGGTCTTAACCACCCTATATTAATCATTGTGAGAGTATGGTTGCTTGTTGAATCTTTAGGAAACTTTTTAGTTGAGTGTCGTTGAATTGAGCTTTAGACTTTATGACTTCTTGGTATTGACATTGTTTAAATCAAGGTGGTTGACCAACCTATTCGTAGGTCAAGAACGACTAGAGTTATCTCACTAGAGAGAACAAAGTTGCCTCCATTGAAGCTAGAAGGATGAATAGTCCAACTCTCCCCCTAGGGGTTAGATGAAGAGAACCATGAGTTTTCAAACAATCCCATGAACAAAGGGTACCTCATAGGTCTGGATGGTCACATATCCATACCCAGAGCCCCATACCCTCTTCTTTAAGAAAATATCAATCATGTTGAGATTAAGGACTTGACCGAGCCAATGAATATTGTAGATTTCAAACTACCCTTCACTAGATATCAGATCCCATCATTCATTCACAATCATAACTCTGGAAATCAAGGTCACATCACACACTCTAATCCCCTTTACTAGTGGGATAACATGAGTAACACAAATGGGGGTTTAAGAGTTGGGTGCACCCCTACCCCTACTTCTACCACTCCCATGGGAGGATCCAATGCAACAGTTTCAAGCATCATAGTTGCATGCATGTTTGCAAACACTTATGAAGTAACCCAAGGAGGGTTTTCTTCATCTAATGGAGTTGGGAATTTGATATCTACGCTTCAAGGTATCAATCCTTTCAATTTTGGAATGTCATCGTCTAGGATGCCTCATGCCACTTCCAATAACCCTCCTACTTTGCCTAATTTTAGCATGTTGATAGGAATTTTTTCGATCCTCTTCAATGTGTTCCCATTTGGAGGAGGAAATATTCCCCTATCTATTCCACCCATGTTTATTCCATCTGTAGGAGCCGAAGCTACCCCTAGCTTCAAAATTCCATTTCTCAGAATGGGAGGCATGATGAGTAGGGCCTTCTTACAACATGTTCAGATTCCAACCGGTTATCCTCAAAATCTTGGTACCCCAATAATCTCTCCTTTCATGCCTAGTATTTCCTACACTCTAGGTAATTCTTTTGTCAATACCAACCAAGTGTCAAGATTCACTCCTGGAAGTTGGAATTTTTTAGCTTAGATGAATTTGTCATTCCTTGCAACTATGAATTTGTCGGATTTAACCAAGCTCACAACCAATCCAATGATGCATAATCCTAATTAGCCTCCTAGCTTGACCAAGTTAACTTCAAACATCCCCATGTTTGAATGGAAGGCTGGAGAATACCTTGCCACTCATGTAATGACATTCTAATTGTGGTGTTCATCGAATTCACTTATGGATGACAACATTAGGATAAGAATTTTTCAAAGAACCCTACCCAACACTAAGATGTATCTTATTTAAGAAAAAACGTGAATATTCCAGGACTCTTTCGTATTTTGGGCACAACTTTTCGTTCATAACTTGGAATTGGGCGTACTTTGGACCGTTCGAAATATCTTGAAAGTATGTAAAACTTTTCTGTTTTGTTTTTCTCTGATTCCTTACCGTTTTTCCAGTACAGGCATTTTAGTAAAAAAACATCTTTCAAAAGATGCTTTTATAAAATCATATTTTGAAAGATGTTTTTTACTAAAATTCTCGTACCTTACAAATGGTAAGGAATCAGAGAAAACTCAAAACATGAAAGTTTTATATAATTTCTATAGCTTTCCAACGGTCCAAAGTTCGCCCAATTCCAAGTTACGAGAAAAAAGTTATTCCCAAAATACGAAATATTCCTAGAATATTCACGTTTTTTTTCTTATTTAGGATACATTTTAGGCTTGGTAATATCTTATGTTGACCAAGATAGAAATGAAATAGTATATTGAACTCACAAGAGCTTCATTCTAGAATTCAACACCTTATATATGATGTTTCTAAATCACTTTCAATTTCCCATCCACTATGAGATAGGGACTAAGCTCTTGAACTCTTTTCAGTAGGATAAATCCACTCATATCTCTGACCACATTCACGAGTGGAAAAGGAGGCATAAATTTATTAAGTCCCATATCCTTGACAAATTCTTAGTGATTGATTCATAAAGTCCTTGTTACCATATATTGTGAAATACATTGCATTGCCACAGGTCATGATTGAGGAGCAAGTTATCATTAGGGCCCAACAGTTAGACTTGGTGTATTCTCGGTATAGGATGCTTTATGAAAATTTTCCTATGACACCTAGATTTTGTAACTGGCATGAATTTTTTGTATGAGGGATTAGATATTTTGTAGCGGTGGATTGTTCTCCTCGGCTGACCCTTCTCTTTTTGAAAGGACTTTTCGTGGAATTCCCTTCATTCAACCATAATCCACCATTACCATTATAATGTCATTCTTAGGAAAATCCTTACACATGAACTATGGTGTGTGATTAGAGAGATTTTGAGGCCAAAAAGTGGCCTTCTAAGAGATGTACTAAAAAAATATGAAATGTATTAAAATATTATGAGTTAGGGGTTTTATGGGGTAGGTATATATGACAAGTCACCTCCTACACTATTTTCTACGCACAATATAAATAACCATGGTTGAGTTACTTTTCAAAATTCACTAGAAAAAAATTAATAAAATAACTGTACATTGATGTGACTATGATTCAGTGTAAATTCCCAAAAAATGATTGTTCTTTAGCATTTATTTGTCTTGAACTTGCAAATTAAATTAAATAATAAAAAATATTTTTTAAGAGCTATTTTTTTAATTTATATTGACTTCTTATATTTAGTACTTTTCTCATCAATTTAATATGGTGTGATTTAATTGAAAATTTATTTACATGTAAAATGTTAATAATATTATTATAATCCACATTACATTATTATTATTATTCGTTATTCATTAAATCTATATTGGTAAATTAATATTAAAATCATAAAAAATACTATAAGACTTAATTTATTCTTAAAAATTGAGTGGTAAAAATAGATAAATTTGTTTTTAACTATTAATATTATCTTTAGAACATTATTATTTTGTAAAACATGTTTTTTAAAGCTTTGAAAATTGTGATGAAATTAAATTTTTTAGAAATATTATAATATGTTGTCATGTATTATTATTGAAATAAAATGGACAATTTGTGTGTGTGTGTGTACGTATATTATAGATAGTTATAGGTATAGATAACTAACATATCTTTTTCATATTAATATCATTCATGAATTTAATTTATTTTAAAAGTATAATGATGGATATATTATGTATATATATATGCTTATAAATTAGTTTGGCATTATAATATTAAATCAAATGGAGTGAATATAAATTAAAAATTAAAAATATGAAAAATGACAAAAATATTATTTTATGAAAAAATGTGAAATATATATATACATATATATATATATATATATTAGTTTGGCATTATGATATTAAATAGAATGGAGTGTATATAATTTAAAATTAAAAACATGAAAATGACAATATATTATTTTATAAAAAAAATGTGAAAGGACCTTCTTTATGACTTATGAGTACTTTACTTGATAATGACAATAATATTATTTTATGAGAAACGGTGAAATAAAAAAAAAGTGTGAAAAGACATTCATTATGAGTACTTTACTTTATGACTTAAAAGTACTTATACCACTACCTTGGTTAACTATGAGTTTTCATCCACCATAGAAAATTTGACAAATAAACATTCTTAACTCATGCAATGCCACCTCAACCATGGGGGATGATGTCATCTCTAGAATGTGATTGGTTGATTTTTATAGTACATTTTCTTTGTTTTGAGACCCATTTTTTACCTCAAAATTTCTCTAATTCGGATTTCATTGGACACGGAAAAAGGAGTATCCCAAGTATGACAACAAAGAGTAGTTCAGTCTGGTGTTGAAATGATCACACCCCACTAACATCATATTTTAAGGCCTAAATATGGTTTTCGTTGAGTGATATTTCAATGGAATAGTTATTGTCCATGACGTTGAGGCATGTGGAATGTGGTCATAGTGCAAGCCATCTCTATGGACTTCACTAGAATTATCCCCATCTATGACCCACATGACACATACTGGTGGAGTCTATGAATGTGAAATGTTTAAGATCCATTTTGTTTGGGCACAAGATTATAGATGCCAAGACTCAAATGAAAGATCGTGGAAACAAGCCAGGTTCTGTGAAATTGAAATGCTTATGAAATCACACTAATTCTTAAAGTGAAAGCTATATAGAAATCTTCAATGATATTTTTTAATGATGTGGCAATCCATGTTTCATTTTCTGATTGGACATTTCTAGATTATGTAAATCTATTGACTAGCCAAGCTAATGTCAGCTTGATTATGTGAATCATCTAACACACGTCGTGGACTTGAATCACTAGTTCACTTAGGACACTTTCTTTCCTCATTCAATGGACTACTTTACATCCTGCCATGTGGCATTCAACGAAACATTTGGATGAGCAAACAATTTTGGAAGAAATCTTCATTTAATTCTATTGGTCCAACCTTCCATGACCTTGAAGCCATTTCCATTCTAATTTATCCGAATGCTAGAGAATCACGTGGAGAACTAAGAGGGGATTTCAAAGAGTTGATGAAAGAGAGCGACTAGCAACTCCTCTAAAGCTTGCATAGTTATTATGTCCGTGGCATCTTGAATCCATTTGGGCAATATTAGTTAGCTGCACGAAATTCAAGAAATGGGCTTTTCAATTGGCAAGGTGAAACTTTGGTTTAATGGGTTGTTTTGTGCCTCAAATTTTAGAGTGGGGAAATGAGGTGACACATCCAGTTGTTTGTGCAATATTGTGCATTCATGGTTTTGCTTAGCAATTTGTTTAGCGATGTTCTATACGCTTTTGTCTTCTAAAACACCATCTTGGACAGCTCTTATCTTAAATAAATCCTACCCTTCCTCTTCGGACAGGGGTTGTACCCTCAAGGAGTAGTAGTCATATGCCATCATTCTAATCATAGCCATGTTGTGACTGGAGATTATGACATTGCTATTGGTAGCATGATAGCCAAATGGGATACCTACTTCTTCCGTATCGATTAGATGCCAGAAGAAATTCTTATTTTTAAGAGATTCAAACAATATCATCTTTCTCACATAAATACGAGAGATTCCCCTGATATCTAAATTCAGTGCCTCCGAGCCTCGGCAATCGAATCTTGCAAGTTTCCAATCCTATATTCTCGCAAAAAAAGGAAACCAAATAATAAAATCAAATAGACTGACCATTTTATAGATGTTGTAGATGGTTGCGATTAAGGCCGTCTTGCCAATACCACCAATGCCATATACACCAATGCCGGAAGCTTGGGGATTTGATTCGGTAAGCCATTCTCGCAATTGTTTGATAGCATCGTCCATGCTCGACCCTATCAACCCGTTTGAAAATGGCATTATGACATTTGTCTCTAAAAGTTGTTCTATTGCGCTTCTAAGCTTTTGAAAGAGGCCACCAAAGTCTGTGTTTCAATTTCTAGTTTGTGTGGATATCCTACTGTTGAAACCCGAACACCGTTGTCATTGTCGCCGGGCGTGAAACCGAAACACCAGTTGTTCGTGACAAATTGTGAGAGGGAATTGGAACAGAGTAATCGGAGGAGGCTAAAGCAAAACAGGAGATGATTTCAGAATGGAGCTCTGTGGCTCTTCCATATTCATTCCATTAAACCTCAAATGAACACAAAAACACATTTACATATGTATGCCTCTTCATACGAGGGGCATTAACTCCTACACCTAATATATTAACTCCACGTACTGGTGGTTGGTGGATTCAAACAGTTGGCGGGAGGAATTATCTCCAACAGTTCGGCCTTTGTGAGGTGATCGCTAACTTTTTCAAGCATTCTTCAGTGGCCTCTGGCAACCCTTTATCTCAGAATCATTTATACATATATAGACTAAGAATACCTCACATATGGCTGAAGTTAGCATTGAGAAGGTGGAGGTATTCCTCAAAATACATGAGATCTTTAATCTGTCGGACGATTCGACCAATAGTTCCTGATGGGATGTTGGTTACCACACCAGTGGAAATGATCTTTCTATTTCCTCGGACACAATATTTGCCATCTGTAAACGATTGTTACGGGAAAATATTGAAAACTTGTAGTCAAGCATTACAGAATACATAACCATCCGACCGAAACAGAACATGAGCAAATACAAGTACCATACTTAAAGATCACAGTTCACACAACAGTTTCAATATCCTCGAACAATAGTTTCAACACTCCCTCGATACACTTTATATAGCAATAGATACACCTCCAGTAGCACCAAAAATCAGATCCATCTTGTTCCATGGATCTTTTCTTATGCAATTTGGCAGTGCTCTTCTAAACACCTCAGGTGCACCTCAACTGCAGCACTCTATTAGATGTTACATACACATAGCAATGACAGATCGAAACACCAAATCGCTCTTGCAAGTCATATTACCAAGTCATATTACCAGCTACACATCTAACTTTTCTCACTTCTTATCACAAGAGCTCTCTCTTTCTTCACACTCATTCGATCGCGGATTCTCTTCAATTCATCAACTGCGGAAAAGTATGTATGTGCAGTTACCAGTACATGCACATCCATTACGAGAAACTCTGCTTAGCTCTGTTCCTGAAGCATTTTTTTGCACTGTCGCGGACTATGCGAACTGTAGCTCTTGTTCAGTAAGTAGTGAAAATACGTGTATAAGATCAATTGTGTCCTATAAAAGTTAAAAGTTGAATACAACATGGAAGCAACCCAATCTTTGTACATCTAATGCTTAATGGAAATAACACTACGAGCTCTTCATATGCAAGGTCAGTAAACTCTTACCATTTCTATTTATATAATTTACGTGTGCAATTTGAATTACATGTTTAAAAGGTTCTGATATATAATGTGGTATGGATATGTAGAATCGTTTGCCACCGTTTTTAAAGTGCAACATATTGTGCTATCTACAAATAAGATTTTATGTTTCCACATAATATTAAAAAGCTGTGTGAGTTTCTAAGTTTGGTTAATTAGGCATTTCCAAAGTATATCTTCACTCATTGTGACTTATAAACTTTATTAATTGATCTCTGTGTAAACATTTAATGGAAATTTGGGTTCATAAGTCAAGTTTTATTAATGATTTCAAGAGCATGCCAAATTGTTATTAATTGATATTTAGGTTCACTTGTAAAGTTATTCAAAGATTAAATAGTAACCCATTGTCACATGTCACTTTGTTATTATTTGTTATTAACTGAAAATAATATTTTACTTCAAACTTAGAACAAGGGATACGTCGAAAATCTTGAGTTTGACTTCTATTAAAACAAACTTTGACAAATTTTCTACCAACAGTATCATGACACTTATTATTGCCTAGAAATACATTTCTCTTTGTCAATATTTGGATATGAAATAACCTGTTCCTTCTCGGAGTTATATGTAAATAGGCTCCTAAGTAGATAGACCATGATTCATCCACAAAACCTATCAATCAATGTCAAGAAAAAAAAGTAATTTATTAATGCACTATTCATATTCATCTATAGAATTGACTCTTGGGTCTTGCCTTTTTTCATGGGTTCCATTAATGGCTTTTTATGTTGGTTTCTAAACTAGCCATTATTGCCACAATTCTAACATTTTACATTTTGCATAATCTTCTTATTCTTTGATTCTCTCATTTTACATTTTTCATAATCTTCTTATTCTTTGATTCTCTCAATGGGGATGATTCCAGAAAGATGGGTAACTCTTTTTGACCAAATATGACAACGAAAAATAGAAATTTTAGCCATGTATTAAATTGAAGCCAAACTCATATTTGCCATATGAATTTCGACATGCGGTTAAAAAATGAAATGTAGAGAATTATGTTGAATTTCCAATGATATATTTTTTTAAATATACCAATGTCATTTATTGTGTCAAATTTTCATTTAATGAAATGTATGTCCTTAAAAATTTGAAGAGCAATTAACAAGTGGTTTGTGTGTGTGCAAAATAATTTAATGTAAAATTAATAGTTTAAAAAAATGAAATATGTGAACATGATCTAGACAGAATGCACTAGTGCGTAAATATTTTTATTATAATTTTTCTCGAAAATTTATATTTAATATTATTTTTTGAAACTGACTAGTGAATATTTCAGTTGCATTTTGCAAACATGTGCATGTGTGCACCAAATCTTTTGATTGTTTACGTAAATTGAAAAACTAAAAATACTCTTTTAAAGAGGACACACTGATGTGGCGCTTATGTATTTTTTCAAATTTTTTGGATGTGTATTTTGAATGTTGATTTATCTTTGAGCTCATCCGCAGTTGTCGACAGGGTTTTTAGGGTAAGCTTTAGCAAAAATTTAAAACAGAATGACATTCGAAGATAAAAATTCATAAATTATATGTACATGGATAGAGCATTCATTGACAAATCCAATGGTATCAAGTCCACCCATTATTATGCATTTAAATGACATAGTTTAAGCCCCTGAAAGGCACACAAAATTTTCTTTCTGTAGAGAAAAGGGTTATGGGCCTGTTTTTAAGGCCCTTGATTGAGGTTTCTAAAATACCTCGATCGAGGGCTTGAAGAGACATTGATTGAGGGTTTTACATAGACCTTGATCGAGGTTATTTCCTCGATCGAGGTTTTGTAAAAAATGCTCGATCGAGGGTTTGTTTGTGTAAACAAACAAATAAAAAATAGCCAAGGAAAGGAGTTGGACAATTAATGTTGTCCAACCACCATTCCCACGCAAAAACAACAACCAACCTCTATATAACCGCTAAACAATTTCCCAACAAAACTTGTTTAAATCATTGTTAGTTTAATTGCAATTAGATCTATGTGAATTCGATGTTGTTCTATTAGAGTTCATTACACATGTAGGAAGTTCTTTGTATACCTACTTCAAATTCCATATTAAGATATTGTTGTTTGTTATAAAAATTGGAAGAAATCTTTGTTTGTTGTCATTGAAGCTTGATGGAGAGTAAAAGAAAACGACAAAGGAAGCATGCTCATGAACAAAACGATGATGAAGAGCGTGAGAAGAATAGAAAAAAGATGAGACAACAAAGAGCAATATTGAGAAAAGAAGAAGATGCACCTTTGGTGCAACAAATTCCAATGGAGGACAACCAAGGTATTTTTTGAATTACATGCTACCTAATTTAAATTTCATATTTTATAAATTTCTCTAATAATTAGTTATATAGTAACTATTTTTTTTCATCTTAGCCTTAGTATATTTTGTTTGTAATAAGATTCTTAACAATATGTTATTTAAATTACAAAATTAGTAACAATTTAAAAAAAATTATTTCCTAATCTAATTTCTTCACTATTTTGTTTGTAATGAGATTCTTATTTATTTCTTAACTTTGTTATTTATATTTCAAAATTTGTAACAATTTTCAAGTTAAATGGATAATTTTCAAGTGACTAACAATTTTCAATGTTAATGGAACAATTTTCAACTAAAATGTACACTTGAATCCAATTTTCAAGTTATTAAAATTTTTCAAGTTAAATGTACACTTTTTAAGTTACAAGTTCAATTTTCAAGTTAAAATGTACATATTTATCTATTTTCAATTCTCTAAGTTACTAACAATCTCAAGTTAAATGTAATTTCAATTCTTGTTTTGTTATTTGTTAAAAAAATATTTGTATAGCCTCATGTGAGCTCCAAGTCTTAACATTTGTTGATTGAAATAACTATTAATGTCTCATTTTAGAACTCTCATTTTATTTGAAATGAACATTGTGATAGTTATGTATTAGTTGGAAAATTCAATTTGTAAATAAATGAAATAAACATTTTGATAGTTATGTAGTAGTTGTAAAATTCAATGACAACAAATAAAATGAACATTGTGATAATTATGTAGTAGTTGGAAAATTCAATTATCTTGTTTTTTAATATATTTTCAATTCTTGTACCAACTTTTTTTATTCATGAATGTAGGGATAAGTTAAATATTTTTTCTTTATAGTAAGTTATATGTTATTTATATTTCAAAATTTGTAACAATTTTCAAGTTAAATGGATAATTTTAAAGTTAATGGATAGTTATGTATTAGTTGGAAAATTCAATTTGAAAACAAATAAAATTAACATTTTGATAGTTATGTAGTAGTTGTAAAATTCAATGAAAACAAATAAAAAGAACATTGTGATAATTATGTAGTAGTTGGAAAATTCAATGACATTAAATCAAATAAAATGAACATTGTGATAGTTATGTAATAGTTTTAAGATTCAATGACAATAAAAGGGTTGTAGATTTTGTCAAATCTCAAATTCTTCCTATCATTGATCTAATTAGAATTGGTATGTGCTATGTGGTATGTGTATATCATAATATCTTAAACATGCACTAAACAAATCAAATCTTGTTCTTATAAATATACATAACAAGGTGTAATAATTTGTAACAATTTTCAAGTCAAAAGGATAATTTTCAAGTCACTAGCAATTTTCAATTTGTTAATTTTCATGTAACAAATTTCAAGTTACTAGCAATTTTAAAGTTAAATGTACAACTATCAAGCTATTAACAATTATCAAGTTAAATACATACTTGATTTTCAAACTTCACTAACAATTTTGAAGCTAAATGTACAATTTCAAGTTAAATATATATATTTTAATTATTTTCAATTCAAGTTACAAAAAAATTTTATTTTTATTTTTAATGTATTTTCAATTCTTGTACCAACTTTTTCTATGCATGAATGCAAGGATAAGTTATATTTTTTCCTTATAGTACCATAATAAGGAATTATAAAAAAAAATTGTATAGCCTCATGTGAGCTCTAAGTGTAAGTCACTAGCAATTTTCAATTTGTTAATTTCCATGAAACAAATCTCAAGTTACTAGCAATTTTAAAGTTAAATGTACAACTATCAAGTTATTAACAATTATCAAGTTAAGTACATATATTTGATTTTCAAACTTTACTAACAATTCTCAAGCTAAATGTACAATTTCAAGTTAAACACATATTTAGTTATTTTGAATTCAAGTTACAAACAATTTTCTTGTTTTTAATGTATTTTCAATTCTTGTACCAATGCATTTCAAAACACTTGAACAATTTGGTGCTTTAAAATTAACCTCCTTGCATAGTGCATTTCTGATTGAAATTCCCTTCACATGAATTTTGATTATGTATGGATAGATTATGGTAAACCATCATCACATCATTATGATCAAGAATCACATGACCCTATTCCCCCTCACGATCCTGATCAACCATCACATGACACTTTTCCCTCTCACATTTCAAGTATAATCGGGAGTTGCAGTGGGGTTGGAAGGGGTGGAAATTGTCTAGAGGATTGTGAAGTTGTTGCTGCACGAGCAGAGCTCGGGAACCTGATCCCTATTCGAACAATCAGAGAGCATGTCAGTAACATAATCAACTCATATTTTGAGCAACATTCAGCGATGGCACAAGCTCAAACCCTACATGGGTTGATAAAACACAAAAAAATTGAAACGTGCCACAAAGTTGTTGGGTTTTCAAGATTCTAAAAAAAAGACATGCGAGAATGCAATAGAAAATGTAAGAAGTGCGTTATCTTCGTTTGGAAAATAAAGAAATGATGATCTCTGAGCTGCTCCCGGGGAAATTACAATGGTTGTTGTGGCACCAAGAACCTCAAGAAATCGAATGGTAGCAACAATGGCATCATTGCTCAAAGTTTCAAAAAGAACATTGTTCAAATATACTAAATTCAGGGTCTGAATAGATGAAAATGATGAAGCTGCTTGTTGGGCTCTTATTTGTAGGGAACCCTATTGAGGCAGGATGGCAGAGGGCATTAGAGAGAAGGTGATAGAGTTTTGGGATAGCCATTCTCGTGCTATTCCAGGTCGAAAGCATGTCCCGCAACAATGTTTATCCAGAGGCATTTATCAGGAGCATTGTAAGCATGTGATGGAGATGACAGGAGTTGCACTTTAAGAGGAATTCCAAGAAACCAATTCTAGTGTTCAGATATCATTTAGCATTTCAACAAATTGAAACCGTGGTATATTAGGCCGAATACAATTCACGACACTTGTTGTTGCCGATACCATGTTGAATTCCAACTATACTATGACACATTTTGGATTTTTGCAAAAGGAACTGGAATGGTGAACTGGCTCCTCACACAGTGCGAGATTTTATTTGTATGATATTATGCGACAAGAATCCTGAACAAGTGTTTTTCAATAAGAGGCGTGTAGGTGGGAGAAGATGCCCTGGATGTGGTGATTTGACAATGTTCAATAGGAAATTTCCTATTGATCCAAAACACCCTGGATTGTCAAATATCACAATTATGTGGAAGAGTTACGAGTATGTCTCCATGAATCCATCTTATTCTTCATATGTTCCATCTAAGAGGATTGACTTGCTCGAGGATGAGATTCTTGTTTTAGATTTCATGGAGAAGTTTCAAAGTCATATTTATAAATACATAAAGCACTCCCATAGGTCTAGGTGGCAAGCTTCATAATTCAAACATTCTCGTGAGGTATTTGAGCCGGGCACAATCTTATCAGTGGTATACTTTGCTAAGAATTACACATTTGCTCCTCAGAGAGAGATACAAATTGAGTGCTAACACTCCGACCAGGTGTCCATCTTCGTACATGTATTGTACATACATGCTCAGGCAAGCATTGATGGTAGGGATAACACTCCTCAGTCACGCGAAGTGATCAAGGAGTACCATTTTTATTTCAGTGATGATCGTGAGCATGACACATTGTTCATTCAACACTGCTTTGGGTTGATTTATGATTCATTTAGACAGAGAAGTGTATCATTTAATGAACATTGGATTTGGTCAGATGGGTGTGCAAGGCAGTTCAAATTGGTACGCTCTTTTTATTGGTTGAGTCTCCTTCACAAAGAGACAGGATTCCGACACACTTGGAGCTTTTTTGAAACATGGCATGGAAAGGGTGAACATGATGGCATAGGTGCATGTGTGAAATGAGCACTTCGGAGGCACCAGATGAGTCATGGTGCAACCCGAATCAAATGCTCTACAGAAGTAGTTGATTAGTGCACATGCCATTTGGGACAACAAGATCGCGAACAAGAAAGACGGTGTGCATGTAATAAAATCCAAACTCAATTAATAAGCTGATAACATTATATAATCATTTCCAAAATAACATCTGCTTAGTAGGAATTTATATGACAAATTGAATTCCATGTAGGTTATTTTAGGATGTTTCCCTTCGTGATGTGAATAGATCCATGCCATGGTATTGTGAGGCCATACCTAGTACAAGGGAATTACATTATATTCGGAGTAAATACATGGACGACATATTCTCCATTGAAACAAGGAAGTATGCTTGTTTTTGTGATTTTTGCATTGATGCAAATGGATGCGGGCTTCATCACTGTGAAAACGATGTATATGTGAAACCATGGAAATATGTCCCTCTTAATCCAAAGGGCACACATCCAATTCCAACATGGAAAGAGATGCACACTGACGAGACAATGGTCTCACTAGATCATGATCGAGTTTCTAATGTGGTTAGGGAAGGTACAAGACTTCATTATTAATTAGTTCACTATATATTACACATATACAAATCTTGTAGAAATGCACATAGGACATTTGAATAATATTTGTAATTTCTCTTGTAGGTGATGTATTCATTGTCATTGCACCCCCCCACAATCAAGAAAATGTGGCCTATTATTTGATGCGGTGCACACAAATTAAAAGAAGGTTGGTGCGACCCTATCAAGATGGAGAGTTCACGTACCAAATTGGAGGCCTAGTTCTGATGGGCCACTTTTTTGAAAGAGTGAGAAAAGGGTGCTTATATTATTTATAGAGATTTTATGCTTGAATATATATCATGCCAATATAGTCATTTGGTGGTGGCATCTCGGATACCTCTATCCGAAATCAAGGTGAAGAGAGGTGAGCCAAAGAAATGGAAGATGGCAACAACTGGCCATGATCGTATTATGGAGACTTGCATTCCTATAACCCATTGGCTATATGAATGTATTACATGTATACCACTTGCAACATTGACATGGTTGTCATGCTGACTTGTTGAAAATTTTATTGGATATTTTTGTGGAAGTTGTTTTTCCTCGTTTATAGAGGTTTTTCTTGCAAGGTGACCAATAGTTTTATAAATGTATTTTTTTAGATGCTTTAATGCCAAGATTAAAAATACTATATGGGAGGTTTTTTGTGAAAATTGGGTCATGGTGCTCCAATGTGACAAGCACATTGATACTTTGAATACACTTGAATGTATGGTCAGTGCCCCATGGACCTCCTCCATAATAGTTTTATAAATATTTGTTTAGATTCTTTAAAATCAAAATTAAAGATGTACTAGATGGTTGAAGATTATTAATATCTAGGATAAAAATGTGTTAAAGAGTCATTATCTCTAAAAATCAAGAATTATTATTTAATACAACCACCTAACCTTATAAAACTGGTAAATTTTATTTGATAGTAGTTCTAGGAAACAAATTTTTATTGAAATTTTATGTGGATGGATAGAAACTAAATCCTCCAAGAAATATCCCTAAGTTGCATGTATCCATTCATGGAGTCACTTAAGGGAGGGTCATACATCCTTAACTCTTCAAATAATTTTTTTAGAGCTGTAATGGAGGAGGTCATTTCAATCTTGAGAGATCCACCATGAAGATGAAGCAACAATGAAAGGGTTGAGTCCTTATGTTATGCTTACCAGTGAATATCAATCCTCAATAATGCATGGTTATTCCACCTTAACTTGAATTAAAATATTTAGAGTAACAAAACCATAATAATGTAATAAAATCGCATGCATGTATCACTTCAATGCCTTGTCTACACTCTTAACAATTAAAGAATGCTTTGTAGCCATCTTGACTTTTTGAAATGTGTTGAACCCACAAACACACCACAAACTTCTATTTGACAGAAATAAGGAGATGCGACACCTATACAACCTTAATATAATTGCAATTTAAAATACACCTATACAATGTAAAATTGTAGTTTAAATTCTAAATTGTAATGTATTCAAATTTTAAATTTTGATTTCAAATGCAATTGTAATGTAATTGAAATTGAACTTTTAAATTGTAACTACACATTGAATTTTCAATTGAAATTACACATTAAATTTGAAATTTTAATTTTAAATTTTAAATTGTAATTGAATTGCAGTGTAGACTCTAATGTAATTGTAATTTAAATTTTAAATTGTAATGTAATTGAATTCTAAATTTTGAATTTGCAACTATAATGTAATTGAAATTCAACTTTTAAATTGTAACTACACATTGAATTTTCAATTGAAATTATACATTAAATTTTAAATTTTAAATTGTAATTGAATTGCAATGTGTAAAACTTAACTAAATTGTAATGTGTAGTCTGTAATGTAAAATTGTAATTTAAATTTTAAATTGTAATGTAATTGAATTTTAAATTTTGAATTTGCAATTGAAATGTAATTGAGTTTGAACTTTTATATTGTAATCACTATACATTAAATTTGCAATTGAACCAACAAAACATAAATGCAACTATAATAACTATATCTAGATGTAATAGAAAAGATGATCGATTTCAAATCAAGATACAAAATACACTTGAAGACCTCAATATGATAAAATATACAAAATATATAACAAACTATCCAAAAGTCCATATCCAAAGTCCATATATGATAAAATTCCATATATATGATAGAAGTCCATATCCAAAACATGAAAATGTATGTACATCATCCAAAACATGAAAATGTATACATCATCAAGTCATTGGTCGCTACCACCACCAGGCCCTTAATCGGCCTTGCGACTGCCTTCACTTACAGTAGACCCAGGCTGGCCTTGAGGCAGTAAACTATGAAAGAAGGCCTTGATCTCAACATACTGTAAAAGTTAAAATTGTGAACTCTGTAAGTTAGTTAGATTTTGACCATTGTGTAATATTCAATAAGAAGTGAAAAATTTTAATGGATGGATGTGAAACTCACCTGACTCGAATCAATGGTGATATCTCGAATCTCGGTCAGAATCTAGGTAGGTTGGCCCTCATTAAGACTGTGTGGACGAGTTGCATACCAATCATACAAGCAAATGATTGCAACATTGACGCCCACCTGTAGTGATGCCTGTGTAAGACACCATTACATGTAATAAGTTAGATTTATTAAAAATTAAAACTAGAACATAAAAGTTATAATTGAAGAATTAAAACAAAAAATTACTAGATGTGGATTGAATTAGAACATAAATTAAAACTTACCTATATGTCTGGGCCTGGCTGGTTAGGACCTTGGTGGTCCTCATGCGTATCATCTTGAGCAACAACCTTGCCTCTACCCTGAACAATTTGAAATTTAAAGTTAGGATCTAAAACATAAAATATAAAATTAAGAATTAAAACATAAAGTATAAACTGAGATTAATAAACACAAATTGAATTGGAACATAAATTATAACTTACCTCAACGAATGTGTCCGGTGGGTTAGGACGAGCGGATGGACCTCGTGGATGACCAACAACTGATGGCTCATTACAACAGAGCTCATCAATGTATGTGGTACCCTGCATGGAGCAATAAAATACACCCCTTAAGTATTAAGGAGCATTCAATTTACGACGTATAATATGATGTAGCATGAAAGCATATATACATAATTTTACAAAAATATACTTGTCCTAGAGCGTTGTATCTGTGATACATCCAAAAGTATGCATCTTGGGATAACCGAGCATACCCCCGTAAGGCCTCATCATCAAGAAAATTAAGTAGCTCATCATCAACACACTCTATCTCTGATTGTGTAGGTGCAGGGGTTGGTCTAGATGTCTCTCCCTACACAAAAACAATAGCAATACCCATGGAAGTGAACATCGAGACTGCAATCCCCTATCTAGCCTCTGTAGCAAGATGGGATGGTTGTGCTATGTACCTTGACCTGATAAACAACTTATTTGGAATCGATACCAACCTCGGAGGGGGTGGAACAAAAGCAGGGTCTCTACGAGCTCCAGGACATTGGTAGTTGTGTTCCCTAGCAGCACCAAATAACTCAGATCCCGTGCTGGTGTAGTCTGGGTGCATATCTACAACAAACTATGGATATATATGTTTTTAAAAGTACAACGAGACCTACTCATGGTGGGGGAACATTCCCCACGCTCCAATGAATCTATCATACACATATGGTGTCGTGGCCTCGAGCTTAAACTCCTTGAGTCTAAGCAGTTGACCGGTAGGGCGATCGGGATGGATGTCAAACAAAGTTCCCTTGACACCATGCCCTCTTGTGGCGGATTTCACATCGTCCCATTTATGGGGACCCAGAACATCTTGTCTTCTCCTCTGGCATGTAAAACGCCAGATATCACTAAGAGGGCCCACTTTCTTATAGAGGGACAACATATTATCAACTACTGATAGCATCATGAACAATGAGCGTCTGGTAGGAGAATCCTCCTTAAGTGTGCAGATGCGTGAGTGCACCCATTCTCGTTGGGTGGTATATCATCAAGGGTGATACGAGCGACCTCATCATCATACAATCCTCCTGATGCACCTGCGATCCAAACAAAAACAAAAATGTTAGTGAAAATATACATTATAACTTGCAAGTGAAATTGAATGCATTTTACATTAAAAATTTACTGAAAACGTATCTAAAAGAAAATATGCACTTAATGTACTTGTGTCCTGATGCAAATCCTCCTCCTCGGGATCAAGATGTACATCGTTGGGGTGAACTGACACACTCTCTCTCTTTCTACTACCACCAGTGGCGGCTGACCCTGGTGTTGCCTCACTCCTCGGTCAACGAGAACGCCGACGATGGCCACCCTTTCAGGTGACCTCAAGTCCTCTCGTGCTGCACTGAGCATAAAGCAATGAAGGTCGCTCCTGAGAAGTGTCTACATCACATTTCTATTTATATTTCAATTTCTATTTCAAATTTCACATTTCAAATTCAAATTCAAATTTCAATTTCAATTTCAAATTCAAAGTCAAATTTCAAATTTCAATTTCAATTTCAAATTTCAAATTTTAAATTTCAATTTCAATTTCAATTTCAATTTCAATTTTAATTTCAAATTTCATTCAATTTCAATTTCAATTTTCAAATTCAACATTCAAATTTCCAATTTCAATTTAAATTTCAGTTTACAATTTCAATTTCAGTTTCCAATTTCCAATTTCGATTTCGCTTTCGATTTCAATTCCAATTTCAAATTTCAAATTTCAAATTCAAATTCAAATTTCAAATTCAGATTCAATTTCAATTTCAATTTCAATTTCAATTTCAATTCCAAATTCAATTTCAATTTCAATTTCAATTTCCAATTTAGATTTCAATTCCAATTTCAAATTCAAATTTCAAATTTCAAATTTCAAATTCAAATTCAATTTCAATTTCAAGTTCAATTCCAAATCCAATTTCAATTTCAAATTCAAATTCACATTTCAATTTCAATTTCAATTTTCAAATTCCAAATTCAAATTTCCAATTTCAATTTCAAGTTCAGATTACAATTCCATTTTCAATTTCAAATTTCAAATTCAATTTCAGTTTCAATTTCAATTTTAATTTCAAATTCAAATTTCAATTTCAACTTTTCAATTTCAAATTTCAAATTTCAATTTCAATTTCCATTCCAATTCCAATTTCCAAATTCAATTTCATTTTAAATTTTCAAATTCAATTTCAAATTCAATTTCAATTTCCAATTTTGATTTTGATTTCAATTTTGATTTCAATTTTGATTTCAATTTTGATTTCAATTTCGATTACAATTTCGATTTCGATTACAATTTCAATTTCAATTTCAAATTCAATTTGAGTTTCAATTTCAATTTCAATTTCAAATTTCAAATTTCAATTTCATTTTCAATTTTCAATTTAATTTCAATTTCCAATTTTCAATTTAATTTCAAATTTGTGTTTCAATTCCAATTTCCAATTTCCAATTTCAATTTCAATTTCATTTTCATTTTCATTTTCATTTTCATTTTCATTTTCATTTTTCAATTTTCAATTTTCAATTTTCAATTTCAAATTTCAAATTTCAAATTTCAAATTCAAATTTCAATTTCAATTTCAATTTCAATTTAAGGTTTCAAATTCAAATTTCAAAATTCAATTTCAATTTCAATTTCAAATTCCATTTCCAATTCCATTTCCAATTCCATTTCCAATTTCCAATTTCCATTTTCATTTCAATTTTCAATTTTCAACTTCAATTTCATGATCAACTTCAATTTCAAATTTCAAATTCAATTTCAATTTTGAATTTCAAATTCAATTTCAATTTTGAATTTCAATTTCAATTTCAATTTCAATTTCAATTTTAAATTTGAATTTGAATTTCATTTTCAATTTTCAATTTTGAAATTGCAATTTCAATTTCAATTTCACTTTCAAATTCAAATTTCAATATCATATTCAATTTCAATTTCAATTTCAAATGTCAATTTTCAAATTCAAATTCAAATTCAATTTCAATTTCCAATATAAATTGTAATTCCACTTGTAATTTCAATTACAAATTTCAATTGCAATTTGCAGTTATATCAATTTGAAATTGAAATTGCAAACTGCAATTCAAATTGAAATTGCAATTGAAATTTGTAATCGAAATTTGTAATTGAAAATGAAATTTTAATTTCAATTTCAAAGGTTTTCAAATGTTTTTTTAATGTTAATGGTTCTTGTTACATGGTTATATGACCTTATTGAAATTTATTGGAAAAAAACCAGCAAGTTTATGTTGTTGGTTTTATTCTCAAATATATATTTTTTATATTTTTTTCAATCCTCCTATCATTCTTAGAGGATTGAAAAAAAACTGGTAGCATTTCTGCTTGCCAATACACATTTTAAAGTAAAAAACGGTCAGTTGATATGAACATAGATATTCATAACTTGAATAAATAAATAAAACTTAAATTTAAATTTTAAAACATATTTAACCTAATGTAACTGGTTTTGTTACACATGTTTTCACATGATGTTTTTAATAAGTTTTCACATGGTTCTAAGTAATTCAATAAGTTTTCACATGGTTCTTGGTTTGATTTTCAAATGTGTGTTTTTTATTTTTTTCAATCCTAGGGCAACATCTACATATTTTAAAATAAAACCAACAGCAATGTTGACGGCATTTAAATGCTGCTGGTTGATATAAACATAAATATTTAAAACTTCAACAAATAAATAAAACTTAAATTTAAAACATATTTAACCTAATGTAATTGGTTTTGTTACACATGTTTTCACTCGGTGTTTTCATTCAATTTTCACATGGTTCTTAGTAATTGATAGGTTCATAGGTATACAAAATTTAGGTTTCAATGGCTTTTTTACATAATTTGGTTAAATTTATTAAAAAAAACGACAAAATTTATGTTGTCGGTTTTAATTCCAAATGTGTAATCCGACAACATTTATGCTTGCCAATACACATTTATAAATAAAACCGACAACATAAACATTGCTGGTTGATATAAACTTACCAAAAACAAACAAGAAATAAAACTTAATTTAAAAATAGATTAGTGAGGTTTATGGTCCACTTACATGGTCGAGTTAACGACATGGTTTGTTGGTGGTGGGGAAGTAGTCTCAGGTCCTCGGTCGAGCTTCTATTTCCGGTTGTTGTTGTTCGAGTTGGATCGGGCCGGCTGTGGGCTAGTTTTTATTTTTTAAATTTGTTTCAACAGCTTGATCGAGCAAACCCTCGATCAAGGGTTTAACCTAGCCCTCGATCAAGGTACTAAACCTTCGATCGAGGTCTATGCTAAACCCTCGATCGATGTACTTTAAAGCCATTGATCGAGGCATTTTAAAGACCTCGATCAAGGTTTTAATACCTCGATCGAGAGATTTAAAATACCTCGATCGAGAGATTTAAAATACCTCGATCGAGGTTCTGCTACACAATTTTTTGGTGCCCCACTTGCCACAAATCGTGAACCACCTTCATGGAATCACCCCTTGATTAATTCTTATGTAGAACCTTTAATGATGTAAAATTGTTCCCTTGAGAATAAGGTAGGAGTTCATATTTACTCTTTAAATGATTTTAGTGATGTAGTCTAATAAAGTACTTTAAGTCTAGCTTCATGTTATAAGCTCTCGAAAACAAGTGCAACCCTAGAGGCAACTTATAAAGGTTTTCTAATGTCACCTCAACAACACTTCTTCTCACTTTAGGTTGGCTTTTTTTGGCACAAGGGAGGAAACCCTACAAAAAATTTAGGACTTTCTTTGAAATAAATAGGTGAAAGAATAGACTATTGTGAACCCACTTGGGTGTGTTGTTGAGATCAAATTAAAGAGGGTTCAAATAGTAATGGATATAGAGATGTGATTAGGTCCTTGCTAACGTGCTCTAATAAACCACATTAGCTTTTTTAATATACATAAACTAGGAAAGAGCCCTTCCAAAGGCATGCTACTTTGACAATTACAAATAAACAACCAAGATGTGAAATCATGAACAATAAAGATAGTAGCAACCTCTCATGAAATATAAATAACGATGACAAGCCATACATTAAACAATGATAAACAAGAGGAAGGAGGGTTTCACCCATAATGAGGTAGACATATCTTGATCATGCATCACGGCTTTTGCAGCCTCACATACGGTTATATTCTTCCTTTCGGCAACCCCATTTTGCCGAGGGTTGTATGGTACAATTAATTGTCATCATATTCCTGCATCACTACATAGCTCATTAAATGCATGTGAATCAAATTCACCTCCATTATCAAACCTTAATGCACGGATGTGTTTTTCTTTATGATTTTCAACTAGGGATTTAAACTCTTTAAATTTGCTAAGAGTTTCACTTTTATCCTTCATGAAATAAATCCATGACTTCTTAGAAAAAAATCTATGAATAGTGCATGATATAAGAAGCCACTCAAGGAGGTGGGGTGACATGGGACCACATACATTAGAATGTATTAAATCTGAAATCCCTTTATATCTAGTAGTAATGTTGGAAAACTTTTCTTAACATTCTTCCCAAGTGCACAACCCCAACATACAATATCATGCTCAAAATCAAATACAGGCATACCTTTTACAATCTTTTGAAGTCCTGGTAGTGCTTTGTAGTATAGGTGTCCAAGCCTTTGGTGCCATAGCTCGCATGGAATGATAGTGTGGTGAATAATAGCTTGAATTTACTTATCGGGTACCTTGTAGATTTCTCCCTCTCGAACTCCAATCACAACAACATATTCTAGGTTTTTGTTCTTCGTCCATAAAAAGTGTTTTGTTATCCATGAAGATAACTCAGAAGCCTTTGTCTTCAAGAACTGAAACTAAAAGGAGGCTCTTCTTCAAGCCTGTAACATATAGAATTTCCTCCACATGTAAAATATCACTAGTGCTTAGTTGGAATGAGTTGGATCCAATTCCTTGGATTGAATATGTTGAGTTGTCCCCCAACTCTACCATGCATGTGAACTTTTTCTCCTTTACGTGAGTGATGTCATTCTTACAACCATTCATATGTTTGTATGCGCTACTGTCAATCAACCATGTCTCTTCACTTGTGATGATGGATCCTGAAAGAGATGAGTCAAGGTAATACTCCCTTCTTGTCTCCTTTTCTTCAGATGCATTCTTTTGAGTGATTTCATCTTCTATGGCAGTAGAAGCATGAAACTTTCCTTTCCACTTTGCTTTGCACTCTATTGAGAAATTGCAATTCTTGTTGCAATTGAAGCATCTATATTTTGGCTTCTCAAAGCCTTTGTTGAACTCCTTCTTCTTTGGATGAGAAAATCTCTTTTGGAATAAGTGTTTCTTTCATTTCTTCATTCTTGTCATGAGGGAGAGATTTTCTTCTTTAGTGCACATGAATTTGCCTTGGATTCTCCCTTCCTCTTTCATACAGTCATGCCACAATATTTCAAACCCAGGTTGTACTTATAGACCATTGATAGTAGCCAAGATTGTCTCCCATGAAGATGGGAGACCATCAATGACGGTTTGGTTGAGATCATCTTCATCCACTACAACTCCAATGTTAACAAGTTGATCTCTTACCTGAGAGATATTACAGAAGGAGGCCACTATATTGTCCTTCTCCATCTTGAGGTTTCGTAGCTTGTTCTTCAATGCTCTCTTTTGATTTGGGGTATTCTTCTCATATAGGTTAGTCAATGTATCATAACATTCTTTTGCAGTCTTCAATAGTGTGATCACGTGCATCAAGTTATCTTTTACAAAATCATAGATGATCCATTTGGCCTTATCTTGATTCTTCTTGAATTTGATGTGCCCTGCATTAGTTGTAGGATCCTCCAGCACATTGGATATGTAGGTATCCAATTCATGTTCCTATAGGATGTTGAGAATCCTATCCTTCCAAGTGTTTAAGTTTGAGGTGCCCTCAATATGGTCTTCTGGTTGTACAAAGATTGATGCCATAGTCTTCAAATATTGTGCTCAACTTCTCAAGATCTACAGAGGCCCTAGCTGGCATGCAAAACTGAGCTCCTTCACACCCCGAGCTATGATACCATGTTTAAATTTGGTTCAGCTTTGATCTTTAATTCTTTTAGATGCAGAAACTTGAAGCAATGCGACAATTCAATCACATGAAATTCTTACAACCATAACACAATATATACCCTGGGGAAAATCCTCAAAATAATGAGAAAAAAAAACCTAGCAACTCTTCTGAGTATAATATAATGGATATCAAAGAATGTATTTTTTTTACAACATAGTAGATTGCTTTCAGAAGATAAGATATCATCAAACACTCTTGGTGAAGATACAGCAGCAATAGAGAAGAGAGATCAATCGGATGTGTTGTCTAATGTGCCCAACACATAAATAAAATATCCTGCACACAAAGAGAAGTGCCTTTCCTTCAAAGGAGAAGAGAATTCGCTTCACATTGAATTCATCAATCTCATATAACACATTTATACATTCTTCTCATGCATCATCTTCTATTTTTATCTTCTAACTTCAAGATGAACTCGCCCTCAAACTGGATGTATCAATCTTGCATGAAGAAGTGCACCCCACTTCTCATGCAGTGCTTTATCTCATTGAACTATCACTTAGGATGAACTCGCCTCTTAACTGAAAGCTTGCCCACTTAGTTAGGTTGCTAACTTAAGTGTCATCATGCAAGTGTCGCAACTCAACTGTCATCTTTTAGTTTAACATAAGTGTCGTCATGCAATAACACTTAGTTAACTAGATCTTCTTTGTTGTCAATTAGTTAACTCTCTTTAACTGATTCTTTCTTGATAACATCACTGTAGTGATCAATTCAAGTTATCCCTTGATTTACGGAAGTGGTCACTAAGTTCTCCTTTAGTTAACCGATTGCATATATTTAAACGATTCTTTAACTAAGGCATTGATTGAGGCATACATTGATACTTAACTGGAGCTTTATAATTGAAGCTTTAACAATTCAAGTTCTATTTAATTAGTTGAAGTTTCTGCATGGGCAATTTTGAATTCTCTTGATCTCTATATGCTTTATATTTTATTTATTTATCCTTTGTTGCATGGTCAATATGTGCTAACTTTAATTCTCTATCACATTACATTATACTAAGAAGAATTATCAGATGTTGTGATCATATTATATTATTTCGAACCAAATGATCATATGCTAAATTAATTCACTTTAGAGGTGATCAATATCTAAAGGAGACTTAATAGCAACTGGTGATCATGGTTAATAATACATCACACAACATTAAATGCTTTTAACAAGTAAAGCATTAACTTTATACGAAAGGTCCAACTATATACGGGAGGTCCATCCCATGGATACCTTTATACAAAAGGTTCACATGAGAATCATGAATCAACACACAAGTCTGGAGCCTTGCCCAACAAGACTTTACAACATAATTACTTTGATCAATTACCTCTATACGAGAGGAATAACCTTTACACAAAATGCAATCAAAGTACTCACCTCTATATGGGAGGATCAATCTTGGTTGCACAAGATTGGTTTGGAGAATGTCTCATGATGTTGTACATTTAACAAGTATCGCTTCATGAGGGAAATTATAACCTCATGCAGGTTGTTAATTAAAGCGACGGTGATTGTTGGAAGAGGGGCTAGTGGATATCATGTGAAGGATGTGGTAATGGGTCTATACGGGAGAGGTGAGAGTATCATGAGTCAAGCTATGGAGAACAATGATGGAGAGTGTGGGAGGTTAGATCAAAGGTATCAAATCTAGTTGGGACTATGGGGAGATCGTAAAGTTCGTTATGAGAGTTTATGGTAGTGTGGGTTCTTTTTTGGGAAAAGGAATGAGGATTGGGTATGGGCATTACCAATTGGATACTTTGGGTATTTTCATCCTCGTGAAAGGATATATTTGGTGTCTAGAAATCAACTAGGAATACTAGTGGCTGGGTGCGATGGAGACTAGGGGGAAATGGGATAAGCCAAAATCAAAGGGGAAAGGGGTGGCTATAACATATCAAGCATACATAGAGCATATGTGTGCTGGCCAGGCAGCTCGATTATTCAAAGCTAGAATCCTTGTTTCCATTCAAGGGGAAATTAAGGGGATTGAGTGGGGACTGTGGGAGCAAGTTCATGAGATGCAAACAGATGAGGAGTTTGATGAGCTCACAGACTGGGTGCAAGACCCTGGTTCGACGCATGGTTGTAAGGAAGTCTATGACCGTATAGTTGTGACATTCTGGGTGATGGAGGGCATTCTCGCTCGGGTTCTTATGGATATAACTGCAAAATAAGAAGGGGATATGGAGCCTATTTGAGCGTGGAAAGACCACAATGCAGATTGCGACCTGATGCATCATAAGGTGGATATCATTGCAAGTAAATTGGGGATAAGATTACTTCATTGTCTTACGCCAATGGGTGGGATTGCTGAAGTTCATCCGTGGCCAGCTCAGCCTACTCCAACGATGAATGGAATTGTTGCAGCTTTGTCATAGCCTATTCATCATGCTCCTGGGCTCAATTGAGGGAATCTTCAAGTTCTGTAACTGTTTTATTCTTTTGGTAGTTTGAAATTCGTTCATTTTTGTGTTAGTGTCAGTACTAGTCTGTCTGATAAGATTGTCGATGGTATAATCAGCTAGAATTTCGCGGGAATTATATATCCATGTTATGTCAGGTATCATGACAGTAGTAGGATGGCTTTGGTTTTGGTTTATTTTGGTATCGGAAGAATGACATAGCAGTGTCATATGCCTTATTTTTTGGGTCTAGATTTGAAATGTACTATGGACATGTACTCTTTTTGAAGTAATATAATATATCCTTACTTACAAAAAAAAAAGTGTTGTATTCAATTAGGTTTATTGATGATTTTTATGAATGCTATGGTGGTACATGGTATAAAATATCTATCATATGTATCATTGTTAGAATGTGTGCTTTAATCTCTTAGTATGAATGGGGTGCATTTTATGTTTGATCAAATTTACTTATAATACAATAAAAAAAATGGCGTTCTATTTGGGTAAAACGTAGATGGGGGACATGAACTAATTAGGGGTTTCAAAATTTCACCCTATATCCAAATTATGATTTCATAATATTTAAAAGACATGTGCAAATGCATAAATAACATACACAATGTAAATAAACTCTAACCACACACATCTAGCATGCATTTACCAACAATTTCATCATGGGAATCGAATAAAAACATTTCAAATTCAAATACAAAAGAGTAATTATCTTAAAACAATGCAGATCTAAGCAATTGCTTGTGTAAGAGTGATTTTCCACCCAACCGCAGGCACTCTATCCAACATATACTCTTTCTGTTGAAAGACCACCCCCGAGCTGGGCTATGAGACCACCAGGGGGAAGGAAACACCTACAGGATTCTCTCTATCATCCCACAACCTGTTCTAATCTATGTGCTTAGCCAAATTCTCATACAGAGTTCTATAAGGGTCTCACTCAACCATCACATCCTTAGCCCCAACAATACCTACCCCACACAACACCCTTCTAGGCTTAGGCATCCCATTCATCAATCTACAATTCTCTTGGGAAATCCGTCTTGCCAGGTGCTTCTAGTCTGTGCATAGGAGTCCAATTTGATATGTGACATTAGAGAACCACCTAAATCCTTAATTTGTGGCTTCTCAAGCACTTGTGAGTAGAAGAACTTAATGGGTAAGGGTTCCTAGCTTTCCCAACCTCTTTGCTCACCTACAACCATCTATTTTCCTTTCCAAATCTGCAACTCTGTCTCCCAATTCGAATTTCCAGGATAGACATAGTCTAGTAAGGTCATGAACAACAATGGGGAGCTATGCATACTATAGATATGCATGAGAGAATGAGAGAATGAGGGTTGACTCCATAGGATATGAGATAATGGTGAAAATACAACTGACATAGCTTTTGACTATAGAAGAAAAGACTCTTGATAGTTGCAGACTGACTTTAGAAAACTGACAGAACTATCACAAAAGTGTAGTCATCCCCCTTTCCTCTTCCCCTCTGGTGGAATCATAGCCCCTCTAGTGCACTTTACACAACCATCTTGGACCATTTTATTATTTATGCAATATAATATTTACATACATTTCAAGTTAGCATGATGACAATCCAACCATACAGTCCAAATGAAAATATATTTATCATATAACGTGCCTAGCCATTCACTAGTTGGGCCTTGGCCTTGAGTTCCACACTAGGAACCCATACTAGCATATTTACATCAGTTACATAATTTTGGTTAAATGCATTCCAAGTCAAAAATGTGGGTATTACATTAACTATCATTAAAAAATCATTTGATAGGTAGGGCGAACTTGAAATTCTAGGTCTAATCACACCCCACTAGTTTTCAACACCAAATCCATCAACAACTCAATCATCTCTCCATAGCACAACTTCTATTCTACTCGCAATGGAATTTAGCCACGAAATAAAGATAGAAATTTCATATTGATAGGGGTGGAATTTATCCATCAAATAAAGATATAAATTCCATATATTGGTCATTAAACCTAAGGAAAATGCTTAATACATTTAACAAAATTGATATATGATCAAATTTTACAAGTGGAGTTGATTTTAAATTCCAAACATGTACCCCATTGACATGATGTTCATTGTGAAATTAATAGCTATTTTTTGAATGTTTTGATCTCCTTGCAACCATCAACATCCTTGCACATTTATCTCATCTCATATATTCTACTTTAGATGCACCTAACAATGTAGTCTCATAAGCATATAGCATGCATAATTGCATCACATAATTCATAGTTTTGGCATTGGAAATGTAGTTCCATGCATGGAAAGAGTGGCATATTTAGTGACAGAAAAATGAAAAGGTTAACGTCACACATGCAAGTTAGATGCTTAGGTTTTTCCAAGCATATTTTGTAGTTGGAATTAATCTTGTGGACAAGTTTCGAGCTAAATTGGTGATTTTACTAAGTGTTTCCTTGTGGGTGCGTCAAACACTTGGAGACCCCCTTTATGCATAAAAATATGATTCTTGGAGTGAGACATCAATGACATCAATCACTCACATCAAAACATGCTATATAACATGGATGGGAAAGGAGGATGTAAACTCGAATTTTGATAATATGGCTATTTGCCCAAAATCAATGCTTTAGCTACCTGGGCATGTTATGCATATTTTTAGTGGTCCACCAAGTTGAGGTTTTATTTTAAAAAATATCTACCTATATTTTGGAGCATATGGACTCAACATAATTGACATAATTTGATTTCGAGGTCCACAACAATGATAATGTCAATTAAAAAAATTATGCAAGTAAACCATTTTTTACTTACTTTTTGATTAATGTGGTTGAAACGGTAACATTATGTAGCATCCAACTACTCCTTAGTGTATATTATTCCAAAAAATGTGCAGTTCATCAATCCAAGACTGGGAGAAAGACTTATGGCTCTAAGAAATCCTTGAAGCCGATAGGTGTCACCAATAAGCAAAATAACAAAAAAATTAATAATCACCAAGGTTGCTCCAAAATGGTTTTTGAACCTGATTTCAATGGTGGTGTATGATAATGGTATTAAGGTGTTTGTGATAAATTTTCAAATCTTGTTTTGGAGTACAAACTATTTATTGCCATATGACCCTGAAACACACTTAATGGCCATCGAAGACCCAAACGAGCCACTAAGTCAATGGGTGGCCATGGATTTGTAGTGGATTAGATATACGAATGTGTTTTATTAGTCATGGAGTGTAGATATTAGTTTATGCTTTAGTCAAAGATTTATCCTGGTCCTAAGAGAAAAGAATTGTGAAGTGTGAGAAAATTGTTCACTTGGGAGCTTGCAAGCCTCCCAACCCAATGATGTGCCTCTCTTGGGAAAATTGCTAGATATGAAGACCAAAAAAACCTCCATGTGATTGATGTGTCTCTTCATTTTGACCTAGGTGATATTTTACCTACTAAGGTAAATGAAGGAGTAAAAAAGTAAATTTTTTAAGTAAAATAGTACAAGAAAATTCCCATGACTCACCTAGTGAGCCAATAGACTCTCCAAGCTAGTGATTTCCTTATGAGGCTCTTAAATCAATAATGGGAGGGCCTAGAAGAGACCATCGTTCACTTCAAACACTAGGAAACATGCAAATATGGTGATCTGCCTCTCTCATGCTTGAATTTATGATAGAGGTCCAGGAGAGTCCCATCGCTAACTTGGTTTCCTTGTACATCTTCTACTCAATGAATTTAACTCCTAGTTAAGAAAGCTCAACAATGAGGGCCTTTATGAGCATATCACTCACTTGGAAAGGCTATATGTCCTCAAGCAAGAAAACCAACCCCACAAACTCATTTCAATGATCTCATTATTCTTGCATTCATTTTCTAGTAGTGTCAAAAATCAATTGTTGGCCATTTAAGAGGGAAAACTATGACATTCACCTCTCATTCTCTCGTTTTTCATTTGCAGTGTGCCTTATCATCTCTTCTTTCTTTGTCATAGTTTCATTCTTCTTTGTAAATTTACACATCTTAGTGGGCCCTTCTCCATGGTAGACGAGCATGTGCACCATACTCACCAGTGAGCCTTTGCCATTAGAATATGTTACACAGTATGAAAATTTGGAATAGTTCTTTTAGATTAGCAAGGGCTCACCTCTATCTTTATATATTTCAAGGGAACATTTTTAGGGTATCAAATTTTTGACAAAACATATTGAGAGGGCCTGTTGAAAATGATTCCTATGGGACTGCCACATCCACAAGAAAGCGTTGTAATAAAGTCATTAAAAGTGATTTACGAGGCTATTAATAGTGAAGAGGGCGAATTACTTTTGGACACTGGGTGTCTCTATGTGGGAGAATAGAAATAATTAATTGTTTGATTATTAGAGGTATTAGTTTATTTTAGCAATGTTGAGGATATCCTTCCAAGTTGGTGCATAATATTGTAGAGAATTTATATATAAATTACTTTTTAGTTACATTACTCGCACAACCACATTTTTAAAAATGTTTAATATACACACCATTGTAATTAGTTAATATAATTTATTTCTATTTAACAAGAAAAAATTAAATCCAAATACAAATCTCAATTTTTTTTTACAGTTACTATACACTTAATATCTTAAATTAGATTAACTATATAAAAGTTGTTAAGTCCAAATATAAACCTCAATATTTTTTTACAATTACTACAAGCTTATTATCTAAAATTAAATTAACCCTATTTATCATCTCGGGATTGTTTTGCTCGAGAGTTCCCAAAATGGAATCTATGGACATAAAGATGGGTTTATGCATCTCATTGTAATTTGTACATAATCAATCTTTAAACAAAAAAATAATCAATCTAATCCCAAATTAATCAGATCGGAATTAAGGAAACTGGAGTCATCATGCAAGAAATTCGAATAGGCCCATGATTGAAGGATATTAAAATTTAGCCTCAATGGGTTCAATGAATTCATCTCTGCCAATTCACTTACTGCCAGCGAAAAAATTGAAACGGCAACAATGTAGTGGCAAAGCACTCGATACGTGGTGTGGAGGCAGTTAACTTGGAGGTGGCGTTCTACCCATTGTTAATTTTATTAGATCATTTGAATTATTAATCTTTTGTTTATATTTTAAAATATATATTAATTAATTCTTCTCAATTAAAAAACAATCTGTTTGATTTATTTTAAAAGTATGATGTATATTAAATTATTTTAATTTACTATAATCTTATTCTAAAGATAAATTTTATAAAAGTGTTTCTAAAATTTAGAATTTTTTGAATATATATATATAGAGAAAATAATATATATTTGTTTATTATTAAAAAAAAATTCAAAGTTTTTATTTTACATAATAATATTCCTCTCGATTATCCAATTTACACTTAATTTACATATATTATATTTTTTCAAAGTCCTAATTTTCAACCCAACACATTTGAATAATAAAATTACAAATAGAAAATGTAGTAAAATTTTAATTTTAAAATATTTTCAATTTAATTAAAATAAATTATTATTATTACTACTAAATAAATAACTTAAATTACAATACTTTAATTATGATAATTAATAAATAAATGAATAAATAATCCAAATCACAACACTTTAAATTATGTTGATGTTAAATAGATTTGATATATTTTTAAGATATAAATTTATTTTTTTGTATTTTATAATAATAATAATCTATTTTTAAGTTTACATTTAAACTAGATATCAATTTGGTGTATGAGATCCTTTTGTTTATGGGAGAGGAGTACATACACTACTCCCCTCTAGACTTGAACTTATGACCTCCTATGAGGAAACACATGATATTAACCATTAGGCCTACTCAAATTGCACTAACTATTTGAATTAATAAATAATAAAATATTAAATATATCAATTTGAATTTAAGGAAAATGTTTTTGTTTATATGAGGGATTTGAGCACATGCCATAGATTTACACATTAAACTAGTATAGATTACCTGTGGATCTACAAGTGCCAAGAGGGATCCACAATTAAGATGGGTCTTTAGTACAACAAATTAATTGAGACTAAGACAAATAAGAAGAGTTGGAGGTCTCACCCATAAAGATACATTCTCCATTTCGCAATTGTGCCAGCATCGTATCACAACTTTTCTTCATGAGCTTGATAGTCATGTATTTTCTTCTATTTGATCCTACAGAAGGCTCGAGCATATTGACCCTTCACCCATAGATGTTTTGAAGGCTTGACATGATTGAAGACTAGAATAATTGTTGACCTTGACTCCCACATAAGTATGAGCTCGTCGAGATTGCTATATGGATGGAGGATGTTGCGATAGCCCCTTTTATTTGAGAAAAGGGGCTATTGCAAGCGTTGTCATAAGCGGTGACAAGGAGGTGTCATTTTCTCGGGTCCCCTAAGCAGTGACAATTAGTCGCTATTCATCAGTAGTGAAAGTGGATTCGACCATTAAACAGTGCGACAATGACTGGTTAAGCAGTGAGTCGATTAGTGAGGGTGGATTGAGGGTGGATTAGGGAGAGCGAGGGCTAATTGATGAGCCTTATATAGTTATCACGCTCTCGGACGAGAAAAAGAAGGGAATCTACATCTCTCATACGAGAGTTTTAATTGTCTCACCCGAGAGTTGGGTGATAGATATCTTAATCTCTTGCCCAAGAAAATAGAAAACTCTCGCCCAAGAAAATGTTAACTCCGCTTCAACTCTCGCCCGAGAAAATAATTAAGAGTCAACTAAAACTCTCATTCGAGAAAATTACAAACTTTTTCCCAAGAATATTTCGTTGACTATTTTTCTTGGTCGAGAAACTAGATTTTGCATTCCAAACCCACCCCTTGTCAAAAAAGCATTACCCAACTTCGCATTTTCACCCAGTGGTGCTAACCTTTGTCGTGTAAAATTGGAGCTTTTAAAAGATGTCGGTTTGGTGTTAAATGAATAGGTGACATTCCATGGTGTATGGTGCAAATCACCAAAACCAATCATAGGTGGATTAATATTTGGGGTGCAAAACACTGAAACTAATGTTACATGGATTGATATTTTTGGGGTGTAAAACAGGTAAAAAAGTTAATATACATGCATGTGTGTGGTGTAAACCGCCACAAAAACAGTTGGTACAAAAAATACCATAAGCATGTCATATTTAGCAAGGTTGTGACATTATGCAGGATATATATCCCACATAATGGCACAACCTTGCTAAATATGACATGGTTGTGATGTTTCTAGATATAACCCAAACATTAAAATTAAACATGATTTTAGTAATAATAATAATGAAAAAATGGTTGTTTGTCTATGTAACACCCCCTTTTTAACCTCGATTTTTAAAGCTATAAATGATGCAATTATTAAATTTAAATGGCATGAAGGGTGGGGACATATGCATATGTACATGAACGATTATAAATAATAAAAATCTATAGCTGGCTGCATCTGAGGCGGGGATACTGAAAGAGTATGGGGGACTATGAATTAACCAGTGATAGAGAAAGGGGTCTGTGAGAAGTCCTAAGGGGTCAATAACATGACCTTGGCCTAAACATGAACTTAAAGTACCTTTATGTTGACTAAGTCTTAAATCACCTTTATTTACCTTAAACCTTGATTATATGTTAAGTGGGGAATTAGGGGAGTTTAATTAAAATAAAAGGGAATGCGGGTCATATGAAGAGCCCACGTATTTTTAGGGAGCCATGCAACAAACCATTTCATGCAGAAAGGAAATTTGTCCCATCTCTTGGTATTATTCTTATTGTCTTTTGGAAAAATTATTGTCGTTGTTCTTGGCCTTTATCTTCGTTTTTCTTAGGAGTGGATTGTTCTCTCGTACTATCCATTGGAAGGATTCACCCCATTCTCCCATTGTCACTTTTTTTCTAAGGAGATTTTTGGTCTGGAGGAGGCACAAGCTGCTTATGGAAAAGAATTATGGGAATTGATGTCATGGTATCTAAGGTGTTGTTGTAAAGGGTGGATCCATGGATGTGTTGAAGGAATTGTATTTAGGGAAGAGACTACATTATTGCTATTAAAGTGGTTGTTTCCATGTGTAATGTCCCCATTTTGACCTCCTTTTTGCATTGAATCGTAAATGATGTAAATGTTGTTATTTAATCATGGTGAGGAGCTCAAGGCCAAGGCCCCACCATTGATTTAGCGTTTTATGTATCGACAATTAAAAATAGATGCGTATGGCTCTTGTGCTGGACATGCACAATGTAAATTAAGACATCATGTAAATACGAATTTTAGTGAAAAATCCACAACTAGCTATGCAATGCAACAAAGAGATGGGGGCATGATTCTACAAGGAATAGGGAGGAAAATTATTCAAACCCTTGAGCCAATGGTGATAAGCCAAATGTCAATGAATGAACCCCAACTACCCATTCTGACTTATGCACCCAATCATTTAATTCTTCCAAGAGTTGGTTGAGGTAGTTAATGCCTTGGGAATGAAGAGGTATGGCAGCCAATTTCGTGCATGAGAAAGCCATCAACCTAGGAAAACATACTTTTGCTTCTGGGGCAAGAAAACACCCATGAAATTGTGCCCAAAGCCATTCTTCACCCATTGTCTTTCCTCTCTCACGCAGTTTGAGCTAGCTGAGTTTGTTTCCTTCATGTTTTCTACCTTTTTCCTGCATTGTCCATAGCTGGGAGCTCGTTTTTGTGTTGCACAGTGGCTGGGGTAAAGGGAGTCACGTTTTGGGGGTTTATAGAGGTTGTTTTTTCCCCTGGAATGCATATAAATGTTTTCTGAAAACGAATTGCTCTCCCAGGGTTTATTCCCCATCTACCAGCTCGTTTTGGCTGCCCACGTTTTTCAGCACTTGTGTTTTTGTTGTTGGGTTCATCCCCGTGTTGGTTTGAAATTGTGAGCAAGAATTAGGAGTAGAAGTGGACCAGAATTGGCTTGATAAACCTAGTGAGGAGGTAACCTCTCAAGAGTATCAAAAGGGATGGTTGCTCTTCTATGCACACCTTGAAGAACACTAGAATGGAAGGTATGGCCTGAGGGACTATGTAATAGTGAAGGGAATATTTCCTTGTGCTAGGTGTGTAGGTATTGTGGGGACCAAGCTAGATAGATCTTGCAGAGGGTGTCCATAGCTCTAGGGTTGAGCTCACTAGCTTAGCAATTCTCCCTTTTCCATTGCCTTAGCAACCTGATAAACCCAACTGTAGATTGGCTTGGCTGATTTTGGTGTATCTTTGGGCTATGTGTGAGTTTGTTGTTCGTTTTTTTTTTCTTGTAGAGATCATGCCCAGCTCGGGGGTGGCAGTGTGTTGAGATATTGATGATCACAACTGGCCTATGGTTGGGTGGAATGTTGTAGTTGCCTAGCCAGTTGCTCGAGACTACTTTGTTTTAAGATAAGTACTCTCTTGTGATAACTCTGTATTGTTTCAATTGATGAATGGCATGAATATCTTGAATGTATGATAGATGTGTAGTTGAATTTACTTCCGTTGTGTTTCTTAGATTTATACATCTGCATGCGTCCTTTTATATTATGAGAATGTTTATTTAGTAAGCATGGGGCCAATTGCCTAGTTTTAGCTTCATGTTCTCTCCATCGCCTTGGTAGGATGGGAGGGACACTACACCAATATCTGTGAAATTGGGAATTGAAACCATGCTATTGGTGTGGTTTGGGTGAGTGCCCTATTTGAAATTCCAATTGAAAGCTTCTTGAGTGAATCTCCTAGTGAATTTTTGGTGTCAGCTTGGGGGTGGTTCTTTGTTGAGAGACTAATGAACAAGGCTACCTAAGGTTGGGAGGAATGTGCCTCACATGCAGCCATTTGCCCAGAAATATCGAATATTGCAAATAAGTATCAAGTTTTGTGATTAGAATGAAGTATGTAAATGTGAAAAAAATAATTGATATGAATTCTGTAGAATATGAATGGTTCTTTGATTTATGTATGGTTGTCTAAATTATGGGTATTTATTCCTGAATTTACATAGCTTGTATGGTTATGTATAGATAGTAATCATGTTCTTATGCATGGAATTCATATGTTTGGAATTTACTTTTGGAATTCACAAGTGGGCAATGAAGAATTCATATTAAGAATTAAATTGATTTACATGCTTAATGATTTAGATGCTTGAATTGATGGATAAATTGCATGGTATTTTGATTTGTTAAGCATTTTCCATGAGATATTCCTTTTTGGTTCAAAATGAACCAAAACTCTAGGTTTTAGATACAAAGTGTTTGAGAAAAATACTCAAAGAGATTTCACTGCATAACCAAAGCAATCTCATATTTCCTTGGCTAGATTTGAGGTGAGTAGGTTTTTTTATCATCTCACACATTTTCTTACTTGCTAGGAGTATAATTATTCAAGTTTGAGTGGGTTCTTCGAGTTAAATCATTACTTGATTAGTTTCTAAGTTTATCATGCCAAAATTATGAAGTAAATATTCAAAATGCCTTAATGTTTGGCATGATTTAGCACCTTAATGAGTTTAAAACATTGTTAGGATTTGAAAGGGGTTATGTTCAATGAGTTAATGACTGTGTTGAAAATGAATTTCGTGTAGTTGCATATTTAATGTTGAAAGTTACAATTTTGTAGTATGTATTTCCATATTGTTAGTTTTGGGTATGCACGGATAGATAAGACTCTAATGATTGAGTTGCATCTCAACATTTATGATATGGGTCATAGTGATTTTCGGTGGAGAGATTCAGGAAATGGAAGTACCCACCAAAAATATGACGAACCCAGATCATATTTCTAGATATATTAAGTGTGATTAAGAGCAATTTTGAAATTGCCATACTCAGGAAATGTGTAAATCGCCTCAGAGATCCATCGTTTTCTCCCAATCTGTAATGTGAGTTGGCGTGAATTTTGGTATAGATCGTCTAGACATGTAGATGGAGAAACCTATTAAATATCTCAAACACTCAGTTCGTATTTTAGGAGATATACCATGTTTATCAAGGTTATAACAGTTTTCAACAATTCCTATAGAATTTTGTTATGTTGTTAAGTTTTGGTAAATTTGGCTGGGTAATAGCCGGGGTCCGAGGTTCTTGAGTTTGACCAAGCCTCCGTTGGGTTTAACGGTTTTGTTAGCCAACTAACTCTAATCTAACTTAAACTAACTAAAAGTAAACTTAATTTATCTAAATTAATTATGAAAATAAACTAATATTAACACTAAGGAATAATAAAAACTAAAACAAAACTAACTAAAAGAAAAAAAAAACAATAAAAAGAAACTAATCTAAATTAACAAAAAATATCAAAACTAAATCTAAACAATCTAAAACACTAAATTAATCCTAACATAAATATATAATATATATATATGAAAAATGTACAAATTTACAAAATATACTTCTTGGAAAGTCCCAAGAATGACCTAGAGGGTTGCAACCAATACAACTGAATTTTGCATTGAGCTGCAAAATATGAATCAAAAGCTGTAGATTGCTATGAGCTGCAAAATATGAATCAAAAGCTGTAGAATGCTATGAGCTGCAAAATATGAATCAAAAGCTATAGAATGAAAAATAACTGCAAAATGAAGAATGTAAGACTAATTAAAATAAACCAAATAAATTAGTGAATTAATATGTTTTCTATCCTACAGAGCCAAATATCGTTATGTAATCTATCAATAAAAATGTTAACCTAACAATTAACATAATTCAATCATTTTCTTGTTATAGTAAAAGACATTCCCTACTAACAAGAAATATAAACAAGATCTGAGACTTTTCTTCATGCAAACAGAAACTCAATGAACATCTTCTCTAAAGAAAACCTTAATTTTGGATAAAAGACAGATTATTTTTCAATCTCGATTCTGCATAAAAAATATATGTAATCTTCTTAAGCCAACAGAATACACTCTTTTTTATCACAGGAAAAAACACATGTTATAAAATAGGAAGAACTTATCCAATGATTTGCAGATGACAATCAAAACAAAACCTGCATAAATTTTCCTGTGTAATGCAAAACTAAAACTGAGATAAAATAAGGAACGGAGTAAGCTATTATAAATAAAGTTACTACCTTTTTTCGAATGGCAATTCAGAGTAAAGCAGTATTATAACTTCATAACAAAACTGGAAAACACAGTCACAGTTTTAATTGCAAAGTCAAGAAATACAGTAAACAATTATTGTTTATAGATATTTACATAGTAAACAATTATAAATAAGCATAAACACTTGGGTGAACCTGTCATATACAAATAAACGAAAGTCTTTGCAAGAAATGGAATTGTATTATATTTCAAAAAGGACAGCATACACCATTTCGCGAAAGCAGAACCCCTAAGCGGGGAGCGCCTCCGATCTCCAATCTTTTAAAAACAAGACATTGATATCAAAAGAATGAGAGCAGAGAAATAATAAATTCAGTTCTCTGTCGTATAGAGATCATCCCCCTCTGTCAACCTGCTCGAGTCCTTTTATAGCTTTATAGAAGTCTGATCCAAGCAATGACTTTAGAAACAACAGCGACTAATTCTAATTTCATTGGATTTCTTTCCAAATCTGAAGCTCGACGATTTTACAGAAAATCTGATATATGAATTCATAATAAAGACATTGATATCAAAAGACTATAGAAGTCTCTGTCGTATAGAAGTCTGATCCAAGCAATGACTATAGAAACAACAACGACTAATTCTAATTTCATTGGATTTCTTTCCAAATCATATAAAATCTGATATTATTCATATCTGATATATGAATTCATAATAAAGAATACGAGTCTTCCTCCTACACGATCTCTGCTTCTCAATTGATCTTCTTTTTTGAAATATTGATTCCGAAAATCCCTACAATTGATTAATTCACCGTCTTTTAATTTGAATGCGGTTCCCTCCCTTTTCAATACTTTGGTGTGATCTAGGCATTAAAAACCTCGGAAGGATTTGACCGGTTGACCTCATACGATGTTTTTCTCTATATTTTAAAAACAAAAGATTCTTTCGCAAGAGCAAAGATAAAATATTGGAAGGATTTGACCGGTTGACCTCATACGATATTTTTCTCTGATGGAAAAAGGACTTTTAATAACAAAAGATTCTTTCACGAGAGCAAAGATAAAATATTGGATTTTGTTTCAAGAGAGATGCGATGTCCAACTGTCAAAAACAAAGAAAAGTTAAGCGTCAAACTATAATGAGAAATAAAATCGTGCCAACCCAATAAGTGCTAGTAAAATCTGCCTTGATAAAGATTCAAAAGAATGAATGAAAGTCTTTAAAAGATAGCGGAATAGATAATTTATTTCAAGCCTTTTAGAAATCCAAAAATCGAAGTTTTCAAAAGGCGTACAAAACCTAAGGACTTTTATATGAAAAGTATTTATCTTTAAATGGATTAGGGCACTTAAATAAGAGCTTAATAGTTCAACGTGACCTTTCAGCATGGGAATCTTGGAAAAATACCACATGTTATTACTTATGTATCATGACGGTTTTATTTTTATTTTACTTTGTTTTTAAAATTTTGTATCAAACTTAAAGTTAAATCACCTTGTGATGTAATAAAAATCTCTATTTTAAAATAGACATCACTTTGTGAAACTTTGGGAAAATCACATAGCTTGTCAAAAGGTAACTATTGCATATTTACCATAAGAGTTGCAAGTCCCTAGATTATTAATGAATAAAATAACCTTAAACTTGGAGAAGCTAATTGTAATTTTTGGTAAAGAAAATGATATTATGAAAAAGTAAATTGATAAAGTTATAATTGATATAAAATATTAACTTTATCAATATAATAATTACTTTTCCACATTTCCAAGAAAAACTAAATAACCTTAATACTTTTTAAGTAGAAAAAAAATGTACTTTTTCTATTATAATAAATCAAACAGTACATCTCCAATACTTCCACTACAAACCCAGTATCAAGTCATCCAAAAAAGCCCAAAACCAAGATCTAAGACCACAAATCCTAAAGCAGACCATGCTCCGTCAGAAAACTTAACACATGACTAATCCTCAAAAAAAGTAAGAGAACCATTCTCCTGAAGTAAATTATCAACCCATTCTTCCCAGAAGAGTATTCCTTCTTTTGTGTTCAATGGTTTCTTGGACAGAGCATCTGCAGTATCATTAAGCTCACGATAAATGTGATCTATAAACCAGCATAGATCCATCTTAAACCCGTATCTATCAAGCACTGAGAGGGATCCAATTTCTTGAGGTGTATTTCTTTTTTAAAATTTAAACTCAAGAAATTTGATCTCTCTTGATTGATAGATACGGGTTTAAGTTTTAAGTTTTTATTTTATAAACAAACATCTATTTTTTAATTACTTTTCATAATATTTTATTTTATGAATCAACATTGATTTTTTTTAAATACTTTCCATAATTTTTTATTTTATGAGCCGACATGAAAGATTTCTATTATCCAAAATACACGTCCTTTTATTATAATGGCCACAAAATATTAATTATTAGTTTCTCACATTATCACTTTTTACTATTAGATGTAAGGCTTTTTATGTTTTATTACACGTTACAAGACCTCCCTCATATTATCACTTTTTACTATCACTTTTTAAGTTTTATTAGATGTAACGCTACATACACGTTACAACATCTCCCCCATACTGGGCTGTAGAGCACCTCGTTTCACTCGGTGCAACCAGTTGTGAACTGACTTTAGAAGTGATTCAATTCTATTGCATCAGTGCTGCACAAAGATTTCCTTTATCCCGAAATGCTTTTGATCCATTTGAAAACCATCATGGAATCTCCAAAGATCTATAGTGTATCAATCCCAAATAAGACTACAATTTTTGGTAATACCCATAAAGCCATAATCTTAGCCTTGGAATTAATACCACTTCCACAATTTATTTTTAACTTGAAGAAGTGATCCTTGTTCAATTTCATAAAGGCGCCAGTTGCGCATCTACCCTCCATAGCAGCCCCATCGAAGTATCCAGTGACAAAATTCAACTCGATTATCTCAGGTATTAATCTAACACGACCAGTGGCAGAACCGATATTCCTGTAAGAATTATACATACTAATAGCTTGATTCACAACCATCGTATGATGTCTTTTAATATTTTCAAATATTAAATCATTCCTTGATCTCCAAATAAACCAACATACGAAAACAAGAAGGGTTTTGTGTATTCGTTGTTCTTTGAGCCATTTAAGAAGGGACGAATCTAGAGAATCAAACCCCCAGTAACATGAAATCAAGAGATGAGAAAAATTGAATACCAAACCTATTTTGAGTACTGGAAGTCAATAAAAAGATGCTTGATGTTTTCTTCAGAATTCATACAAAGAAGACAAATGCCCAACCCATTCCAACCTCTACGAACTAAATTAATTCATGTCAGTATTCGATCCTCAAGTGCCAACCATAAGAAACATTTTAATTTGTGTGGGATATTCCATTTCCAAATGCGCTCAGACCACCGTTTCTGATGAGAAATTGCCAATTCCATAATAATGGTGTTGTAAGCATAGTTTGCAGTGATGTATTCTGCCTCCTGTGCAAATTTCCAAACAAGTCTATCCTTAGAATCATTTAATCTGATTCTAGTCCTATTTAGGTTCCAAATGCACCATTTCCATTCGATTTCCAAGTTATCTTGAAGCCCCAAGTCCTACTCAGAAATCCAATACTCCTGCGAATTATGGAACCAACTTGGGAATTTGATATGATTGAGTGTAGAAAAACCTATGTTCAGAAGATAACTCCTCAACCTAGACGATATAAAGAAATTACCATCATACCCAGCATATGGGTCAGTACCAATTAACACATGATGACTGTTATTAATTGACCTAGAGAGATATTTCCTTATCCACCCATAGATTTTTTGAAATCCTCTCCATATGATTGAAGCCTTGTTTGTAATTTTATTCGGATTCCTTATCCAGGTGATTAGATTACCCGTCAAATATTTGATGTGGATACTATCAGTCCATAAGCCAAAACCAAAAAGATAACGTCGGAATCTTTTTAGACATAGGGAAATATTGAACCAATACAGATTTTTAATATTCCACCCACCGATTTTTTTTGGAATTGAGAGAATTTCCCAGTTTGTTAGGTGAATTTTACCACCCTTATCATTTCTAGACCAAAGGAAATTGAAGATCAGTTTCTTGATCATATTGATAATGGTTTTAGGGATTATAAAGAGAGAGCACCAATAGACCGACATACCAAAAAGAACAACTTTGATTAATGTGAGATGACCACCCAAGGATAAGTATTTGAAGCACCAATGATTGATTCTCTTCTCAAATCTTTTGACTAACCAAGCCAATCGGCCACTCTATAACAATTGGTTTAATAAAGACCAAGATACTTGAAACCTTCATCGATCATGGAGATTTTATAGGGAAAACATACAGTGATACAATCCAATATACCATCATCCAAATTGTTGTAAAGTAGATTAGATTTATTTGAACGAACCTCCATACCGGTTGCAGTACAAAAAATGTTGATGATTTCTGAGAAAATATGTCATTCCTCCACTATGCCCAAGCCAAAAAGAACAGCATCATCTACAAATAGTAGATATCTGATTTAGCATTATCATAGATCTTAATACCTCTAAGTAAGCTAGTTCTTCTAGCTTCAGCGACCATGCGACTAAGTCCTTCAATTACAAGAATAAACAAGTATGGCGACAGAGGACATCCTAGTCGCAACACACAAGAGATACCAAAAAAAGAATATGGTGCCCCACTGATCAAAACATAGAAGGAGAAAGTTGTAACACATGCCATTATCCAATTTTTCATCATAAGAGGAATATCGATCTGCAGAAGCATAAGTCTTAAGAAAACCCAATTTACACAGTCATAAGCTTTGAAAAGATCTATTTTTAGCATGACAACCTTCATAGCTTTAGATTTGATAGAATGAAGAGTCTCTTATGCCACACCTACTACATCAAGAATCTGGCAGTTGGACAAGAAGTTAAATTGTTCTTTAGAAATGATCTCCATAAGTTTTGGCTTCATTCTATTTGCAATTAATTTAGTAACTACTTTATATGCCAAATTACATAATGTAATAGGCCTAAAATAATTAAATGTAGTTGCCTTACTACATTTAGGAATTAGGGTAAAAAAAGTTGAATTTAGACCTTTATACATATAACCTCAGCAGTTCTAGAGAATTTAATCATAGCAAGTAAGTCTTGCCCCATAATGTCAAAAAAAACCCAGAAGAGCTCAACCTTCCATCCATCTAGTCCTGGGATTTTGTCCCAAGCAAATTTCTTCACTACATTTGCAATCTCTTCCAAAGTCATTGGATTAATGAGATCCAGTCTCTCTTCTTCAGAATAAAGGGTAGGATAGTGATTAATAACTTTGATCCGATCCTCAATCCATGAGTTGCCTTAGTCAAAAAAGTTATGAGAGAAGAAGTATTTTTCCATTTTTCCCAAATCTTTTTGTGAGGTAACTGGATTTCCACAATCATCAGAAAGTTCCCAAATTGCATTGTTATTTCTCTTATCAAATGCATATCTATGAAATAAATGTGTATTTTAGTCGCATAAAGCCACTCAAGTGGCTCTGCTCTTTAATCACCAAGCAATCTCTTCCTGTTCTAATAAGTGATTTTTCCTTTTTTCCAACTCTTGTAGCTCCAATTTTTCTTCTTCTGTAAATATACCTGCTTGGTTTAAACAATATTTGAGTATGATCAGGTGTTCAATCTCAATCAAATCTATTTTACCCTTCTCTTACCTCACCTTTTCCCAAGTAGTTACCTCCATCTTTAACCGCTTTCGCTTCAATACCATTAATTCCTAAGGATTAAGATCTTCTGAAGGAGTAAAAGCATTCTAGAAATTCTTAACTAAATCACATAAATATTTATCCTTTAACCAAGCATTATTAAATTTGAAGGGAAATTTCCTTTTGGCCATACTACCATCAATTTGGAGCAAAATGGCCTGATGATCTGAGACATTCGAATTTTTTAACCCAAGTTCTAAATTTGTATAAATTTCTAACTAAAGATTTAGCCAAAAGAAATATTTCCAATACCATTGTTGCCGCATCTCTTATTGCTCCAAGTTGCATTGAGTTTTGTCGGCTTAATATCCAGAAGATTATTTCTCTGAAGAAGATTCGTGAAAAAGTCAGATAAAGCATCAGGGCGTGTTGAAGTGCCATAGATTTCATTCACATTAAAGGTGAAATTCATATCACCATCTATAATCAAATTGTTGGAGCAACATAGACCTTCTCACTACTTGAAAGGAGGATGACCCGGGTTCTGTGAGGTTCCTCTTATCCTCTGTTCTTTAGTCCAACAAAATCCCCTTCACTGGCCCTTTCAACATCAACCTGTGAGAAGGATGAAGTCTCACCTGAAGCGAAGATGGGTGGTTACAGAATCAGGTTTCTGTAACCTGGTGATGTGTAGTTATGTTATGTGAGGTAAAGATGTGCATCTTACTTAACATCTACTTCGCATATCACTCCTTAACATGCATTTGTGCATTTGCGGTTTTCAACAACCTATAGGCTCCACTGATTCGTTGTTATTGAGCATTTGATTATGACTACGCATTTAACATATTATAACAGTGAAACTATGTGACCGCGCACTTCACAATTCTAACAATACAGACTTTGTTGAATTACTGTTATTCCTTCAACTGTGCAACTACTATTCTAACTAGGCAATTGCGCATTTATCATATTCAACACAAATCCACAATGTTCATGCATGTTCTTATACTTAACATATCATTTCCATCCCTATTCATTAACACTTAGCATATTCAAATAGGTGTATCCACCACTTAGCATATTATTCTCATCAACATACTCATGGAAATACATATAAAAGCATAAGCATTCATGAACATAAAATAACTCATAAACACAATCGCACAACACATATATTTACGTGGTTCACCCCTCAGATGGGAGCTACGTCCACGGGAACTGTTCTTATATTTCTTGGAAGGGGTTAACAGTTCCAGTATGCGTACTCAGCTGCAGACTCTTCTCTACAATAGATCTCTGCACACACAGCTGCAGAGTCTTTTTCCTCTCTTGGATCTCTCAACACAGATCTACAAAGATAATCTAATCTCTCAAAATCTCTAACCCTTCCTTATGTAAAATTGCCCCTTTCATAGATTGTGCCCGAAGGTCACATATTTACAATAACTATGGGCCAAAACCCCATAGTACCCTTAAACCCAAAATGAAACGGTTCTCCTATTGGCCATGCTTCGCCTTTACTTCGTTGGAGCTCTACTGTCCTTTTGCATCACTTCTCTGACAGTCGTAGTTCTGATCGCGCGGCTCTAATGCTACATTGGTGTGTCCTTTGTACTAATCTGCGTCTTTACGTCTTGCTCATGTAGCTTGACAGTTCTTCACTTCATACATAACTTCTCCAACTACCTCGTCAATCCTTAGTACTTTGCATTTACTAAGGAGACATATCCTTATCTGCCACTTTGTTGCGCTCCACGCCCTGCTCCCAAGAATTGCGGAGTTGTTTCTCCCAAAACTGGCTGATATTAGGCCTCGCCTAACTTCTACTTCTGCCATCAAAAGAATCCTTTGAATTGGACTACACCATCAAAACTTCTCCCACTTTGGATGCACCCAACTGGCCCCTAACACTTACTCGTGACTTGCCCTCGAGCCACTCTAACCTGGATTTTCCATCTGCGCACTTTCTGAGATGTTTGATTTCGTAGTGAACTCTTGAAAAGTTGTGCTTAACTTCACTACTGTATCCTTGGACTCCTGCTCAAAATCCTTGATCGTTTCGAGCATCTCCTCTGAAATGGGTTCCATAATTTTCTCCTTCACAGTATCTTCTATTGCCTGGAATTCTTGCAACTTCTGCTCAATTTATTCCAAAAGTGCAAGCACTTATTCCTGTAGTGGCTACAACTTCATTGAAGTTTCAGCTTCCTTCACCCTTAATGCTTCTAAGTCTTTCTGAAGCTCCCTCTTCTCTACGAATTTCTGGATTCTTTTCCTTGGTGGAAAATCCTTCATAGCCATATTCACATAATCAATATCTTTCTGCCTTTGTTGTACCTACAAGTCTAGTTCTTCCTACATAAATTTCATCAAGCAAGTTTTGACATCTCTCCACTTTTGCGAAGATGTTTTCTGTGGAAGCCTTCAATGCTTCAGCGCTTGCTTCTTTATGTTGCTGCGAGGTTCCATAATGCTGTAGAGCTTCTAAATAAAAAAAACTTCTCCTTATATGCGATCTCCATGTCCATCATTTTTTCCTTAAGATTGTCCACAGTGGCACCAATCTTAAGTATAGTTGCCTCTACTTCCGACTCTTCTTCACATTCAGGTATCTTCACACAGACCGCTGAAATTTTTTCCTTCATCTTCTGTTGCTTATCCTACGCATACTCAAGCTGCTTAGTTTTTAGTGCGCATTCCTATTTTAGCTCTCTGTTGTTGATGTATATGTAGCTTTGGAATGTATTTCACCCACGTATATTGTACTCCTATAGAGATGGTATTATTCTTCTATACAGAAGTGTCGTCATTTGTATTGACAAGTGTCGCAAGTGTCGCAACTTGCATGTGATGGGTTATTAGACCATCAAGTGTGGGGTCAGCCCTGATTAGTATTACTATGGGTTATTAGACTGAGTTAGACAAGTCGGCCCTGTTAGTTTATTAGGCAGGCCAGGTCATGTATAAATAGAGTGCGGGAGGCACTCTATTTGATCACTTCATTATTCACTTCTACACTCTCCAGAAAGTGGCGCACAAGTGAGGAAGGAGGAGTAGCTTCTAGAGAAGACTATCTCTTGTACTTGGGTTGTATCATTGCTCTTTCTATCTCTTAGGAAGTTGTGGGGTTTTTCACCTTTATGGTTTTCCCCAGTGAAACTCTGTGTGTCTATTGTCTTATGTGATTGCTTGTTGTGATTGATATGATTGATATGCTGTACATGTTATTCTCTCAGTAAAGATCCTAGAATATGTTGAATTAATGCTCAAAATCTAACATGGTATCAGAGCTAACCTGAGAAGAAGACAATGTGCAGTTGCGGAAACTAGGGTTTCTTGTTTATTGGGTTTCTCTCCACAGATTTTGGAAAAGAAGTAAGGTATATTGATTCTACTTAGCAAGGTGCATCTTTATGTCCAATCAGAATTCAATTCTGGCACTTTCATTTTTGGCCCTAAAAATTAGGGTTTCCACAAAAATAGGAATTTCTGAAATCTGAGACCATAGCTGGAAGCTCCTTGGAAAAATCGAAGTTTAGAGCTTTGGATCGAACTTTTTGGTTGGGTGAAGCTTTGGGAAACTCAAAACCTAATTCAGGGTCCTCCCAAGTGAATCCAGGAAGACTAAAAGACATTTTTGAAAGGTGAAACTTTGCAGTTTTCAAATTCTGAGTATACCAGGATGATCAGTTCATCAAGGTGCATCTTTCTATCCTTTCAGAAGTTTGAAATTCAAAGTATAAATTTTGAGGGTTTCTCTGACAAACCCTAATCCGGGACTAGATCCAATTTTCAGCAAATCAAGTGGTAAGACCTAAATCTTTTCTATTTCCATTTGAAGTACTCTTTAATATGTCTCACCACACCAAGCTTGAAGATAAGCTCGAAGGGGCTGATAACTTCTGAGCATGGAAGTATAGGTTTGGGTTAATCTTGGAAGAGAATGAGTTGGACACTTACATAAGTGAAGAGGTCCCTGTCCCAGAGGGAGAAGAGGCTAAGGCCTTACACAAGAAGAACTTGGTCAAGGAAAGGAGGATCATTGATGATTCTATCAAAGACCATCTCATACCACATGTGTCATCTCTAAAGACACTTAAGGAGATGTTTGATTCCCTGACCAAGCTATTTGAAGGGAAGAACATAAATCAGAAGATGACCTTGAGGAATCAATTGAAGAATGTAAAGATCCAGAATGCGGAGACTATGCAGTCTTATTTCTCAAGGGTCTCCTAGATAAAAGAACAACTTGAAGCTATGGGAGAAGATATAGAAAATGGAGAAGTGGTAATGACCACTCTTAATGGCCTTCCTAGGTCATGGGATTCCTTCATCCAAGGAATTTGTGCTGGGAAGAAACTTATCTCATTCAGTAGGCTGTGGGAAGAATGCTCACAGGAAGAAGCTCGAATTATAGCTCGAGAAGAGAAGATGGGGAATGAAGACCAAGCTCTCACAGCACATTCCAAAAGACATGGTGACAAAAAGACTCACCATCATGGCAAGAAAGAAAGACATCACCATCAGAATCAGAGGGGTAGTCCCAAACCTCGAAGAAACATGTCCTATGTCTGTTGCTATACATGTGATGAGAACGGACACTACACGGGGGGTTCACTAGTGAGGCAATATCATATCACGTCCATTCATATTGGGGGGTTGAATACTCTTAAAAACCTCAAAAATATATTGCCCTGTATTAAGGGGTCAAGGGGGGTTTTTAATTTGACATAGTAATAAAAATATTGGGGCTTATTTTATTTCGGAGTGTTGAGGAATAACCTCCAAATCGTGGGATGGATTTATATGTCCAAAATACGGGCTCAATTCATACCCACCTAAAACTTAAGGACCTTCTATTTTTATTTAATATTTCTTATGATCCTAAGTTTTGCATAAATTTGATAACAGTGTACCAAAGATAATATCAATGGAAGTCTCTTTCGATTATTGTCCTTGAGAAATCCTCATTTAATAGCTTATTTAGGCTTGGTTTGAATTGATGTTATATTGTTTTTCATCTTTAAGTTAAGAGATGTAGTTAAATGGGAGTTCCAGACTTGACCAATTGTATTGTATTTTTGTAGGCATTCAAGTAAACGATTTAACTCTTCATTTTTTAGGTTGGGGTTTAGGTGGGAATTGAGATTCAATTAAACCTTGCTCCACGACAACCAAGAAAAGTGAGATCAATCTTTCTTGTCTCACTGGAACCAAGAACAATTAGATCATTGTTTCTTGACTAATTATTTCTTTCAAATTTTTGTATTCTTCTTTAATATATTTTCACATTTCCAGTTAGGAATAGTTGTTAGATTGAGTTATATTTGGCACATTCATAATTGTAATTTCAATTCTTATATGCAAGGCATATGCCTTAATATTATATTGGAATTAACATGAACATAAGTGAAAATCTAAATCCCTGTTTACATACCCTATGTGTTATCGGTACCATGAAATGGTATCATTTAAGTTTCATTATCTGTGTATCTTTATAACTATTGCATGCTTGAAACCTAACAATGGATATTTTTCCCTATCCTTTAAAGATAAAAAAAAAACTAGATATAACCAAGAAAAGGTAACTAAATGTTGTTAATTCCCGTGATTGCAAGAATAAATGTAGAGGAAGTGGAGGCAATTCATTGGATCTTGTGAATGACCCAAATCCAATCTATGCACATGATCATATGGTATTATTGAAAAGTAAAAGGAATTTTCTATGTCCATTTGGGTTCAAACATCAATGATGTTTGCTTTGATAGGAAGGTAGGGGCGTCCTTCCACAAAAGGGTTTCAATTTTGTTTTTTTATGGAGATTAATTTATTAAGCTTATAGAAAACATGAGTTATCTATGGCTATATTTGTATTTACATGATATAAAATTGGTAGATTGGCAGGTTGTGGTGTGCAACATTTGCAATTCTCATATTTTCTAAGCAGTGCACTAACAATTGGACTATCGGTCTTTTACATTCTTTGTTATGTTGATCTCTTGACTAGGTTGCATTTTATGCATTTTTCCTTCCCAAGTACTATTTATTTGGGTGTTCCACTCTCCAATGCTACAAATTGATTAGTCACCCCTACAATCCTAGTGGGATCATTATTAGCAGTATACTATTATTTTATTTAGCATCTTGTTTGCTTGTACTAAGATGTGCTGGGATCCTGTTTGTTACAACTTGATAATATGATATAAAGGGGGTGTTAAAAATGGGTTGATAAAAATGGATACCTACAATATCTGGTGAAACTAGGGGTTTTCTTAATTGGAAAGGCATATTGGGAGGGGGGTTCAAAAATACAATTTTAGGATGCATTTTCCAATATTTAGTGAAATTAGGGGTATTCTTTAATATCATGCGAACGATCGTGCTATGTAACAAGTTCATTGAGTGAACCCCCCGTGGGACACTATTCCAGAGACTGTCCCATAAATAAGAAGGATGCCTCTTACAAGAAGAAGAACATCAAAAGATGAAAACATGCTCATGCTGTAGAGGATGATGAACCTCCTAAGAAGAGGGCTAGAGAAGAAAGTGAAGATTCTTCAAGTGATGAAGAATATGTTTTGATTTCTGCTCTCACTAGAACCATTACTCATGGAAGTAATGATTGGCTTATAAATAGTGGGGCTTCTAAACACATGACAGGATTCAAGGAATCCTTTATGAACCTATCTGAATATGAATCACCCCACAAGGTGAAACTTGGGGATGACTACCAGTATCCAATAAAAGGGAGTGGGGCTTCTAAACACATGACAGGATTCAAGGAATCCTTTATGAACCTATCTGAACATGAATCACCCCACAAGGTGAAGCCTCCTATAAACTAGACTCTGGAAAGTCTATGAAGATGAAAGATGTACTATATGTTCCAGGTCTCAAGAAGAATCTAATCTCCATATCTGCATTGGGTGCAAAAGGCATGAGGGTTTCATTTGTAGATGGACAAGTCCTAATGTGGCCAAAGGGTAAGATATAGATGATGCAGTGGTGATTGGAGAGCAAGAGGGAAGATTATACAAATTGAAGGGACAACCAGAACAAGCCATGGTCCATGACTCAGTAGAGCCAAGTGAACTTTGGAATAGAATGCTTGCACACATGCACTATAGGGCATTACCAATTGCAAGAAAAGTTGTAGAAGGTCTTCCTAAAATCCAAACAAAGCATGAAGGTATTTGCAAAGGTTGTGCAAAGGCCAAGAACACAAAGAAGACATTTCCAAGTAGTGAAAGAAAGGAAAAAGGAATCTTGGAAATTATCCACTCTGATGTATGTGGTCTGATGTCATCCAGTTCTCTGAGTGGGTATGTATACTATGTTTCTTTCAATGATGATTTCTCTAGGAATACTTGGGTTTACTTCTTGAAGAACAAAGATGAAGTGTTTGACAAGTTCAAGGAATTCAAAGCCTTGATAGAAAACCAAACTGACATGAAGATCAAGATTTTCAGATCTGACAATGGCAGAGAATTCACTTTAGGAGACTTCAAGAAGCTATGCAATGATTCAGGGATTAAGAGGGAGTTGACTACTCCTTAAAATCCACAACAAAATGGGGTTGCCGAAAGGAAGAATAGAACAATCATGGAAGTAGCTAGGGAAATGCTCCATGACCAAGATCTACCTATGCACTTATGGGCTGAAGCAGCAAGGAGAACTGTATATGTGCAGAACAAAACACCCCATAAGATACTTGACAACAAAACACCAAAAGAAGTGTTCACTGGTAAGAAACCAAAAGTTAGCCATCTCAGAATATTTGGTTGTCCAGTATACACTCACATCCCAAAAGAAAAGAGGACAAAGCTAGATCCTTCAGGAAAGAAGGGCATATTCGTGGGTTATAACAGTTTTCAACAATTCCTATAGAATTTTGTTATGTTGTTAAGTTTTGGTAAATTTGGCTGGGGTAATAGCCGGGGTCCGAGGTTCTTGAGTTTGACCCAAGCCTCCGTTGGGTTTAACGGTTTTGTTAGCCAACTAACTCTAATCTAACTTAAACTAACTAAAAGTAAACTTAATTTATCTAAATTAATTATGAAAATAAACTAATATTAAAACTAAGTAATGATAAAGACTAAAACAAAACTAACTAAAAGAAAAAGAAACTAATCTAAATTAATAAAAAATATCAAAACTAAATCAAACCAATCTAAAACACTAAATTAATCATAACATAAATATATTATATATATATATATATATAAGAAAAATGTACAAATTTACAAAATATACTTCTTGGAAAGTACCAAGAATGACCTAGAGAGTTGCAAACAATACAACTGAATTTTGCATTGAGCTGCAAAATATGAATCAAAAGCTATAGAATGCAAAAATAACTGCAAAATGAAGAATGTAAGACTAATTAAAATAAACCAAATAAATTAGTAAATTAATATGTTTTCTATCCTACAGAGCCAAATATCGTTATGTAATCTATCAATAAAAATGTTAACCTATCAATTAACATAATTCAATCATTTTCTTGTTATAGTAAAAGACATTCCCTACTAACAAGAAATATAAACAAGATCTGAGACTTTTCTTCATGCAAACAGAAACTCAATGAACATCTTCTCTAAAGAAAACCTTAATTTGGGATAAAAGACAGATTATTTTTCAATCTCGATTCTGCATAAAAAATATATGTAATCTTCTTAAGCCAACAGAATACAATCTTTTTTATCACAGGAAAAAACACATGTTATAAAATAGGAAGAACTTATCCAATGATTTGCAGATGACAATCAAAACAAAACCTGCATAAATTTTCCTGTGTAATGCAAAACTAAAACTGAGATAAAATAAGGAACGGAGTAAGCTATTATAAATAAAGTTACTACCTCTTTTCGAATGGCAATTCAGAGTAAAGCAGTATTATAACTTCATAACAAAACTGGAAAACACAGTCACAGTTATAATTGCAAAGTCAAGAAATACAGTAAACAATTATTGTTTATAGATATTTACATAGTAAACAATTATAGAAAAGCATAAAAACTTGGGTGAACCTGTCATATACAAATAAACGAAAGTCTTTGCAAGAAATGGAATTGTATTATATTTCAAAAAGGACAGCATACACCCTAAGCGGGGAGCGCCTCCGATCTCCAATCTTTTAAAAACAAGACATTGATATCAAAAGAATGAGAGCAGAGAAATAATAAATTCAGTTCTCTGTCGTATAGAGATCATCCCTCTCTGTCAACCTGCTCGAGTCCTTTTATAGCTTTATAGAAGTCTGATCCAAGCAATGACTTTAGAAACAACAGCGACTAATTCTAATTTCATTGAATTTCTTTCCAAATCTGAAGCTCGACGATTTTACAGAAAATCTGATGCATGAATTCATAATAAAGACATTGATATCAAAAGACTATAGAAGTCTCTGTCGTATAGATGTCTGATCCAAGCAATGACTATAGAAACAACAACGACTAATTCTAATTTCATTGGATTTCTTTCCAAATCATATAAAATCTGATATTATTCATATCTGATATATGAATTCATAATAAAGAATACGAGTCTTCCTCCTACACGATCTCTGCTTCTCAATTGATCTTCTTTTTTGAAATATTGATTCCGAAAATCCCTGCAATTGATTAATTCACCGTCTTTTAATTTTAATGCGGTTCTCTCCCTTTTCAATACTCTGGTGTGATCTCGGCATTAAAAACCTCGGAAGGATTTGACCAGTTGACCTCATACGATGTTTTTCTCTATATTTTAAAAACAAAAGATTCTTTCGCAAGAGCAAAGATAAAATATTGGAAGGATTTGACCGGTTGACCTCATACGATGTTTTTCTCTATATTTTAAAAACAAAAGATTCTTTCGCAAGAGCAAAGATAAAATATTGGATTTTGTTTCAAGAGAGATGCGATGTCCAACTGTCAAAAACAAAGAAAAGTTAAGCGTCAAACTATAATGAGAAATAAAATCGTGCCAACCCAATAAGTGCTAGTAAAATCTGCCTTGATAAAGATTCAAAAGAATGAATGAAAGTCTTTAAAAGATAGCGGAATAGATAATTTATTTCAAGCCTTTTAGAAATCCAAAAATCAAAGTTTTCAAAAGGCGTACAAAACCTAAGGACTCTTATATGAAAAGTATTTATCATTAAATGGATTAGGGCACTTAAATAAGAGCTTAATAGTTCAACGTGACCTTTCAGCATGGGAATCTTGGAAAAATACCACATGTTATTACTTATGTATCATGACGGTTTTATTTTTATTTTATTTTATTTCTTTATTTTGTATCAAACTTAAAGTTAAATCACCTTGTGATGTAATAAAAATCTCTATTTTAAAATAGACATCACTTTGTGAAACTTTGTTAAATCACCTGGTGATGTAATAAAAATCTCTATTTTAAAATATACATCAGTTTGTGAAACTTTGGGAAAATCACATAGCTTGTCAAAAGGTGCATATTTAGCATAAGAGTTGCAAGTCCCTAGATTATTAATGAATAAAATAACCTTAAACTTGGAGAAGCTAATTGTAATTTTTGGTAAAGAAAATGATATTATGAAAAAGTAAATTGATAAAGTTATAATTGATATAAAATATTAACTTTATCAATATAATAATTACTTTTCCAAATTTCGAAGAAAAACTAAATAACCTTAATACTTTTTAAGTAGAAAAAAAAATGTACTTTTTCTATTATAATAAATTAAAGAGTACATCTCCAATACTTCCAGTACAAACCCAATACTAAGCCATCCAAAAAAGCCCAAAAGATCTTGAGACCACAAATCCTAAAGCATAGCCCTGTCAGAAAACTTAACACATGACTAATTCTCAAAAAAAGTAAGAGAACCATTCTCTTGAAGTAAATTATCAATCCATTCTTCCCATAAGTGTATTTCTTCTTTTGTGTTCAATGGTTTCTTGGACAGAGCATCTGCACTATCATTAAGTTCATGATAAATTTGATCTATAAACCAGCATAGATCCATCTTAAACTCGTATCTATCAAGCACCTAGAGGGATCCAATTTCTTGAGGTGTATTTCTTTTTTAAAATTTAAACTCAAGAAATTTGATCTCTCTTGATTGATAGATACGCGTTTAAGTTTTAAGTTTTTATTTTATAAACGAATATCTATTTTTTAATTACTTTTCATAATATTTTATTTTATGAATCAACATGGATTTTTTAAAAATACTTTCCATAATTTTTTTATTTTATGAGCAGACATAAAAGATTTCTATTATCCAAAATACACGTCCTTTTATTATAATGGCCACAAAATATTAATTATTAGTTTATCACATTATCACTTTTTACTATTAGATGTAAGGCTTTTTACGTTTTATTAGATGTAACGCTACATACACTTTACAAGATCTCCCTCATATTATCACTTTTTAAGTTTTATTAGATGTAACGCTACATACACGTTACAACATCTCCCCCATAATGGGCTGTAGAGCACCTCGTTTCACTCGGTGCAACCAATTGTGAACAGACTTTAGAAGTGATTCAATTCTATTGCATTAGTGCTGCACAAAGATTTCCTTTATCCCGAAATGCTTTTGATCCATTTGAAAACCATCATGGAATCTCCAAAGATCTATAGTGTATCAATCCCAAATAAGACTACAATTTTTGGTAATACCCATAAAGCCATAGTCTTAGCCTTGGAATTAGTACCACTTCCACAATTTATTTTTAACTTGAAGAAGTGATCCTTGTTCAATTTCATAAAGGCGCCAGTTGCGCATCTACCCTCCATAGCATCCCCATCAAAGTATCTAGTGACAAAATTCAACTCGATTATGTCAGGTATTAATCTAACACGACCAGTGGCAGAACCGATATTCCTGTAAGAATTATACATACCAATAGCTTGATTCACAACCATCGTATGATGTCTTTTAATATTTTCAAATATTAAATCATTCCTTGATCTCCAAATAAACCAACATACGAAAACAAGAAGGGTTTTGTGTATTCGTTGTTCTTTGAGCGATTTAAGAAGGGACGAATCTAGAGAATCAAACCTCCAGTAACATGAAATCAAGAGATGAGAAAAAATTGAATACCAAACCTGTTTTGAGTACTGGAAGTCAATAAAAAGATGCTTGATGTTTTCTTCAGAATTCATACAAAGAAGACAAATGCCCGGCCCATTCCAACCTCTACGAACTAAATTAATTAATGTTAGTATTCGATCCTTAGGTGCCAACCATAAGAAACATTTTAATTTGTGTGGGATATTCCATTTCCAAATGCGCTCAGACCACCGTTTCTGATGAGAAATTGCCAATTCCATAATAATGGTGTTGTAAGCATAGTTTGCAGTGATGTATTCTGCCTCCTGTGCAAATTTCCAAACAAGTCTATCCTTAGAATCATTTAATCTGATTCCAGTCCTATTTAGGTTCCAAATGCACCATTTCCATTCAATTTCCAAGTTGTCTTGAAGCCCCAAGTCCTACTCAGAAATCCAATACTCCTGCGAATTATGGAGCCAACTTGGGAATTTGATATGATTGAGTGTAGAAAAACCTATGTTCAGAAGATAACTCCTCAACCTAGACGATAGAAAGAAATTACCATCATACCCAACATATGGGTCAGTACCAATTAACACATGATAACTATTACTAATTGACCTAGAGAGATATTTCCTTACCCACCCATAGATTTTTTGAAATCCTCTCCATATGATTGAAGCCCTGTTTGTAATTTTATTCGGATTCCTTATCCAGGTGATCAGATTAACTTTCAAATATTTGATGTGGATACGATCAGTCCATAAGCCAAAACCAAAAAGATAACGCCGGAATCTTTTTAGACATAGGGAAATATTGAACCAATACAGATTTTTAATATTCCACCCACCGATTTTTTTTGGAATTGAGAGAATTTCCCAGTTTGTTAGGTGAATTTTACCACCCTCATCATTTCTAGACCAAAGGAAATTGAAGATCAGTTTCTTGATCATATTGATAATGGTTTTAGGGATTATAAAGAGAGAGCACCAATAGACCGACATACCAAAGATAACAACTTTGATTAATGTGAGATGACCACCCAAGGATAAGTATTTGAAGCACCAATGATTGATTCTCTTCTCAAATCTTTTGACTAACCAATCCAATCGGCCACTCTATAAAAATTGGTTTAATAAAGACCTAGATACTTGAAACCTCCATCGATCCTAGAGATTTTATAGGGAAAACATACAGTGATACAATCCAATATACCATCATCCAAATTGTTGTAAAGTAGATTAGATTTATTTGAATGAACCTCCATACCGGTTGCAGTACAAAAAATCTTGATGATTTCTGAGAAAATATGTCATTCCTCCACTATGCCCAAGCCAAAAAGAACAACATCATCTACAAATAGTAGATGTCTGATTTAGCATTATCATAGATCGTAATACCTCTAAGTAAGCTAGTTCTTCTAGCTTCAGCGACCATGTGACTAAGTCCTTCAATTACAAGAATTAACAAGTATGGCGACAGAGGACATCCTAGTCGCAACACACAAGAGATACCAAAAAAAGAATATGGTGCCCCATTGATCAAAACATAGAAGGATAAAATTGTAACACATGCTATTATCCAATTTTTCATCATAAGAGGAATACCGATCTGCAGAAGCATAAGTCTTAAGAAAACCCAATTTACACGCTCATAAGCTTTGAAAAGATCTATTTTTAGCATGACAACCTTCATAGCTTTAGATTTGATAGAATGAAGAGTCTCTTATGCCACACCTACTACATCAAGAATCTGGCAGTTGGACAAGAAGCTAAATTGTTCTTTAGAAATGATCTTCATAAGTTTTGGCTTCATTCTGTTTGCAATTATTTTAGTAACTACTTTATATGCCAAATTACATAATGTAATAGGCCTAAAATAATTAAATGTAGTTGCCTTACTACATTTAGGAATTAGGGTAAAAAAAGTTGAATTTAGACCTTTATACATATAACCTCAGCAGTTCTAGAGAATTTAATCATAGCAAGTAAGTCTTGCCCCATAATGTCAAAAGAACCCCAGAAGAGCTCAACCTTCCATCCATCTAGTCCTGGGATTTTGTCCCAAGAAAATTTCTTCAATACATTTGTAATCTCTTCCAAAGTCATTGGATTAATAAGATCCAGTCTCTCTTCTTCATAATAAAGGGTAGGATAGTGATTAATAACTTTGATTCGGTCCTCAATCCATGAGTTGCCTTAGTCAGAAAAGTTATGAGAGAAGAACTATTTTTCCATTTTTCCCAAATCTTTTTGTGAGGTAACTAGATTTCCACAGTCATCAGAAAGTTCCCAAATTGCATTGTTATTTCTCTTATCAGATGCATATCTATGAAATAAATTTGTATTTTAGTTGCATAAAGCCACCCAAGTGGCTCTGCTCTTTAATCACCAAGCAATCTCTTCCTATTCTAATAAGTGATTTTTCCTTTTTTCCAACTCTTGTAGCTCCAATTTTTCTTCTTCTGTAAATATACCTGCTTGGTTTAAACAATATTTGAATATGATCAGGTGTTCAATATCAGTCAAATCTCTTTTATCCTTCTCTTACCTCAACTTTTCCCAAGTAGTTACCTCCATCTTTAACCGCTTTAGCTTCAATACCAGTAATTCCTAAGGATTAAGATCCTCTGAAGGAGTAAAATCATTCCAGAAATTCTTAACTAAATCACATAAATATTTATCCTTTAACCAAGCATTATTAAATTTGAAGGGAAATTTCCTTTTGGCCATACTACCATCAATTTGGAGCAAAATGGCCTAATGATCTGAGATATTTGAATTTTTTACCCAAGTTCTAAATTTGTATAAATTTCTAACTAAAGATTTAGCCAAAAGAAATATTTCCAATATTTTTCCAATACCATTGTTGCCGCATCTCTTATTGCTCCAAGTTGCATTGAGTTTTGTTGGCTTAGTACCCAGAAGATTATTTCTTTGAAGAATATTCCCGAAAGAGTCAGATAAAGCATCATGACGTGTTGAAGTGCCACAGATTTCATTCACATTAAGGGTGAAATTCATATCACCATCTATAATCAAATTGTTGGAGCAACATAGACCTTCTCACTACTTGAAAGGAGGATGACCCGGGTTTTGTGAGGTTCCTCTTATCCTCTGTTCTTTAGTCCAACAAAATCCCCTTCACTGGCCCTTTCAGCATCAACCTGTGAGAAGGCTGAAGTCTCACCTGTGGGTGGTTACAGAATCAGGTTTCTGTAACCTGGTGACATGTAGTTATGTTATGTGAGGTAAAGATGTGTATCTTACTTAACATCTACTTCACATATCACTCCTTAACATGCATTTGTGCATTTGCGGTTTTCAACAACCTATCGGCTCCGCTGATTCATTGTTATTGAGCATTTGATTATGACTGCGCATTTAACATATTATAACAGTGAAACTATGTGACTGTGCACTTCACAATTCTAACAATACAGACTTTGTTGAATTACTGTTATTCCTTCAACTGTGCAACTACTGTTCTAACTAGGCAATTGCGCATTTATCATATTCAACACAAATCCACAATGTTCATGCATGTTCTTATACTTAACATATCATTTCCATCCCCATTCATTAACACTTAGCATATTCAAATAGGTGTATCCACCACTTAGCATATTATTCTCATCAACATACTCATGGAAATACATATAAAAGCATAAGCATTCATGAACATAAAATAACTCATAAACACAATCGCATAACACATATATTTACGTGGTTCACCCCCCAGATGGGAGCTACGTCCATGGGAACTGTTCTTATATTTCTTGGAAGGGGTTAACAGTTCCAGTATGCACACTCAACTGCAGACTCTTCTCTACAATAGATCTCTGCACACACAGCTGTAGAGTCTTTTTCCTCTCTTGGATCTCTCTACACAGATCTACAAAGATAATCTAATCTCTCAAAATATCTAACCCTTCCTTATGCAAAATTGCCCCTTTCATAGATTGTGCCCAAAGGTCACATCTTTACAATAAATATGGGCCAAAACCCCATAGTACCCTTAAACCCAAAATGAAACGGTTCTCCTATTGGCCATGCTTTGCCTTTACTTCATTGGAGCTCTGCTGTCCTTTTGCATTGCTTCTCTGACAGTCGTATTTCTGACTGCGCGGCTCTAATGCTACATTGGTGCATCCTTTGTACTAATCTGCGTCTTTACTTCTTGCTCATGTAGTTTGACAATTCTTCGCTTCATACATAACTTCTCCAACTACCTCGTCAATCCTTAGTACTTTGCATTTACTAAGGGGATATATCCTTATCTGCCACTTCGCTGTGCTCCACGCCCTGCTCCCGGGAATTGTGGAGTTGTTTCTCCCAAAACTGGCTAATATTAGGCCTCGCCTAACTTGTACTTCTGCAATCAAAAGCACCATTTGAATTGGACTACACCATTAAAACTTCTCCCACTTGGGATGCACCCAACTGGCCCCTAACACTTACTCGTGACTCGCCCTCGAGCCACTCTAACTTGGATTTTCCATATGCACACTTTCTGAGATGTTTGATTTCGTAGTGAACTCTTGAAAAGTTGTGCTTAACTTCACAACTGTATCCTTGGACTCCTACTCAAAATCCTTGATCGTTTCGAGCATCTCCTCTGAGATGGGTTCCATAATTTGCTCCTTCACAGTATCTTCTATTGCCTGGAGTTCTTACAACTTCTGCTCAATTTATTCCAAAAGTGCAAGCACTTATTCCTGTAGTGGCTACAACTTCATTGAAGTTTCAGCTTCCTTCGCCCTTAATGCTTCCGAGTATTTCTGAAGCTCCCTCTTCTCTATGAATTTCTGGATTCTTTTCCTTGGTGGAAAATCCTTCATAGCCATATTCATAGAATCAATATCTTTCTGCCTTTGTTGTACCTTGTCCTGGATTTTTTACAAGTCTAGTTCTTTCTACAGAAATTTCATCGAGCAAGTTTTGACATCTCTCCACTTTTGCGAAGATGTTTTCTGTGGAAGCCTTCAATGCTTCAACGCTTGCTTCTTTATGTTGCTGCAAGGTTCCATAATGTTGTAGAGCTTCTAAATAAAAAAACTTCTCCTTATATGCGATCTCCATGTCCATCATTTTTTCCTTAAGACTGTCCACAGTGGCACCAATCTTAAGTATAGTTGCCTCTACTTCCGACTCTTCTTCACATTCAGGTATCTTCACACATGCCGCTGAAATTTTTTCCTTCATCTTCTGTTGCTTATCCTATGCATACTCAAGCTGCTTAGTTTTTAGTGCGCATTCATATTTTAGCTCTCTGTTGTTGATGTATATGTAACTTCGGAATGTATTTCACCCATGTATATTATACTCCTATAGAGATGGTATTATTCCTCTATACGGAAGTGTCATCATTTGTATTGACAAGTGTTGTAAGTGTCGCAACTTGCATGTGATGGGTTATTAGACCACCAAGTGTGGGGTTGGCCCTGATTAGTATTACCATGGGTTATTAGACTGAGTTAGACAAGTCGACCCTGCTAGTTTATTAGGCAGGCCAGGTCATGTATAAATAGAGTGCAGGAGGCACTCTATTTTATCACTCCATTATTCACTTCTACACTCTCCAGAAAGTGGCGCACAAGTGAGGAAGGATGAGTAGCTACTAGAGAAGACTATCTCTTGTACTTGGGTTGTATCATTGCTCTTTCTATCTCTGAGGAAGTTGTGGGGTTTTTCACCTTTATGGTTTTCCCCAGTGAAACTCTGTGTGTCTATTGTCTTATGTGATTCCTTGTTGTGATTGATATGATTGATATGTTGTACATGTTATTCTCTCAGTAAAGATCCTAGAGTATGTTTAATTAATGCTCAAAATCTAACATGGTATCAGAGCTAACCTGAGAAGAAGACAATGTGCAGTTGCGAAAACTAGGGTTTCTTGTTTATTGGGTTTCTCTCCACAAATTTTGGAAAATAAGTAAGGTATATTGATTCTACTCAGCAAGGTGCATCTTTATGTCCAATCAGAATTCAATTCTGGGCACTTTCATTTTTTGCCCTAAAAATTAGGGTTTCCACAAAAATAGGAATTTCTGAAATCTGAGACCATAGCTGGAAGCGCCTTGGAAAAATCAAAGTTTAGAGCTTTGGAACAAACTTTTTGGTTGGGTGAAGCTCTGGGAAACTCAAACCCTAATTCAGGGTCCTCCCTAGTGAATCCGGGAAGACTAAAAGACATTTCTAAAAGGTGAAACTTTGCAGTTTTCAAATTCTGAGTATACCAGGATGATCAACTCATCAAGGTGCATCTTTCTATCATTTCAAAAGTCTGAAATTCAAAGTTTAAATTTTTAGGGTTTCTCTGACAAACCCTAATCCAGGATCAGATCCAGTTTTCAGCAAATCAAGTGGTAAGACCTAAATATTTTCTATTTCCATTTGAAGTACTCTTTAAGATGTCTCACCACACTAAGCTTGAAGATAAGCTTGAAGGGGATGATAACTTCTGAGCATGGAAGTATAGGTTTGGGTTAATCCTGGAAGAGAATGAGTTGGACACTTACATAAGTCAAGAGGTCCCTGTCCCAGAGGGAGAAGAGGCTAAGGCCTTACACAAGAAGAACTTGGTCAAGAAAAGGAGGATCATTGATGATTCTGTCAAAGACCATCTCATACCACATGTGTCATCTCTAAAGACACTTAAGGAGATGTTTGATTCCCTGACCAAGCTATTTGAAGGGAAGAACATAAATCGAAAGATGACCTTGGGGAATCAATTGAAGAATGTCAAGATCCAGAATGCGGAGACTATGCAGTCTTACTTCTCAAGGGTCTCCCAGATAAAAGAACAACTTGAAGTTGTGGGAGAAGATATAGAAAATGGAGAAGTTGTAATGACCACTCTTAATGGCCTTCCTAGGTCATGGGATTCCTTCATCCAAGGAATTTGTGCTAGGAAGAAACTTATCTCATTCAGTAGGATGTGGGAAGAATGCTCACAGGAAGAAGCTTGAATTATAGCTCGAGAAGAGAATATGGGGAATGAAGACCAAGCTCTCACAGCACATTCCAAAAGACATGGTGACAAAAAGACTCACCATCATGGCAAGAAAGAAAGACATCACCATCAGAATCAGATGGGTAGTCCCAAACCTCAAAGAAACATGTCCTATGTCCGTTGCTATACATGTGATGAGAAGGGACACTATTCCAGAGACTGTCCCATAAATAAGAAGGATGGATCTTACAAGAAGAAGAACATCAAAAGACGACAACATGCTCATGCTGCAGAGGATGATGAACCTCCCAGGAAGAGGGCTAGAGAAGAAAGTGAAGATTCTTCAAGTGATGAATAATATGTTTTGATTTCTGCTCTCACTGGAACCATTACTCATGGAAGTAATGATTGGCTTATAGATAGTGGGGCTTCTAAACACATGATAGGATTCAAGGAATCCTTTATGAACCTATCTGAACATGAATCACCCCATAAGGTGAAACTTGGGGATGACTACCAGTATCCAATAAAAAGGAGTGGTGAAGCCTCCTATAAACTAGACTCTGAAAAGTCTATGAAGATGAAAGATGTACTATATGTTCCAGGTCTCAAGAAGAATCTAATCTCCATATCTGCATTGGATGCAAAAGGCATGAAGGTTTCATTTGTAGATGGACAAGTCCTAATGTGGCCAAAGGGTAAGATATAGATGATGCAGTGGTGATTGGAGAGCAAGAGGGAAGATTATACAAATTGAAGGGACAACCAGAACAAGCCATGGTCCATGACTCAGTAGAGCCAAGTGAACTTTGGAATAGAATGCTTGCACACATGCACTATAGGGCATTACCAATTGCAAGAAAAGTTGTAGAAGGTCTTCCTAAAATCCAAACAAAGCATGAAGGTATTTGCAAAGGTTGTGCAAAGGCCAAGAACACAAAGAAGACATTTCCAAGTAGTGAAAGAAAGGAAAAAGGAATCTTGGAAATTATCCACTCTGATGTATGTGGTCTGATGTCATCCAGTTCTCTGAGTGGGTATGTATACTATGTTTCTTTCAATGATGATTTCTCTAGGAATACTTGGGTTTACTTCTTGAAGAACAAAGATGAAGTGTTTGACAAGTTCAAGGAATTCAAAGCCTTGATAGAAAACCAAACTGACATGAAGATCAAGATTTTCAGATCTGACAATGGCAGAGAATTCACTTTAGGAGACTTCAAGAAGCTATGCAATGATTCAGGGATTAAGAGGGAGTTGACTACTCCTTAAAATCCACAACAAAATGGGGTTGCCGAAAGGAAGAATAGAACAATCATGGAAGTAGCTAGGGAAATGCTCCATGACCAAGATCTACCTATGCACTTATGGGCTGAAGCAGCAAGGAGAACTGTATATGTGCAGAACAAAACACCCCATAAGATACTTGACAACAAAACACCAAAAGAAGTGTTCACTGGTAAGAAACCAAAAGTTAGCCATCTCAGAATATTTGGTTGTCCAGTATACACTCACATCCCAAAAGAAAAGAGGACAAAGCTAGATCCTTCAGGAAAGAAGGGCATATTCGTGGGTTACAGTGAAAGCTCGAAGGCTTACAGAATCTACTTCCCAGGATTCAAGAAGATTGATATCAGTAGGGATGTAACATTTGATGAAAGCTCAGCATACATCAAATCAAGGAAAAAACCAATTGAAGATAATGAAGAACCCAAAATATCTAAAACACAAGACACCACCATGAATGAAGCAGTTCCTGAAGAAGATCGTGAAATGGAAGATCCACAACAACCTGTAGATCCACCCCGTGAGAAGAACTCTCACAAGAGGAAACCAACATGGGCTAGAGAGCTCATTCAAGATGCAGAAAGGTTTGGCATTCCAGAAGAGGAACACAGAGAAAGGAAAAGGACAAGATCACATACCAGCTATGTTGCTTTACTCTATGACATAATGAACAAAGAACCTTCCAGTTATGAAGAAGCAACAGAAAAGAAAGAATGGAAGGATGCCATGGTCGAGGAATACCAGTCGATCACGAAGAATGATGTTTGGGATGTGGTCCCAAGACCAGATGGGAAGTCTGTGGTGACCTCCAAGTGGATCTATAAGATCAAGCATGCTGCTAATGGAAACATAGAGAAATATAAAGCTAGGTTTGTAGCTTGTGGCTTCTCCCAGAAGGAAGGGATTGATTATGAAGAGACCTTTGCTCCTGTGGTCAGATACACTTCCATCATATCAATACTTGCTCTGGTGCAGTGATGAAATGGAAGGTACACCAGATGGATGTCAAGACAGCTTTCTTGAATGGTGTAGTTGAAGAGGAAGTGTATGTGGAGCAACCACTTGGGTTTGAGACACATGACCGAGAGTCACATGTGTGCAAACTGAAGAAATCCCTGTATGGTTTGAAACAGGCACCCAGGACCTGGTATGGCAGGATAGATGGCTTCCTATCTAGTTTGGGATTTACCAAGAGTAAAGCATATTCCAACCTTTAGTACAAGGTTGAGGAAGGCAATCTAGTGATACTACTATTGTATGTGGATGACCTATTTGTAACAGGTGAGGATAGATTGATTGCCGACACGAAGAGGAAGCTTGCTGCCGAGTTTGAGATGAAGGACTTGGGTATGATGCACTATTTTCTTGGCATGGAGGTGTGGCAGAGTGCAGATGGAATCTTCCTTGGACAAGGGAAGTATGCAATAGAGATCCTAAAGAGGTTCGGGATGATAGACTGCAAGGCCATGGCCATACCTATGGCATCGAACCTGAAGCTTCTAGTGATGCTTCATCTGAGCCAATTGATGCTACCATGTATCGTCAGATGATTGGGTCCTTGGTGTACCTGACGAATACAAGACTAGACATCTTCTTTGCGGTGAACACCTTGAGCCAATACTTGACAGATCTGAGACATGTTCACCTGATAGCTGCAAAGCATATTCTGAGGTACCTAAAGGGTACAATTGACTATGGGCTCAAGTATGAGGCGAATCAAAAGTTTAACCTGGAGGGTTATGTTGATTCGGATTGGGCAGGCAGTGCCATTGATCGGAAGAGCACTTCAAGGTGATGCTTCAGTATGGGATCCAGTATGATCTCTTGGTTTAGTAGGAATCAGTCCTATGTGGCACTGAGTACAGCCGAAGTAGAGTATGTCGCAGCTTGTTCGGCTAGTTGTGAGGTAGTATGGATTAGGAAGCTATTGTCTGATTTGTTTGATCTCCAGCTGAGTGCTACTTGTATATATTGCGACAATCAGAGTTGTGTGAAGTTGTCGGAGAACCCAGTGTTCCATGACAAGTCGAAGCACATTGAGATCAAGTATCACTATACCAGGGATATGGTGCAAAGAGGAGCGGTGAAGCTCCTGTATGTTGCAACGAATGAGAAGATAGCCAATGTGTTGACCAAGTGGCTAGCCAAAGTGAAGTTTGAATACTTCGGAGGGAAACTTGGTGCACTTCAGATCGAGATACCTTCCAAGGGGAAGTGATGAGTCTAGAGACACAGATGCACACAGGGCCATTCTCACATGGTTAGAGGAAAGTCCTTCCATGGTGAGATGTAAGGGCTGGGCCATTTTCACATGGTTAGAGGAAAGTCCTTCCATGGTGAAATGTAAGGGCTGGGTGGAGCCATTCTCACATAGTTAGAGGAAAGTCCTTCTATGGTGAGATGTAAGGGCTGGGCCATTCTCAAATGGTTAGAAGAAAGTCCTTCCATGGTGAGATGTAAGAGCTGGGCATGGATTTTTCGACATTGCCAAAGGAAAGTCCTTCCATGGTCATGATGTAATTGTCGAGCTTTTCCGACATGGTCAGAGGAAATTCCTTCCATGGTCATGATGTAATTGTTGTAGCCGTTCTAACATGGTCATAGAAAAGTCCTTCCATGGTCATTGATGTAAGTGCTGTGAGCCTTTCCCAGATGGTCAAAGGAAAGTCCTTCCATGCTGGTGAGTGTAAGTGCTGAGCCTTTCCTGGATGGTTAGAGGAAAGTCCTTCCATGCCAGTGAGTGTAAGTGTTGTGTGTGTGCATCTCGGTTGTGCTCCGTGAACGATGACGATGGTCTGAAGACGATGATGTGACAATATGGTACACAAGTTTTGCAGAGGCATATGATCAATCCCGAGATGCTCTTACAGGTTTTGCAAAGGCAGTGTAATCAGTCCTAGGAAGTCTTGCAGGTTTTGCAGAGGTAGTGTAATCAGTCCTGATGTGTACCTACTTGATGAATTGCTCGCATAGATGTTGAAGACCTACATGGAGGCTAGGCCTACATCCAGCATGAAAAAGGGCTGGCTCTCTAGACGATGAAGACCTGCAGGTGGTGGGCCTACATCCAGTATGAAAAAGGACTGGCTCTATAGAACTTCCTATGATGAGTAGATTGGAGATTGATTGATATAGTAGCAGTAATAATGATGATGATAATGATGATTCGATGATGATGATCCAGTGACGATGATCCAGAGAAGAAGACTTGTGCTAGCAGATATGTGTCAAGAAATACCTTCCTAGTTAAGAGGGAGTGTTAATGTATATGTAACTTCGGAATGTATTTCACCCATATATATTGTACTCCTATAGAGATGGTATTATTCCTCTATACGGAAGTGTCGTCATTTGTATTGACAAGTGTCGCAACTTGCATGTGATGGGTTATTAGACCACCAAATGTGGGGTCGGCCCTGAATAGTATTACCATGGGTTATTAGACTGAGTTATACAAGTCGGCCCTGCTACTTTATTAGGCAGGTCAAGTCATGTATAAATAGAGTGCGGGAGGCACTCTATTTGATCACTTCATTATTCACTTCTACACTCTCCAGAAAGTGGTGCACAAGTGAGGAAGGAGGAGTAGCTGCTAGAGAAGACTATCTCTTGTACTTGGGTTGTATCATTGCTCTTTCTATCTCTGAGGAAGTTGTGGGGTTTTTCACCTTTATGGTTTTCCCCAGTGAAACTCTATGTGTCTATTGTCTTATGTGATTGCTTGTTGTGATTGATATGATTGATATGTTGTACATGTTATTCTCTTAGTAAAGATTCTAGAGTATGTTGAATTAATGCTCAAAATCTAACATCTGTAACTTTCCTCCAGCTTCAGATGCTGGTTATAAGAGACTAAGTCTCTATCTCGGATTTCCTCTACAACCTGCATATGCAGATTATGCAACCCCTCTATGGGTAACATTCCAATGTTAATGTCTAGATGTGCGATTTGCTTCGCAATTTCAGCAAGGTCGTCAGTTGGAAATATGACATTCATCGGCTGAATAATTACTAATCGAGGTCTCATGTTTAAGGCAGGATCCTTCCTCTTCCTTTGGCTTGATTTTCCTGACCGATCATCAGAATTTGGTTCTTTCACCAAGTCTCGCTGGACTTGTTCAAATCTTGCGACCAAACTCTTCAATTCTGTGAGGCTCTCCATCATGCCTATTTGTACTGCCTCTTGCTTTCTTTCTTTCAATGCAAGTGTTTCTTCAATATGCATTGATACTCTATCTGCGATGAAATGGTATTCATCATCATGAAACTGCACATCTAGTGGAGGCTTGGTAGCTCTTATCGTCTTCCTTTCTGTTCCTTTTGGCACAGCTATGTCAGGTTCCTTTCTTTTCTCTCCTGCTCCTTGGATAGGTTCCGGGGTCTGTGCATTTGTTGTATCATCACCTCCGGCTCCTGGATATCTCGCTTCACTCTCTTCGAAAGTGGTGATCAGTGTGGCTGACGCATCAACCTTCCATTCTGGTGGCTAGTATTCCATGATCAAGTCGAATTTCTATGCATCGAGTTGATACAACCCTTCAAACCATTTAGACAGTGTGATTATCACTCGCGAATGTATGTAGACGAAATGTAGTTCGACCTTGAACGTCATCTTCTGGATATAGCAAGTCGTCACTTCCTTGGTGATACAGAGAGTCTTTTGAATGACTTCACATAGATGCTCATAGTAGGTAAGCAACTGTATGCTGTTCACCCTTTGTCGATCTGGCTTTGGGTTTTCCCACATGTTAGCAAACCTTGGTCCTCGACAGTATCCAAGGAATACCGTAAGACCTTGTTGGTAGTGAGGCTCCTTCCACCCTACAAAGGAAACCAATACCAGTAGCCAATTGTAGTGGAACTGACCTCCATTTTCCTATGTGTCATGGATGTCTCCTAAAAACTCTTTCAATAGGTAGCTCGCCTAATTGAACTAAAAGCCATCCTTAGCCTTCGCAGCTAAGGATATTCAAGCAGTCGGTACTTCATTTGGCCTGCACTTCCTCAGGATATTTCCTATGATGAGCTGAACTGTAAAGCGCGTGGCTTGATCTGTGATTCTCACGATTACATAAACAAGGCTTCCTTTACTTAGGCCAAATTCACTCTTCATTCGCATAGCTAACTCTTTATCCTTGTTTTTCCCAACGAACTCAGTGGTAGGATCAACGCCCCTTTTGCATAGGTTTGTGATCCTGACAATGAGGTCAATGTTTATGTCCACCTTATGATCCAACCATAAATATCCCTGGTATGTGCATGATAGTAGCGTGCACACCACAACTGTAAACTCCGGACTTCTACTGAAGTGTGGGATGCACAGTAGATTCAGCAATCTGGATGGGTTTAATGGGGAAACCCATTCCTATGGGTGAATTGTCGCTAGATGGGTCACTTTGTCAAAAAATTTGTACATATACTGATCCGGCTGGAATTGTGGGTACTTGTCCTGCTGTAACAAATCATGATCAACGAATTTGCAGTTGGGAATTATCCTTAGAAATTCTCTTTAAGCCGCACATGGCTTGACATAGGCAACATGGGAATATCATACTACAGATTCTTGATGAGAAGCACGTTTGGCGCACCACTTCCCCTTGGAGAGATGTACTCCATAATGAGCCATATTGGTCTCTCTTGACTCTTTGGTGGTGGAATTGGATTTTGAGAACTCGTGGCCTTTGAATTTCCCTGTTCAGTGTGCTTATCTTTCTTTTGCTGTGGTTGGTTCCTTGGTGAATACCTAAATAAACCAATGCGTTCTGGGACAGATGGCTTCACGGGTGTCTTCATAACTCCTTTCAGACCATAATGTATGAAATCACTTAAAAATTATTCTAATTTCGATTGTTCATACATATACTATTGGGTAACTATTGCTCTCAACTGGTAAACACTTAGAAATTTACAGGCAGTAAAAATTGAAAATTTGCAGTAAAACCAATAAGTAAACATTCCTTACTATTTATAGGCATCTTACCACTATGGTGTGCCCAAAAAAAGCTATATTAGCATTAAATGCTATTTCCGTTGGCCAAATCTCACTTAGATCTTGGTCCTTTCTGTTATCTCCCCAATAAACATAGATTAGTCATGGCATCTAGGTGATAGGAAGTCTTTTAATTTTTTATTTTGTTTGCATGTGTCTAAGTTCTAGTCTGACAGTTTTAAGAAGGTAACGAAGTCTGTGTTAACATTTTTTACGCTAGCTCTCCTTCCGAAGGCAATTTTTAGGTTTCGGTAGCTTAGGCGGGCCTGGTGTTGGTTCATTAGCTACCAAAAACCCTGTTTTTTGTAGCTTACAGTGTGACAAGCAGAACGATCCAACCATCGAAAGGGTGAAATTACCACGTGAAGTGGAGGGACGATTTTTCGATGGCTTGGGTGGACATGACGATGTTCATTAGCCACCAAAAGTTAGGCACTTTCCACAGTTCGCAGGGCAAGTTCGAAACTTTCCGTAGCTACCGAAAGGTGAATTTATTCTCGCAGTTCATGAAGCTATTTCGGGGGTTTAGGCAAACACGATGGTGTTCATTAGACACCGACAGTTGGGCATTTTCCGTAGTTCGCAGGGTAAGTTTGAAACTTTCCTTAGATGCCGAAAGGAAAAGTTATGCCTGCAGTTCATGAAGCCGTTTCGGGGGTTTGGGTGAACACGACGGTGTTCATTAACCACCGAAAGTCAGGCATACTTTCTGCAGCTTATCGTCCAATGGGCTGGGTTAGCTACAACCACCGAAAGCAAAAAGGCGTTGGCGAAAGACATGTTCCGGCGGCATACCAGGTTCAAAGGTGGATTATCGGCTACCGAAGGGGGAGTTACGTCGACCGACAGCCATGTCAAATCGGGTTTTGGGGTCACGATACAAGGAACTCATCATGGTGTAGCCACCGAAAGAGTCAATTCAATAAAAACAGGACTCACCCCGAGGGAAGGCCAGACACCACCGCCATAACTCTGACCAGACGGACGTCGTTTTCATCCACATAACAGCTTTCCTAAAAATCCGTTCCTCTGGCACAATCATGTCTCAGTAATCATCATTCCACCCTCATGATTGCGCACCTTTTCATACCCTCGGAGTCAGCTCCCGAAAAGCCACACCATCTGTTCGTTTTCACCCTCACCACATCGACCGAGCTCTTTTGTGTCCTCCCTGTTTCCCATCTCTTCCCTAATCTAGATTTGAGCAGCAGGCACTAGCAAGTAGGTTACCAATGCCAAAAGGAGGGGGAGCAATATTGAGAAAGGAATTGAGCAACATCTGCTACCTAGAAGCTCACCCCAAGGTATGCTAATTTTTCAAGAATGTGGGCTGTTATAATTTCTGCAAAAAGTTACAGGGTTCTCATCAACAGGTGGCCGAATCATTTTCCCTCACATATGATGGAGAAAGGGCGGTGATAGGCCAGGAGGAATTCCAGGTGGATGAGGCCCTTATAGCCCAGGTGACAGAATTTCCAACAACCGGCGAAAGTTGGTTCAAGACCACTGTCAAGAAGGATTTCGAGTTTCAATCATACCTGAAACTGGAACATAGGAAATAGGTTTGGAAAAAAGACATTCCTATGTCATTTTTGGAGGATAATTGGCGATTGTTGTTGAAGTCCATCCTGGTCTATATAACCTATGAGGGAAGGTATAACAGGGTCCTAATTTATCATTTTAGATTACTGGATCATTTCACGGGTAAGAGCCCTTTAACCTCCCTTTCTACCTCCACAAGAGCCTCACCAAAATGGCGCATCAAGTAAAGGCTCATTGCACCAAAATTGCAGGGAGGTTGTTCCACCATGGTTTGATTAAACTTTTGGTCTCCGAGTTATTACAGAGGGAAGGCGTGAAATGGGCCTTCTTTCTCTTCTGGAGTGGGCTCGAAACAGAATTATAGCTGGAGGAGGGAAAGAAATCCTCCACCCCCAGAAGTGGAAAATGAAGGAGGAGGGCCATTCCCCTGAATTCAATCAAACCCCTTTCCTCAGTCTCACCGGCGAAGAAATCCAGAAGGAAGCTGGCATTTGAAGACAAGTCTGAGGACGAGGGGGTTGTTTCAGAAGAGACCCCCTCAAGAAGTACAATTTTTTTAAACCTCCCATACACTGATTCTGAGGAGGAGGGGTTGCAGGAAGCTGGAGTAGAAATTGAGGAGGAGAAAACAGAACAGAAACCCCAGGAAGCAGCCCCAGCCATGATGGAGCAGGAGGATGATTATGTCAATTTTCCTCCATTTTCCTTTATGGAAGAGTAAGGTTTGGGCTGTGTAAATTTACCTTCCCCTATACCTGTGGAGGAACAAAGTCAGCAGGTGGTCGACGGACCAACCCAAAATGCAAAGATTTCTACCTCACAGAAAATCAACCAGCTCCTCTAGCAAGCTTATGAATGTGAGTTACTCCAGAGGGTCATTAAAGAGAAGAATGAAAGGCTGAAAAAGAGGTATAACGAGCTTTACATATCTTTTCATGGATTGGCCAAGAAACATGGCAAAATGAGGGGCAGAAACATTAGGCTTATCAGGGAAAACATTAGATTGAGGAGGAAGGTCGAAGTTTTGGAAGGTAGGAGAGAAACTCAGAGTCCCCATCCCATGGTGCATTCGAACCTGGAGACCTTGGCAGCAGCTACAATCAACTTTTCCAATCCTCCGACCTCGGCCCAGGAGGAAGAAAAATCCAGGTAGCAAGAGGATAGAAACACGGTTTTTCTATTTTTGCAGGATGGATCATGCATGGTTTTCGGCAGCTTGGGCGAACATCGAAATTTTTCATTAGATTCCGAATCCCGTTCTGGTAGTTTATTACGTGCAGGAGACGCCCTCCCGGATACCGAAAAGAAATAAGGTTTTCCAGCACTCTTAAGCGTTTCGGTGGTTTAGGAAAAACGTCACTCCGATTCATTAATCACCGAACGTTAGGCTTTCAGTTGCTTACCGCCTTCAAGCCCAGTTTTGTTAACTACCGAAAACTAAAAGAAATGCACAGGTTTGTCTTCGGGCATCAAACCTCTTTTGTGTTGTTCCTAGCGTCTTGAAGGCATTTTCTAGGGGATTGACAAGTGTTCAAGTGCACCATGATTGACACTAGTCACAGACTGAGAGCGCTAACAGATTTGACAGTAAAATATTCCTGCCTAGTTCTGGAAAGCACTCCTATAGGTTTTTGCAGAATAACGGTTTCACACTCACCCCTAGCTCCATGATGATCGTCTCAGCTGTCAAGCATAGGTTCGCTAGCAAGGAGCAGTTACTTTGATCATGACACACTGTTACATCTTTCATTAATTGTTCTCAATTGTTATTTTTAGTATATTCGATCCATCATTTTGGGATCTGAAAAACTTTGTAATGGCTATAAAGATGAGGACTGAAGTAGAATAGAGGTTCGACTTTGGAGAGACTAATCGACTTTCGTATTCTCAGACTTCTGTGACCTTCTAGATAATACAAGCTTCTTTTATTATTGGCTGTCAGATTCCTTCTTCTCATGTTTCTGTGCTTATGGTGAATGATCTATTTCCTATATGTTCACTTTTATTGCTAGATAGCTGTTATCCTGTCTCTGTTTTAAAGGATTGAACATATATGTTATTTTGTTGTGCTTAGCCATTGATAGACGTTCTTCTGTGTATGAATCTGCAGAATGCAATAAGGATTCACCCTCTTTATTTTAAATCAACCCCCTGAACAGCCGTAGTCAAAGCCTTGTCTATCTGAGCATCCTCATGCATGTTGTGAGCGTGTAAATTTTGATTGCTGTCATCCAACTTGATCCAAAATAAACCCCTTCTTTCAAAACAAAGTTTAAGTTACCAGGCATCTCTTAAATACAACTTAGGAGAGCTTCCTGGAGTGATAACACTTTCCCTTCATTGAATACATATTCAACGGACGAATATGCCTTAATTGCGGAATCATGTTGTTTCCAAAAACACTATATAATGGCTATTTTCCAAGCCATGCTGTAACGACTAGTTTTCCTTTACTTCGCTAGCGGTCATGTCAAGTGCGAGGGTCACTGCGCATTTCTCTTTGCTGACGTTTAACTTTACATCTCAAGTCCTCTCCTTGCTAGCATTTACGTGAGTTGCGAGGCTCACTGCACATTTTTATTTCTTTGATGTTATCTTCGCAGCGTGAGTACTCCCTGTCTTTGCAACTCATCTTGTTATATGTGCTTCACAGCACAGCTTCCATGTTTGTTAAAACTTTTCATTTTATCAAAACTATGTGTAGACTCTTTATTCTGTTAATCTTAGTTTCCAATTTCAACTACACATGGCACTTAGAAATTTCTTGTGGAGCTTAACTGATGTCTGGGACAGTAGGGCCATCCCTGTAAGGCTTTAGTGTACTCCCATTAACAATTCCTTTCAAATTTTCTCCAAGTAGTGTGGCTAACTGAACTGTGCCACCACTATTGACATTCTTAACAATATATGGTCCTAACCAATGCATTTTAAATTTTCCAGGAAATTTCATAAATTTACTATCAAAGAGGAGTACAAGATCGCCTACCTGGAAGAATTTGTACTTCATGTGCCTATCATGCCATGATTTTTCTATGTTTTTCTGCACTTGTTGGTGAAAACATGAAATATTGAAGCGATCTTCCTCCAGTCCAACTAAGTGTAGTAATATTTCATCCATTTTCTCTTCATCATCCATATCTGTGAATGCCACAATTCTCAATCTTGGGACTATGTATTCCATGGGCATGACAACTTCCTGTCCATATGATAATCTGAAAGGTGTATAGCTTGTCAACTTCTTACAAGTTGTTCTATATTCCAATAATATTGTTGATATTATGAGATCCCAATCATCCCTGTTTATTTTGCATACCTTGGTCAGCGCATTTTCCAGTACTTTGTTAAAGGCTTCAACAGTGCCATTAGCTTGTGGATGATATGGTGTACTCTTCTGATGGTAGATTTGAAATTTTTTCATCAATGATGCAATAGTTCTATTCAGGAAATGAGTTCCCTGATCACTCATTAAAATCTTTGGACATCTGAACCTTGTCAAAATATTCTCAAAGATGAACTACGCGGTAGTAATTGCGCTACAGTCCTTCGCTGGTTTTGCGTCGGTCCACCTCATCAAGTAATATGTAGCTGTGATAGTATACCTTGAGCCAGTTCGCTTCCCTGGTGGGTTAATAGGTCCCATGAATTCAATAGCCCACTTATAAAATGCTTGCAAGGTCAGTTGTGGCATCAACGACATCTCATCTCTACGGGATGGCTTTCCTATCCTTTGGCATACATCTCATCTTTGACAATGTTCTTTTGAGTCCTTGTGTATTGTAGGCCACCATAGTCCTGATCTCAAAATTTTCTACGCAATATCTCTTCCTACGTAGGGTCCTCCCGATACTCCTGAGTGTGCTTCAACAAGTATTGTGGGTTTCTCATGTTCCAATATAAACCTTCACAATACTTCATCGGGTCCTAGCTTATACAATTGTCTGACAATTATGGTAAAGTCAACTGCTCTTACCACTAATTGCTTCTTATACTGCATATTAAACTATGTAGGTGCTAGACCTATAGTAAAAAATTCTACAATGTCCTTATAGTAGTCATATTCTATGCGAATAGCAAACAACTGCGCATCTAGTAGACTATCCTCCAGATTACTAGGTTCTTCGCTTGATTCAATTCTAGAGAGATGGTCAGGTCTTCAATTCAATCTTCCTGGCTTCACAATGATTTCAAAATCATACTCCTGAAAGAGTAACAATCATATTCTCCCCCCTAACATTGGTTTGTTTACCAAATAATTCAAAGCTGAATGGTCAATAAATATGTAGAAATACGAACCTAGCAGATAGTGTCTAAACTTCTACAATGCGTATACCATTGCTAAGCCTTCCCTTTCTGTCGTGGTATAGTTATTTTCTACGGAAGATCGCTTTCTACTTGAAAATGCAATGGGATGATCGATACCTCCCTCACCTAGTTGAGCCAGTGCAATACCAAGTGCTATGGATGAAGCATCGACGTGCACATGAAATGGTTTATTCCAGTCCAGAAAGACTAGAATAGGTGCAATGACCATTTTCCCTTTCAGTTTATCCCATCCTCTTTGACAATCTTCTGTCCAACTATACTTCGCATCTTTCTTCAACAATTTCTCCATCGACATAGTGATCGATGCATATCCTTTGATAAACTTTCTATAGTATCTTGTATGTCCCAGTGTAGCGCGTAGCTGTTTTACTGAATTAGGCGTTGGTAGGTTCACTATAACTGTGATCTTTGCTGGATCAACCATGAGTCCCTGTTTATATACAATATGTCCCAATAGGATTCCATAAGAAACACAAAAGATGCTTTTATTCAAGTTCGGGGAGATTTGATGTTGTCTACACTTTGCTAACATCATTCTTAAGTTCGCATAGTGGTTCTTCAGTAAACCAAATACTGTCCAATCGTCAAAATACACTTCTAAGAACTTATGAATATACTCCTTAAATGCAACAACAACAACTCTTGAAAAAATAGCAGGTTCATTTTTCAAACCAAAGGGCATAACTGTATACTGAAATGATCCCATTCAGTAGCAAAGGTGGTCTTATGTCTGTCTTTTGTAGCAATTCTGATCTGATGATATCCAGAGAATCCATCAATGAATGAGTATGCTTCGTTTCCTCCAACACTATCTAGCACTTCGTCTGTAAATGGAGTAGGAAATGGGTCATGCAGCGAGGCGCCATTTAACTTTCTGAGGTCCACATAGATTCCGATCTCACCTTTAGCTTTCTTATCTTGTATGACCATAGGACTTATCCATTCCGATTCCTCTACTGGTTCAATAATTCCCGCGTCAAGCTTCTTATCGATTTATGATTTAACCCTTTCTTTATATCTGGGATTCAATCTGTAAGGTCTATGCTTGATAGGCTTCGCATATGGCTTGAGAGGAATTTTCATAACTCCCAAGTCACCTAGAATTCCCTTCATATCAGAAAAATTGGTAGGGAACAAATCTTGATATTTGTGTAGTAGGTCTACAATCTGTCCTATTGTTTCTTCATCCCAGTAATCCCCAATAGATGCAAACTTTGGTTCATTCTCAGTACCAATGTTGATCTTTCTAGTCTTCAGAGGACAACTTAATGCTAGAATTTCGAAGTCAGGTCCTTCAACATCGCGTTCTCCTTCTGACTCAGGTATATGCACATCGCTAGGATCTCCATTTTCATCTAATGCGAGGTTATAACATTCAAGGGCATGCTCAAGCTGTATAGCCCAATCTAGTTGTTTATGTATTGGTAGCAGGGTATCACTGAATATCTTCTTTTTAATAACCTGCAGATCCTCATTGATACTCGAACAATCATCCTCAAAACTGAAAGTGGATTGAAAGTCAGTTATCAGTACATGCCAATCTACTGTGCCTATGTGAAGTTGAGCTTCCTTATACCAAATCTTCAGTATTTTCTCCAATGTGTGCACAAATAGATGAACCCACTTTGCTTGCGGTCTATGTATCCATGCTTTCAAATAAAGCTCTATGTGATCTCTAGGATCAGTCTGTCCATTATATTTTACTTGCAAAATCTCAGTTTGTTTTGTAAATCTGATCTCCATCATGTGCTTACATTCTTCCCATGTTTTCAGGTTATGTTTATGCGCAGCCCACCATCTAGCAGGTGTAGTGCGCAATTCTATATCTAGAGTAGCTAACTTATGTTCTACCAAAATTGAGACTACATATTCATGAACGAATGCATGTATGTCTCCTAGACCATCATAAGTGGGAATTGGACTTACCTCTGTTCCAATCCAACGTAGTGACTTTATGATATGTGCACATCGTCTTACTGATACTTCATGCATTCTGCTCTGCAAATTCTCTAGTCCTGCATCAGATTCTGATATGCAAGAATTGTCGCATCTCCAGCTCAATGTTCCATATCTGTACGATTAATGTAATATGCGTGATTCACTGACATCTTGTAGATATTATCGATATCTTGAGTTCTGCACTCTTCTCATACTGGTTTAATATATTTGGGTCCTTGTGCAGGATCCAAGGGTGCGATGACCCTGATATCTAGTCCTTCGAATATCATTTTTTTTCTTAAGATTGATAATTGTGAGGTTGTCTATTGCCTAGTCAATCCTTAACAGTGCAGGATAAGGATTGTTGTTATCTATAATCTCAATAACCTTGAAGTCTACTTTACTTCACACTCCATCAATGTCAACAAGGACATTTGATAATCTCCCAAAAGGTATAACCCTTTGCTGATTGGATAATATTAACTAAATAGGTGACCATGATAATTTTGGTTTTCCCATATGTTCCCATGTTTTCTTTGTCAAAACATTCAATTATGAGCCTAAGTCGAGAATGATCTGGTCCATTTATAAATCTCCAATCTGAGCACTTAATCTCATTTCTCGTCCTATCCTTCTATGGATTTTGACATGATGGACTACGCTATTTGTATGATTTACTCTATTACGCTGCTCGTAATTTCCCAATAAGTTTTGTATTTCTCCTAAGGAATTCTCATGTCTTAGAAACTTCATACATCATTGTAGGAACTATGTAATGGGACTAGTTTGTTCTAGTGAAGTTTGTGATCCATCATACGAGATTGGCATTTCCAGTATCGGTGTCTAAGCACTTCGCAACTGGGTTCTTATAGTCGAAGGTTCCACACCCTGAAAGCTTTTCCTGGCTTCCATGAATGTCTTCTTTTCTTGGTCAGGGTTAAATGCAGCCATTTTCCCTGTTGCTTTTCTTATACAAGCCCCTTCAGTAGGATTTTCTCTGTCTAAGTATTAAATGCAGGCATTTTCCTTGTTGATTTTCTTATACAAGCCCCTTCAGTAGGATTTTCTCTGTCTAAGTGATCCTCATAATTCGAAGCTTCATTTATTCTGTCATCTCCTGTCATGGCTCCACTTCATGTCACAACATTAATGTTGTGATCCTTGTTTCTCTTCTCAGCTGTGATCATCTGTGTGTTCTGGTTTTGTCCTTCTGGTCTTTTCGGTTGCATTTTTCCTTGCAAAATGGGACATTCTTCCATGACATGGTCGAAGGACTTACATTACTTTCATGTAGTACATGTATTATGACAGTTTCTGGCTAGATGTTCTGGTTGAGCGTAGTTATAGCATACAATCTGACCTCTTCCTCTTCCTTGTTGGCCAGTGTTGTGTCCTCTTCCTTTGTATCCACCATGTCCTCTATATGTGTCTTGGTCATATTGCACATTTTAGTTGTTATGTGGCGTTTCTCCTTGTACTCTGTAAAAATCATGTTTTCTCTCTATCATGAGATCATAAGCTCTGCAATTGGTATTGTCATGTCCAACTGACTTATAGAATGTGCAATACAGATTCTTTGGTGTTTGAACATATTTTTGAAGTAGGTAACAGTCTTCTGGGTGATGTCCTCTACATTGAAAGATCTCACACCATGGTCCTTGTTGTTGATTCAATGGATTTGGTGCTCCACTAGCGATGTAGTCTCAAAATACAAGACAATGTTCCTTGGAATGTCCTTCTCCTTTGCATTTTGTACACCAAACTTATTCTTTGGTTTATTTTCCTTTCTTGATGTCTTGTAGTTATAGTGTCAGGTTGGCTAACTGTGTTTGTATCTGTACCATCATTGCGCTAGTTTCTCCAATAGGCGAAGATTCTAACTTCATTGCAATCTCTAATGCTTCAGTTTGTGATGCTACATTCTGTTGAATTAACGACAATCTAATATGGGGTAACAAAGCAGCTATGAACCATTCTTGATGCTATTGCGGTGATATGTCGAAAATTACTTAATCTAACAATGCTTTATATTTTTGATCAAATTCCCATACAGTCTCATTAGGTTTCTGTTTGATTTATTTTAATTCTGTGATGCATTGAGATTCTGATTTAGGTTTCTTAAACTCTCTTACCAACGCATTTTTGATCTCTACTAGTGTTCTATTATTTACAACAAAATACTTCATGAATGTGCTAACTAATTGAGCTTGTCTTACGTCATCATCCTATACTTGCTTAACATTCCACACTGCTTCGCAAAGAAACCAATGTTGCTCTGGGTCTTCTAGACCAGTTCCTTTAAAAATAGGTGGCTTAATGCCATATGTCATCCTTCTTCTAGGAGGTGGAGTATTCTATGACGAAGAGGGTATGATACTACTTGGATGATTCTTAGTATTAACTCCTGCGGTGTTACTGCTACTGGTGTTCTGCGAGCTAGTAGTATTCCTTTCGTCAACTGGAGGTTTGTGCGAAGTGATAGTATTCCTTTGAAACTGCACATTTATCATATTCAACACAACTCCACAATGTTCATGCATGCATGTTCTTATACTTAACATATCATTTCCATCCCCATTCATTAACACTTAGTATATTCAAATAGGTGTGTCCACCACTTAGCATATTATTCTCATCAACATACTCATGGAAATACATATAAAAGCATAAGAATTCATGAACATAAAATAACTCTTAAACACAATCACACAATACACATATTTACGTGGTTCACCCCCTAGATGGGAGCTACGTCCACGAGAACTATTCTTATATTTCTTGGAAGGGGTTAGTAGTTCCAGTCTGCGCACTCAGCTGTAGACTCTTCTCTGCAATATATCTTTGTGCACAAAATTGTATAGTCTTTTTCCTCTCTTAGATATCTTAGCATAGATCTACAATGATAAACTAATCTCTCAAAATCTCTAACCCTTCCTTATGCAAAATTTCCCCTTTTATAGATTGTTCCCGAAGGTCACATCTTTAAAATAACTATGGGCCGAAACTCCATAGTACTCTTAAACCCAAAATGAAATGGTTCTCTTATTGACCATGCTTTGCCTTTACTTCACTAGAGCTCTACTTCCCTTTTGTGCCGCTTCTCTGTCTCTGACGCTTCTCTCACAGTCGCAGTTTTGACCGCGTGGCTCTGATGCTACAGTGGCGCATCCTTTGCACTACTCTGGATCTTTACTTCTTGCTCCTATAGCTTGATAATTTGTTGCTTCCTACATAACTTTTTCAACTACTTCGTCGATCCTTAGCACTTCGCATTTACTAAGGGGACAGATCCTTATCTGCCACTTCGTTGCTTTCCATGCCTTGCTCCCTGGAATTGCAGAGTTGTTTCTCCCAAAGCTGGTTGATGTTAGGCCTCTCCTAAATTGTACTTCTTCCATCAAAAGTGTCCTTTGACTTGGACTGTGCCATAAAAAATTATCCCACTTGGGTTGCGCCCAACACAAATTAGGAATCCTTAGAAGTACGCTACACTCCATATTGTTCCAATATACTCCCCTATCATAATATGGCTAATACATATTTTGTAAGGAAATATGATCTTCGATCATCCGAATTTTTCCTTCAAGAAGAATCCCTCCAATGGTTTTGAAGGCTTTGAAGTAAGAAAAATTCGGGTTTCCAACCAGAAAGTAGCCCACAATATTTCCCTATTGCATCCATCACACATAAATCCCAGGTAAGAAAATTTTTGGAAAAGAAATCAATGACAGAATTAGAATTAAATAGAGTTTCTTGAATTAAAATGATTTTAGGGTTGGTAGCTTGAATGAACCGAGAAAGGGCCCTACCCTTATTAACCCCCCCAATACCTCTAATGCTGAAGGAGAGACAATATATTAATAACTGATATGGGAAAGATGTTCTGCTCTAAGGACCAAAGGGTTTGTATTGACTTGCATTAATATTTCAGATAACGACAAAAAAGAATTACCGACTTCGTCATTGGTCACAATCTCATACTCATTAGGTTTATATTTCTTCTTCTTATTTCTTATGGTAACATTTTGACATCTAATAGAGTCAAGAGGAATGGACTCATATTCAGTCGAGGGTTTCTTGGAGAAAATATCCGAAGGGGATTTAGGACAGATAGTATCAGGGTTAACCAAGGCAAGTTGTAAAGCATGGGGAAAGTAGGGATATTTGCCCCATGGTCCGTAGGACACAAAAAATTTGAGGATGGAGAACCCACCGGATCTAATTAAAAAGGTGTCTTGGGGTTCTCAGAAGTAAGGTTATCCACCAAAGAGGACTTCCTCGTCGGCTCAATAATATGAGAAGAAAACTGAGACTTTGGTTTAAAATGTGAATCAGCCTCATCCAAATTATCATTCCCAGGGAAAACCCTTCCATAAATATTTAAGGGAGTTGAGGGGGAATGTTCAATGGCTGACGGTGAAGTAGAAGTAGAAAACCTATGTGGCAAGTGGTAAAAATATTTGTTCCTTATTTGATCTAAACTTTTTCAACAGAGAGATAGAAATTTAATGCTTCTTTAGAAACCCCCTCGTAATGCATAGAAGAGACAAAATTAGACTTACCTCAAAGTTCACCCCGAGGTGTTGTATGCTTCTCCCTAAAATTGGACCGGTGGGTTCCTCCCAAAACCCCCTCATTATCATAATCAAATAATATGTGTTCCCCTCAGAGAAGAGCAGGCCATCTAGCTCATACATGGCCTAGTTCTCTACAATAGTAACATCTGAAGATAATATTTATATAGTCGATTCTTTGATCAAATTTCAAATTGCCCCAAATAATTTCCACCATATCTGGAAGCCCTTTGGTAATATCGAATTCGACCTACATGGATGCAATTTTCTTCTCAACACCATACAATATATTTTTCTCCATCCTTATAAATTTCCCCATAAAGTTTTCAAGGTCCTCCAGAACATTGTGCGTCCACAGTTGAAAAGGAAACCCAGGAAGCAATACCCACAAATGACGGGTAGTTAATTTTTCTATGTTTGGATTAAAATTTGTATGCCACCTCTTAATATTCAAAGAACCATATTTGATGAGCCAAGTCTTCAATAAAATGGACGGGATGGATTCAACCAATGGGAAAACAAAGCATATCCAAACTTTCACTAGAATATTTGTGCACGACAGAAGCCCTGTTATTGGGGTCCAATGTTGATTCACCCATTCAATGAGATCCATCCAAGAAACATTAGTGCCTTCAATCTTACCGACAAGAGCCATGTTGGAAAGGGAAGTGACACGATCCCTGTTTACATCTCTTCCCAAAACAAATTGACCTAAATTCCCGTGGATATTATAGGTTTTCAATTTCCTATGTTGTATAGTAGCTTATCTCGAAACCTTGTGAAGTTTATTATCACCATTAGGAATCTCCTTATCATGAAAGGAACGACTACCAGAAAACAAAAGAGAAGGCCCACATTTCAGGTTTTCCTACTCTAAACTAACCCTGAAATCCCCAATCTGTAGAGAAGGGGTTGCCTCATTCGAAAGTTGCTAGGGTTCCAACACATTCACATATTCCATTTGTAACCCTACCATAAATGGAAAATGACACCAATACTTAGCACCCTACATGTCGATGTCACATCAGAAGACAACCCTACCACAAGTGAGTAAAAAGCCCCGAAATGGAAAGCGTAACCAAGTTGAAGCTAAAGAACCAAATAAGATAAACTAACTAGTGTTTAAGAAAAAAAACAACAAAAAATACAAATTTAGTTCCCACTTCTTTTCTTGGTTATTACTAGGCCACCGGGGAAGCGGCTAGACTCCAAGCTTCTGCATTTTTTAGAAAACCCTAGCTAGGGTTTCATCTTTGGTTCCATACTAGGTGCTTCATTTTCTTCTTAATCCACAATTTATAAAGTATCATCTTATAAATAACCTTAATACTTTATAAGATGATTCTTTCCTCTCAAAATGTAGTATGCCAAAAGCTTTTATAAAAATTCTTAGTGAATATTTACTTTATGATGGACCACTTAATTAATAAAAAAAATTAAATAATGAAATAAGTGATAAATAATATATTTAAGTTAAAAAAAATTAATTTATATAAATCTAAACATATATTGTGAATATATATTAGGATATATAAATAATAATCATAGTAATTAAAGAGATAAAACAAATAGCACAAAATTAACTTAAATAAAAACAAGAGAAATTGAAGCAAAGCTTCAAGTCCCTGCCAAGTCATTATAATCATAAACAATTTAATAGTATGTGATATGCAATATGAAAATGTTGTAGGCCAAGATTTGCGATTTCAAGATTTCAATATTATTCGTCACATGAAGTTTGAGATTTCAGGATTTAAATATTATTATGTAGTACATCCTTCCAAGAAGGTGAAAGCAACCAATCACCATATAATAACATATAATATGTATTTAAATAGCAAACCTCTAGTTTGTTTCTAACAAAAACCATTGAATAAGAGAAGAGTGCATTTGTAATGTACAATTGATTTGTCAGACATGATAAGGATATGACACTTGCATCAAGTAAATTACAAATGTCAGTCTCATACATCCATTTAATGCCAAGACAAATTAAATGATGTTCTCATCATTAGTATCTACTTACAATACCTTTTTATAAAATTCTTGATGGATCCAAACATTAGGAACTGTGATATTAGATCTATATCACAGTAATGTATATCATATCTTTATCACAAAAGTGTGCATCTGTAATGTATTAGGTGTACAAATGGAAAATTTTACACAGGGATTAGGTGTACAGTGTACACAAATGGAAAATTTTGCACAAAGGGATTAGGTAACAATGTAAGTAAAAATCACAAATTTTAGTTGATATGCATGATCAACTTACCAGAATCGTTCAACTTACGCTCTCATCGGTTTGTATAGACATGTCCTTGACCGAACTGTGTGGAGCTCAAAATGCTACCGAAAACTTGGTAGGACCCACTCACAGCTCCATAAAACCAGCTAAAGAGATACATTGCTATATGTTGTGATTTTAATCTTTTGACCTAAAGCATTGAGTGTGCTTATGGCAAGAGATTAATTCATCATCAGATCTATGGGAATACACATGTATCGCACAACTATGGATGTTAGGGGCTCCGTAATTAACAGAGCCCCTGAATCTGCCCCTCCGAATCAAGGATTCATTAATGACAAAGAGAGAGGTATGTAGTTTCCAATGGTGTTCCCTCAAAACGTTTTTCAAAGTATTATGATGGCAACAAATCCCTACCTTGAGAGATCAAGCATCTATGCAATTGTGTTTTTGTCTCGCTTTGGACTTTCTCGATTAATTAATTTTTTCTATTTAGTCCTTATAGTTTATGAAGTATATGTTTGATACGTAGAACCAAGGCCAAAATTCTATATGAATTGTGAATTGTGTTTTTGTCTAGTTTTGGACTTTCTACGTTAATGAATTTGCTCTATTTAGTCCTTATAAATTGTGAAGTATACGCTTGATACGTAGAACCAAGGCCAAAATTCTATATGAAGTATATGTTTGATACGTAGAACCAAGGCCAAAATTGTATATGATTTGTGAAGTATATATTTAATACGTAAAACAAAGGCCAAGATTTTATATAAAGTGTTGAGTAAATTAATTCAAGTAACTAACATTAATAGATTTTATATGAGGTGTTAAATAAAATAATTGGAAACTAACATTAATAGCTTAAGATCCCTTACCTTATTAATATTCCAACTCTCAAAGACTATTTTCTTAAGTAAAGGGTAAATTCCAACAAAATCCTATAGTTTATAAAAACTTATAATCCAAGTCATATTACATGCTTTTAGTCTTATCCCCAAATCCTTATAAAGACATAGTTGTAATATGTGCGCTAAATGTCAAATAGTGAACCCACGTGATATAGTTGAAGGGGAATTTAAAATTGAATTTAAATTGAATACATTTCAATAAAACTTACGTGTATCAACCCTTCCAACCCCCTTTTGATGTGGTAGAAGGGGAATTCAAAACTGAATTTAAATGGTATACATTCCCATAAAACTTCAAGTGTATCAAGCCGGCCATGCCAACTAATGTATTACGTGTGGAAGACCATATCAAGGAGGATTCGAACGATTCGATCTAATGTATTTATATGATCGCATTTGCACAACTACACATTTGAAAATATAGATTCATATAAATTTGTGGAAATAACAACTACCCGTTGGAATCGCAGAGCCAAAAGACACGTGTTCATTTTATTTATACGATCAAACTATCGACTACATATATATAATTCATCGATGTTAAATGGTCGATTCTTGTACACAACTAAGAATGGTTTTATACACAACAAAAATAATAATCAGTATATGATAGAATCGAATATGGTCACTTATTTTGTAACATTATCATAAAGTGTTGGGCATCAATAAAATCCTTTTTCTTTCATTGCTTCAATGAATTCTAGCTAGGATTTATCTGTCTTGAGAAAACATTGGGTGTCAACGACAACCATTTTCTAGGGATTGTTGCAATGAATATGTGTTTCATCCATTATATTGTTTGCCTTGAGTTTGCAATGGTGCATGATTTAAAAAGATGCCTAATCTGAATGTTAAAAGGTTAGTAAAAGACTATAATTCTCAGAGTTACCTGTCTATTTCACCGCAAATTTTATAAACTTCATTTTTATAAATGGCATGCATGAAGGCAAAGTGTCCAAAGTTTTAGAGTTTGCACGAAAAACTAAAAGTTACCTTCACGTGTATAGCAAAAGTTCCCACCTGTCGATTAATATACAAGCATGCCTACAGCTTGGACAGTGCCTATGCTGCTACGAGGTAAATTGAATCTCGATTTCTCTCTCTAAAGAATGATGTTACTATAATTTTGCTTCATCTTTTCTGTAATTTTTTGAGAGCATGACAATCATTTTCTTGTAGCTTTTGTAAAATAATGTAATTTTTTAGTTTATAGCTTTATCAACTCATGTAAGCAATTTACTTTAAACATGGTAGATTTGGCATGGAAAAGTATCATGTTGCTCGCTATCTAATGTAGAATTGTCAAGAAAAATTGAATCAAGTGGATGCATTATTAAAGTGTGTAATGGTTTCACTATGAGCTTAACTACAAAAAAATATTACTTAAACAAAGAACAAGACAATAAAATATTATTGAAATAAAGAGCGAGAGCCTGCTCTAGTCACAAATTTAAAAATACACATGAAAGCACATTCTATATTTTATATTTACCCGCAGATAGTAAATATAAATTAAGATTAGCATTGAGAGTGCAAAAGCGTAATCCAAAATCAATAAAGTGGCTCATGGTAAAAAAATGGCAGGCTAAACTAAGGGGCCACGCATATATGCCCTCGTGAAATTTGGCACCTTGTGCATGCATGCTCACCACGTGGTTGTAATCAAGTGTTGAGAAGAATTCGAGCAGAGGACGCTTGGCACAAGAGAATGTGGTTTGGAGAGAGGAAGTTAACATTCCATGACCAGTGTGACTGCCCTTTCAACGAGCTATAGGTACGTGAGATGAGCAACAATGGAGGCAACTCAATGCAGTTGGTTGTTGATGTATATGTAACTTCGGAATGTATTTCACATATATGTATATTATATTCCCATAGAGATGTTATTATTCCTCTATATGGAAGTGTTTGTATTCCTATAGAGATGTTATTATTCCTCTATATGGAAGTGTCGTCATTTATATTGTAAGTGTCCTAACTTATAATTGATGGGTTATTAGACCACCTTGTTGGGGTCGGCCCTATATAAGTCATGTGGGTCGAAGGGTTATTAGACCACCCTATTGGGGGTCGGCCATGTGGGTCAAAGGGTTATTAGACCACCCTATTGGGTGTCGGCCCAGTCAGCATTATGTTAAGTGGTTAAGTTGAGGCCGACCTAGTTGAGTAAAGGTCAAGTCAAGTTAGTGTATAAATAGAGAGTGTCTCTCTCTCATTTTATACATTCTGTTCACTCACTCACACTTTGGAGAGTGGCGCACTTGTGGAGGAGGAGGCTCTGCTGCTAGGAGAAGACTAGCTCTTGTATTCTGGTTGTATCATTGCTCTATCTATCTCTGAGGAAGTTATTGGGGTTTTTCACCTTTATGGTTTTCCCCAAGTAAACTCTGTGTCTCTTGTGTGCTTGCATTATTGTGTCCATGATTGATATGCTGTAGAATTGATGTAGATGTTGTTCTCTCAGTTAATATCCTAGATTATATTGAAGTAAATTCTGAAAATTTAACATGGTATCAGAGCTAGCCTAAAAGAAGGCATGATATGGCATGTATGACACTTGTTGCACTTACGATGCTAGGGCTTGATATAGCAAAAACCAGTCATCGTAGAACTTTCTCTATAAATCCATCTTGGAAAATGTTTCGGATCTGAAACTTTTACAGGTCAAAGATAAGATGCCCATGTACCTTGTGTCGAAAGGACAACCTCTAATTCGTTGTACTTTGTGATTTATGATCTGTACAATATAGGGTTTCTGCCTCTTCCAGATCTGAGTCAAAAACAGGTGACCTTGGAAAAAAGGTCATAACTTGGGATAGGAAGCTCCAAATGAAATTTTGTAAAAAGTTGCAGGTAGTACACAGACTATGCTATCTCAGGAAAAGTTTTTAGAGGCCGAAGTTGAACCAGTGACACGTGGACCGTTGTACAAGTTAGCTCTCCTGTATTATCCCATAAACCAGTCACGTTGCGACACTTGGAATAACTCTCTCTCAAAGAATCCAATTGAGGTCAGACCTATCGGGATGGAAAGATAACAGGTCGAGCTATCTCAAGAAAATTTTTCAGACCCTGTGGATTGAAAAGTTCAGAGTTACACCAGAAACAATCAGGTACATATTTCTGTCAAAATAGAATTATTTTTGAGCACCTTCATTCATGGCTTCCGGAATTTAGGGCTTCAAAGAAAATTGGAATTTTTGTAATCAGAGACCACAGCTGGATGATACTCATCAAAATCAAAATTTAGAGACCAAGATCAGATTTTTTGGTTGGAAAGAAGCCCGGGCTTGATCAAACCCCAGTTTGGGACTTTGATCGGAAAGATGGAAAATTAGGGCTTCTGCAAAAATTGGAATTTTGGAAATCTGTGACCACGGCTGGAAGCTCCTCAGAAAAATCGAAGCTTAGAGCTTTGAATCAAATATTTTGGTTGGGTGAAGCCCCGAGAAACTCAAACCCTAATTCAGGGTCCTCCCTAGTGAATCCGGAAATCTAAAAGGCAATTTCAAGGGGTGAAACTTTGCAGTTTTCAAATTCTGAATATACCAACTTGATCAGCTCATCAAGGTGCATATTTCTATCCTTTAGAAGGTTTGAAATTCAAAGGTTGAATTTTTGGGGTTTCTTTGACAAACCCTAATCCAGCTCGAGGTCCAGTTCTTGCAAATCAAGTGGATTGGGTTAATCCTAGAAGAGAATGGATTGGTCACCTGCATAAGTGAAGAAGTTCCTGTTTCAGAGGGAGATGAGGCTAAGCAATCTCGACAAGTATGACTTATCCAGGTATGTTTCGATATTTTCTCATGATTAAGTCTATGGTATGTTTGTCTTCATATTATTATGGTTAGTACAATCTTGTTTAAATTTAGACTTGTCGTATCATCTTAATAAAATTATGAATGCATGATAGAAGATATTCATTGATTAGGGTGTTGACACTTATGATTATACTAATGCATTATGGTGTTGTATGAGGTTTATGTTGTCTGCTAACATGAAAGGTACACCAAGTAAGAAAAATCATGTTCTAGTTCAAGAACATATGATCATGGTGATAGGAAGACAAAGATTCATCCATTGTCATGGATCATATAGAAGATCCATTTATGAGATACGTATAACTTGGTTCTACAATGGATAACTTATGAGACATGCAGGTTACTACCACAAGTCACTAAAGAGAACCAGAAGACATTATGCGGGTATGTTAGACATAACTAGCTAGCATGCTAATCTAGGTATTTTTTTCCTATATCAAGATAGAATCCTACCTTGTTTTAGGATCTTATATTGTTGTGTTGTTGATAATGATTATTCATGAAGTCATAGGTTTGAATAGTCATGTTTCTTACCATAATTGATGATATGACTAACCAGAAGAATCATGACGGTATAGGTTTGAGTAATCACGGGTTTATGCATTGATGATTTAACTAATCAAAAGAGACCCATGATCAATTAAGAATATGCATGAGTAAAAGAAGACTTCCCTGAAACCTTGAATACTAATGTTTATTATCTATGAATGATCATGACTATACATGTTTAAGATTATTGTGTTTTGATAGTGTTAAGATTATACTAATAAATCTGTGATTATGTATGAGTCCTCAAGGATAAAACAATGATGATACTAATAAGCATGCATAGTGATTAAGGATGGATATAAGTTCAAGGACATGTAATCCAGGAAGCAAAGATCAAGAGGGAGCACACTCCAGTTGTTCTTGCAAGAAAGCAAATGAGCACACTTCAGTAGTTTCTGCAAGGATGCAGATAGTCAGAGGGAGTTGACCACTTCTCACAATCCACATCGGAATGGAGTTGCAAAGATTTAGAGGGAGTCCACCTAGCAACCAAACAAAGATAAGTATTTGAATTGTCATTTCTTACATAATGTTATTCAATGATGTATATGCTTATGTTCCTAGAATTAGGTTGTGTATTATGCATATTAGAATAGTTGCATTGATGAATAGTATACTACTAATATACATGGGTAAGTGGCCTATGGCACTGTACAACATTCCATTGCTACTTATCTAGAATGAAACCTCTTTGCTGGCATGTTGGGAGTTGTGCACACTCTTAACAATGTTCTGGTAGAGATTGGAAGGCATTTAGAAAGTTACGGAATATGGATAAATGGTGTATTGAAGAATTGGCTAAGATAATTGCATGACTGTATGACATATTTCTTGATGTGTAAGAATTTGTTCTGAAAACTATGAGATGTTTTCTAATCATGCAATTTAACTTGTTGTGTAGGAAAGATCGTATACCATCACCTACAAAAGAAGGACTACAACATCTGTTCAGCAACAAAGTTATCTATTGAAAATATTGAAGATATTGAAGTTCCCAGGATCTGGGAAGAATGCCATGATCGAGGAGTACCAGTCGATCATGAAGATGTTTGGGATGCAGTCCCAAGACCTGAAGGGGAGTCTATAGTGACTTCCAAGAGGATCTACAAGATCAAGCATGCTGCAGGTGGTAGCATAGAGACTTTTGCTCCTGTAGCCATATACACTTCCATTAAATCAATACTTACTCTAGCTGCAGTGATGAAGAGGAAGATACACTTTCTTGAATGGTGTAGTTGAATAAGAAGTGTATGTGTTGCAGCCACTTGGTTCTGAGACACATGACAGGGAGTCATATATGTGCAGGATAGACAACTTTCTATCCAGTTTGGGCTTTACCAAGAGTAAAGCGGATTCCAACCTTTACTACAAGGTTGAGGAAGGAAATCCAGTGATACTACTTTTGTATATGGATGACCTGTTTATTACAGGTGAAAATAGATTGACTGCCGACACGCAGCGGAAGCTTGCTGCCGAGTTCAAGATGAAGAACTTGTGGATGATGCACTATTTTCTAGGTACGGAGGTGTGGCACAGTGTAGATGGAATCTTCCTTGGACAAGGGAAGTATGCAGTAGAGATCCTGAAGAGGTTCGGGATGATGGACTGCAAGGCCATGGCCACACCTATGGCATCGAACTTGAAGCTTCTGTGTGATGCTTCATCTGATCCGGTTGATGTCATTGTGTATCGTCAGATGATTGGGTCCTTGATGTAACTGACGAACACGAGACCAGATATTTGCTTTACTGTGAACACATTGAGTCAGTTGTTGACAGATCCGAGGAGTGTTCACTTGGTTGTTGTAAAGCATGTTTTGAGGTACCTGAAGGGTATAATGGATTATGGGCTCAAGTATGAAGCGAATCAAAAGTTTAACTTGCAGGGTTATGTTGATTCAGATTGGGTAGGCAGTGCTGCAGATAGGAAGAGCACATTTGGGTGCTACTTCAGTATGGGATCAGGTGTGATCTCTTGGTTTAGCAGGAAGCAGTCCTGCATAGAAATGAGTATAGCCGAGGCAGAGTATGTTGCAGTCTGTTTAGCTAGTTGTGAGGCAGTATAGATACGGAAGCTATTGTCTAAGTTATTTGATCTCCCGTTGGACACTACTGGTATCTTCTGCAATAACCAGAGTTGTGTGAAGTTGTCTGAGAATCCAATGTTTCATGATAGTTCGAAACACATAGAGATCAAATATCACTGTATCAGGGATATGGTGCAGAGAGGAGCTGTGAAGCTCCTGTATGTTGCGACAGACGAGTAGATTGCAGATGTGCTGACGAAGCCACTAGCCAGGGTGAAGTTCAAGTACTTTAAGGAAAGGTTGGGTGTTCTTCAGATTGAGGACACTTCGAGGAAGAAGTGATCGACACATTTGCTGAAGCCATTCCAAGCATGTTGGAAGGAGGATCCTTCACATGGCTGCTGATGTAAGCGTTGGATGATGAGCATCAGGATGATGTTCTGGTTTCTGCTTTTTATGATTAGTTGGATCATTTATGTATGTATGTACGCATCATGTTGGATGTTGAATATGATCAGTTGGATCATTTGTATGTATTTTGTATATGCATCATGTTGGATGCTTGGACCACGTATCTCTATATGTATCAGGTGGATACATTGTATCATCAGGTGGATCATGTATGGTGATATGTATCATGTATTTGTATTTGTATCAGATGGATACACTGTATGATCAGGTGGATCATGTATGATGATATGCATCAGGTAGATACTTGGTATGCATCAGGTAGATGCATTGTATGATCAAGATGATCATGATGACGAGCTTCAGGTTGTTGCTCCGGATGATATGTACTAGGATGGTACAGTGATGATGATCAGGATGATCATATGTATCAGGTGGATACAGTACATAATCAGTTGGATTATGTGTGATGAGTTTCGAAGACACAGATGCACGGTGCCTTTCCGACATGGTGGTAGATGCGTTCTCCCATGTGCGTTGATGTAAGTGCAGAGCCTTTCCCACATGGTGGTAGATGCGTTCTCCCATGTGCATTGATGTAAGTGCGGTGCCTTTCCGACATGGTGGTAGATGCATTCTCCCATGTGCGTTGATGTAAGTGCAAAGCCTTTCCGACATGGTGGTAGATGCGTTCTCCCATGTGCGTTGATGTAAGTGCGGTGCCTTTTCGACATGGTGGTAGATGCGTTCTCCCATGTGCGTTGATGTAAGTGCGGTTCCTTTCCGACATGGTGGTAGATGTGTTCTCCCATGTGCGTTGATGTAAGTGCGGAGCCTTTTCGACGTGGTGGTAGATGTGTTCTCCCATGGTCGTTGATGTAAGTGATGTGAGCCTTTCACGGATGGTGGTAGGTTGGTCCTCCCATGCCAGTGAGTGTAAGTGCTGTGTGTGTGCATCTGGGTTGTGCTTCGTGATACTTTGTGGCCATGGACCGGTTGTGCAGTAACATGTAAAAGATCCTGGGAGATCCGATAGGTTGAGTTGTGTGCTCATAATCAGTCCTGGGATGCTCTTTCGAGGTTTTGTTGACTCACGTAATTAGTCCTGAGGATTCCACAGTATGGCCAGTGATGATGAAGACCTGCAAGTGGTGGGCCTACATCTAGTATGAAAAAGGACTGGCTCTATAGAACTTCCTATGACGAGTAGATTCAGAGATTGATTGAGATAGCAGTAGTAGTGACGATGACGATGAATCGATGATGATTATCCAATGATGATGATCCAGAGAAGAAGACTTGTGCTAGAAGAACTGTGTCGAGAAATACCTTCCTAGTTAAGAGGGAGTGTTGATGTATATGTAACTTCGGAATGTATTTCACATATATGTATATTATATTCCTATAGAGATGTTCTTATTCCTCTATACGGAAGTGTTTGTATTCCTATAGATATGTTCTTATTCCTCTATATGGAAGTGTCGTCATTTATATTGTAAGTGTCGTAACTTATACTTGATGGGTTATTAGACCACCTTGTTGGGGTCGGCCCTATATAAGTCATGTGGGTCGAAGGGTTATTAGACCACCCTATTGGGGGTCGGCCATGTGGGTCAAAGGGTTATTAGACCACCCTATTGGGTGTCAGCCCAGTCAGCATTATGTTAAGTGGTTAAGTTGAGGCCGACCTAGTTGAGTAAAGGTCAAGTCAAGTTAGTGTATAAATAGAGAGTGTGTCTCTCTCATTTTACACATTCTATTCACTCACTCACACTTTGGAGAGTGGCGCACTTGTGGAGGAGGAGGCTCTGCTGCTAGGAGAAGACTATCTCTTGTATTCTGGTTGTATCATTGCTCTATCTATCTCTGAGGAAGTTATTGGGTTTTTTCACCTTTATGGTTTTCCCCAAGTAAACTCTGTGTCTCTTGTGTGCTTGCATTATTGTGTCCATGATTGATATGCTGTAGATTTGTTGTACATGTTGTTCTCTCAGTTAAGATCCTAGATCAGATTAAAGTAAATTCTGAAAATTTAACATTGGCATTTGGTACCAAACAATAATCTAGACAGATCGCAATGACAATGCATGGAAAATGTTCACACATAGATGTAATGAGCTAGGGTTTGAACTTTAACCAAACCACACGCAACACACAAACAAACTCGTAGGAACTGAAACAAAGGATAAGAACCCACCACAACCCCATTTTGGCAGCGAACACAGTTGCAATGGAAAGGGTAATATGCAAATGGGGCCTGGGAATTTCTGGTACGGTTGGTGAAATGGTTATAATATGGTGATTATACCTTTTATATGTCACATCTTCTTCCTATTATTGAGTTAATGAATGTATTTTTCTTATTCTCCTTTGTTCTTTACAGTAGTATGGCAATTGTATGCACCTACAATTATGTTGGATAAATGGTTGTTTAACAGCTAAATTCTTTTGGGGTCATCGATTTCCTCGACCAGCCTAACTTTTCCCATCCACGGACATGGGAGCTATCTCGATAAAGTAAAGGTTAAATTTCTTGACACAGTAATAATTTCTTGGAATCCCCTGCAAGTTATAGTTCTGAAGTTAATTAAATTTGATATCAATAAAGAAGTAAATAAAAAGAAAAGTGTCCAACTGGGATAAGATTACCTAAGAGGCACTAAGCCACAAGTTTTCCCATGGAATATTTAGTCTTTGCCATAGCTCAGGATGCATTACAAATGCTATAGTTTTCTCAAGACACCAAAGAAATACCAAAGGTAACAAGACCAACGAATTGTTCTAAACAATTGATGGCATGATGAGGATAAATCGAAACATTATTACATACCATCAGGATTTAATGACCAGTCACTCGAATAATTCCAACGACTTTATCATTTACGTTTGGACAATCCCATTCAAGAGGTAGTCTGCAACTTGTGTGCAACTTGGTTATTTGGTACAAATTTCACTACATCTGCACCAAACATTTTTGAATAAGTAAAGTATTTATAGATATCTTATGTCAAAGATCCATCTGCATCAACAAGCTATGAATTGATGAGTCGTGTATATCTAAAAATATCTGTGACTGTACAAACCATAGGCCTCATATGCGTTTCCCTATATGTGTCTATAGCAATAAGAATGTGATTGGAACATAGTTTCTCACTCTGCAACACTTGTTTCATCTGATGTATTACAGTTCATCACCATCACGTTGAATTCTTATTCTTCTTCTTCTGTGGATAACATATACAGGGTTTTAGCTTTTTCCAAGGTCTACTACGTAGGATTACATTGGGCAAGAACAAGCCGACCCTCCTATAAGTAGGTGCCGTTGTCTTTAGTGTAAGTGGGTGAAAAACCCTCATCCATCCATTCAATGATAACAAGTCGACACTCAGAGACCGGGATTTTCGTAATGTCACACCACTAGATAGGAATAAACTTACACTTACAGTGTTTACCACCGGTGATTTAGTATGAGCATAGAGATATCGACCTTTGAATACACCAACAATAATACATGTGGGGTACATACATGTATATGAATAGGTGGTTTTTTTACCATGCCCAAAAATTAAATAATAAGAATAGAAACCAGAGTTTGAAAAGAACAAAGACGTCAAGAAAACCATAATAATTATTTGGTGTGGTATAGAAATTGTATACTAATATAAATATGTTTATATATCATTATGGATCCCTTCGAGGTAGTTGGATTTTGAGCCTGCTTCGTTTTGGTGATATACTGCCTCAACGTTCAAATGCATGTGGAAATTGATTGCATATAAATAAAGATAAGGGTCATTTCATTTAGCATAAAGATATTACATAGACCTCCCAACTCTCGTCTATCATGAGAAGTCAAGGGAGAAGTTCTATCACGAAAATAGTGAAACCAGGAGTACCGCAGGCACTGCCACGTTCGTCTCATGCAGTCGTTGTCACACATGCCTATGCTTTGCCTCCATCCCTGCTTGGCATGCTCCCTGCATCCTTGGCCTCGATGTGAGTCCAAATAAGGCTCTCAAACAGTTGATCTGTTGTAAGGGAAAATAACTGTAAAAACTTAGGCTAAAATGCCTAGAAAGAAGTGCAAGATTAATATAATTGTACTCAAACGATTTCTATAGTCCATGTGACGCCTGCAGGCAGGGACTAATAAGAATTTAATAAAAATCAATGTGATTTTGTTAAAAATTGAATTTTAACGTTTATCCTTAGTGTTGGCATACACTTTTAAAGAGGAAAGAATATCCATAATTGAATTGTAAAATGCATTAAAATTATTTATTTATGTATTAAAGAAAGTTTAAGGTTTAAAAAAAAATCCATGGATCATTGTAATTGAAAACTAAGGGATTACCTCTATCAAGTCAAGTAAAGTAAATGTGTATATGTAAACATTACGGAAAATCCCAAAAGACATAGAAAATTCAAATCACCAAATCCCCACTTCATGAAAACAAAAGTATCAACCACAAGGCTCTCACCACGAAATACTCAAGGAAAGAAAGACTTTATCAAAACACCTTCCAAACCAAAAATAGTGTGAAAATAATGTATTTACAAAACTTTAGAGTTGGGGGGCTCTAATTTGTAAAAAAATTAAGGGGAGTTGTTGGGATGCCAATAGTGTTTAAATCATGTATTGGGTTATGTAAATTCTATAGCTGGAAGCTTGATGTCTGAAAATTATATTTGGGCATTGTTAATTTGATTGTAATGGAATGAGCAGTTACCAATAATATTTACAACGATAGGTGTTTACATCTTAGAATTTGGGGTGTACTACCATCTATGATTTTCCTAGATTGAAGGAGGAGGGGAAAAGTGTATTGTCTAGATTGATGTTATGGTCATCGTTCAAAATTCAAAATAAACAATTATATATAAAAAAATATAAAAAATAACTGGTAGTTGATGCATGAATAGCTAACTCTTAGATCATGCATGGATAACAGGTAGTGACAGAAAACCCATTTAACTAAAGAAGGTAACAAGTAACTGAGGCATAGACAACCGACTATTACAACTAAGCATAAAGAACAAGTAACATATAACTTATAACCTATTGATGTTCACTTGCCACAAGTTAAGTGGATGTGCTAGTTATTTGTTAGTTGGTAATGGTTAAAGGAATTATGGTTGTAGAATCCCAATTGCATTCCCAAAATTGCAAACACTTTTTACGATAGAATGTTTGTAAATATTATGTTGTTTGTACGAGCTTAAATCATCCATTTCCTGCATTTAAACACTTGGAATTCCACAAGTGTTCTAAATGCATTGAAATCTATTGTTGGATGCCATTTGCTAATGAGCTCACTGTTATAAATTTGTTTGAGGAGATTTATATGTGTAGCTGAAATTGCCATCTTCCTGTAGGAAGTTTTGCTTGGTAGTAATTAAGTAGGATCATTCGGTAGCTTATGTTTTATAAGATTTAAACAACAATGAATTTTTGTTACTTAGAAGTAACAACATTGTTATTTGTAACAACACTGTTATTTGTGATAGATGGTAATAGCTATATTATGAAAATGTATATGTTTGTTCATGTGTTTCATGAGAAAGCTTATGCTTCGGCGGTTGTGCATATAATTATTATGCATATAAAAAAATAGTGTGGTTTTGAGACCAGTAATGATGTCTGTTGTCGACTGTATTGGGGCAGTGTAACATATGAGTACGTTACAAAGTGGTTTCAAAGTTGAGCACAAGGGCTTCACTCAATAAACCGCTATCATAGCACATTCGTTCATGGCATATGAAACAATACCCCCAATTTCACTAAATATTGGAAAATACCTTCCAAAATCATTTTTTTTAACCCCCTCCCAATATGCCTTCCCAATTTAAAAAAACCTCTATTTTCACTAGATATTGTATGTATCAATTTTTCCATTAACATTTTTTATACCCCTTTATATTCTACCTAGTATATTGATATGATACCCCTCTTATGACCCCACATGCATTCTACAATGCACCTTGCTTATTTCGATGTATATTGTGGATGCACATTACTTCACCCACAATGCAATTACTCAACCACATATCATTATGATTTGCAACATCTAATGGTCTAATGAAGAGATAGGAGATCACTTCTTATATGTCACTAGAGCCAATGCACATAGTACAACATTTAGATTGCATGTTGCAGTTCCCCAATTGCTGGCTAAGCATGTTGTGTGCTAGGTATCCAAGCCCCCAGGGCCTATAACTAGCTCTAGGAGGCTGACTAAACTCCCCAAGGCCTGTAATAGGCACGAGTGGTTGGGTATTCAAGCCCCTAAGGCCTATCGAGGGCCTATAACAGGCCCTGGAGGCTTAGAGCCTCCCAAGGCTATTGGTAACAATTGGCTGTCAATGACCACTATATCTCTACTATGATCGACTGGAAACCCACTTCACCACAAAACCCCTAGCCTCAAGCATGCCTCAAGACTCGATTTCCTTGCGTACTGGTAAGCCCGAGCCTTGCCTCAACCCTATTTCTCATCCGACTGTGATCCTGCCATCTCCATTTTGCGGATATTTGTTAGCCTGCCCATATAAAAAATACCCCAATATATTTTTGTATTGTTACATTAAATAAAAAAACCCTTTGCCCCTTAATATATAAGCAATATAATTTTTAGGTTTTCATGAATATTTAATACTGCAATATGAATGAACGTAATATTATATTTCCTTCTAGTGAAGCCCCCATGAAGTTGAGGCTTCGAATCTAAGCCTCTAAGTAAATTCAACTAATGTTAATTATCAGAGTTGAGGTTTCGATACTCAGTTTGAGTTTAAATGCATCCAATGAACTACTTACTCAATAATTGATGTTATTTAAGAGGCTGAGGTTATAAATATTGATCTTGATCAGTTTACAAGGTAAAGGAAAGCATTACATTGTTATATTGTCTAGGAAAGGATGGATTAAATTTAGTTACCATCATATTTTTATTTTGGTGTGCGATAATATGTGAATGGTTTTGGAACTTCATCGTGCTTGAAGCTTAATGTTACTTTCATTAGATATAATTGTAATTTATGAGTTCTGAATTTATGAAAGAAGATATTGCATGCAGAAACCAAGTAGAATTTTGGCCTCTTGCTGGAATGTTATGTACTTTCATAACTCATATATTTAATATTTAGCTTATGATTGTTTGGAAATGATTGTGTATGTAGTTGTTTGATGAAAGTATATTTGCAAATGTAAGAATTGTTTCCTTATTAGCCTTAGTTGTGTTTTCATCTTAAGCTTATAGATTTTGCAGATTGAAAGTTGTTATCCTCATGAGTATCCTTGGCTTTTATCCCAGGCATGCATGTGAAATATTGCTACCTCTTATTGGGAGTTTTTCCAATATGAAGAAATTGTGTGTAAAACAAGTATTTTTAATTCGTTCAATAGCTCTAGTAAATTTTAGAGTGGAATAGACATTTATTGATGAGGTATGAATGAAAATGAAAATGTTTAGAGGGGATCAGTATTGATAAGATGAGAAATATATAGATTTGATGCATCACCAATGAGCTTATGTTGTGTGTTTTTCTAGCCATCTTGAGCATCTTGTTTCCCTTCATTCCCAGTAAAGTGATCTTGGCCAAATGAGCATTGGAAGCCCTAGAGGGGATGTGGATAGCACGAGGAATTGTGGAGCAGAGAATGGGTCTCGTCTCTTGGGTTGTGTGTGTTGAGGGGGAGAGATACTATGGATAGTGAGGTTGGATGCAGTTGTAGGTGACATTTTTCCCTAAGACTTATCTATGTTTGAGATTCCTTCAGTGAGTAAGAGCCTTGTGTAGACTTGAGAGGGAGTACCATTTCCTATGGATCCTTGTCCCCAACTCATGGGTGTTTTTCATGTTGAGAGACAAATGATTTTTATATGTCTATGACTAGTTGAAATGTGGTCTTGTTGCAGCCAGTTGTTTAAATAGATAGGTATATTACTGTATCCCTCATGTTCAAAATATGTTGTGGCATATTACATAACAACATGTTATTTTATGTCATAGATCTAATGGATATCTCATGGTAGTATGTTGTTGTAGCACGTATCCCTTGTGTTTATCTATTCTACGTAGATGGATAGCTTAGATCTGGTTGATATTGATTGTTTGCATGGTGGATTTCATGCCTTAATGGTTATAATTCTGTTAAATTGCATGCATGTCTTGCATGGTCCTTGGGTCGCATTAAATGATTGGCAGTTGCATTTAATTTCATATAATGTCGATTGGTTTATCTATTTGGGGCATGTTGGGCTAGTCTTAGTTTTCCTTATTCCTTTTTGCATTGTTTGTATTTCATCCTTATACCCCTATGTTCCCTCAAGTCTCCAGCTGGTAGTGGGGGTTGGGGACATGGAAAATGGTTGTCGATGGATATTTAATGATCGATGGCCAGTTGGTATGTGTTCTTGGAATTTTATTTAGCATGTTAATGCTTGTGTAGATGATATATTCCATGTCACAGCCAGAGGAAACCTGAACTGGCTAAACATGGGTAGTTAATATAATAGATCTTGAAAGAGGAATATGTTATGCAAGCATGTTGATTGTTGGTTTCTTACGTTGTTGAATTTAAAGTTGTTGCCTAAGGTGAGTGTTCAGGTAGCAAATATTTTATAGAGAGGTCTATTCATGTTCTCTATTTTAGAGTATTTCTAGAGTTGTGCAGTGGATCCAATAGGTGTCAGAAATGCATGAGTTGGAACTCGAAAATTCTTATGTTGTCTAATGTTTGAAGTTTATATTTCTTGAAAAATTTTGTTCATACTTATGCTAGCCAATTTGGAATACTTCTTATTAAAAGAGTCATGTTCATGTTATTATTTTTAGTAAGAATACTTATTCTGTATTCTAGAATCTCTAGCTGTGTTTTTGCTATGTATTACATAGTGGTATTTTGATTTCAGGGTGATATATCTAGCTGAGTTGTCTTGGTTTTTGCTAACTATGGTTTACAGTAGCATTGCATGATCTTGAAATCCTTGAGTCTGATGGTAGTAGGCCATATTGGGTAGCTAATTAACTTCTTAATATAGGTTCATGTATGTGTCCATCTGTGAAAGGAATGAACTCAAGATATTTTTAAGCGATAGTGAAATATTGTTATGTCAATTGAGTATAACTGCAGAGTTCCTAATTGAAATTGTTAACGAAAATATTAAAAAGAAAGTTACAGGAACAACTGTAAATGATTGAATCTATTTGAATGCTTTCTTTATAGGATTGCACACTCATATGTTTTAGTGCATGCATGGATGTTTTGGTTCTTGTTCACAGTGTTATGTGTGAGCTGGAAATGAATTGTTAGAATTTCTAGACTTATGAAATTTATGAGAGGTTGAAGCTATGAATATGTTGCTAGCTGAGATAAAATGTTGAGTGATGAAAAATTGTTAATTGATGTAGTTTCTAGCTGAGATAAAATGTTGAGTGATGAAAAATTGTTGATTGATGTAGTTGTTAACTTATTATAACTTGTTAACTGATGTTAGATGATGTTATCTGGTATTATTGTTCGGTAATCCATAAAGTCCTTTTGTGTGACCGAAAATGCAGTGTCGTCACGGATGGAGAAGTGCCAATCTGACTAATAACAGATGCCCCCTAATGTATGAGTTCAAAAGGGTAATGATGGCCGAAATGCATTACAAAAAAAAGAAGTGGAGGAGCGTGAGAGCCACAAGAACAAAGTATCAAACAGTACTTGAAACAAAACAAGTTCAGCGTGCAACTACTATCTTGATATAAGGAGATGTTTAGAATGATAGAACATGATCTCCAATACATATGTATAAAACATGAATATAGCATGGCCACTGAAATACAAGTGTGGATTCATGTCAAAAGGAGAGCATAGCCATAACAACAAATTGGATCTATGTCTCATGAGGAGCCAACATAAGTAGGGATCAGTCTTGCTCATCTTGGGAGATAATCAAAGGAATTTTATCATAGGCCCAAGGTCTTCAAACCAACCATCGAGAAAAGTACAAACCCTAAACCATGTTAATAAAGGATTTGAATTCAAACATGGAGGATTTCGTTTGATTACCAGTCAATGATGGGAACCATTAACAAATGTGAGGACACCCACCAATAATGAGAATGGTGTCCAAGGTACTTAGTACATAATTTCAAGTGTGAATAAGAGGTTTTGAATTCGGACACTTGAAGTATATGTTTCCAAGTAAGAGACATTGATGTATTCCCATAGATCAACAACGAGAGGACCTGCCACTAATGACTGAAAATATCAAGGTACTATATGGGAACTCTAATTCTACTTCTTAGAGAAAAATGTGTTGATGTCGATAGGAAGAGACCCTTGAGAAGGAATGAATTAAGGAATTATTCATCATCTCACACAAGGAACAATAAGAGATTGGGTTGAAAAAAACTGATGTATTGACATAAGGGATGGCCGAAATGAGGATTCAAGATGAACTGCAGAGTGGCCAACATAGGGGTAATCCTTGAACATTGAGCACTACAGGAAATTGACTTAGGCAGCTTAGACAAACAAGAAACATGATATAATCTTTCTATGTAGGAGACATAACAAACTCTCCATATGATCGGAAGAGTAACCAATCGGAGGAGTGAACAATTCTGGAATCAGGTTAAATCCTAAAGCCAAAACGAAGACCCATTGACTTAACAAAAGTGCTATGTTCAAGGAAGGATTAGATTTGCTTCCATATGATAAATGAAATGACTGAGATTTTATTTTCCCTTCTCTTTTCAGGTGTCTTTTCATTTATTAAACGAGCATAAAAAGAGTAAAAGGAAGCTCGATAGTATCTTTCTTGTTAAATTTTAACAAGTCAAATAAAGTAAACTCAGAAAACCTTCTTCATTTTGAACAAGCTCGAAGAATAGAGAAGAATGCTTGATAATGGTCCAACCATGTGTAATTTAATGAGTCCATGGGAGGGAAACTCAAGAATTCCTTCATTTTTAATGAGTTTGAAGAAGAGATAGACTTGTACTTTATAGGTTACTAATCCGTGGATTTTAATACCGAGCTTGAATCTGTTCATGCTCATCGGTGTTTTCATGTTTAAGGAGTCTAAAAGACTTAAACAAGAACTCCATACACCTACTCGTGGATTTTAATATCGAGCCCGAGTTGGTATGTGATCGTCGGTGTTTTCATATTTAAGGAGTCTGGAAAAATTAAACAAGAACTCCATAGGGTACTTTTTTGTAAAGTTAGTATCCTCGCCCAAAACAGTGTAAAAGTACACAAGAGAGAACTCTTCTAGTCAAAAGAACAAGAGTATACCTTTTTCGTAAATAATCCATGAAGATATGGAAAAGGGGTAAAATTATATCTAAGTTGATGTCTATTCAAGTCCTTTAACGAGTCTGAACAAGACAATTATACTCGACAATCTTGTCAATTTAAGGAGTATAACAAGATCATAAAGGAACTCCATAGGGATGGGAACTTGGTATAAATGTTTAACAAAAGGGCATATGATAAGGGACTAAGTCCCCAAAGTGGAAAGTGACAACATGGGCACCAGTAAGACATAGTTTCCTATCTAGGGTGACCCATGTTAAGGAAAGTCCTAACCATGGAAGAACAACAATGATGGAGGGTAAAAATGGGGGTTAAAAATCATAGTCCATGCTGAAAAAAGGAGGTCCTAGGGAATAAATATGAAGAGGAGCAGATGTCTCGGGGATTTCTTTATCTTTCTGTGGCATATCCAGGCTGTAATTATTGGCTCTTGTTTGCAGCAAATCATGCGATTTAACCATATTTATGTAGGATTGATCAGCCGATGTGGCACGATGAGTGCCCCCAGTATTAGAACCGCTAGAAGATGGGTTTTGTCTTTTGGAAAACGTGTCCTTCAAGGCAACATGTTTCTTTTGGTTTAACAGCTTCTGGGCTTCATCAATTAGAGGGAATTGATGAGTTAGGTGATCCTCTTTGTATAGTTTGTAAGTAAACTCCACCTTCTTCTTTTATTTTTTTCCCTCCTTGACATTCTCTAGTTGTTGTGTCCTTAGAATGGTTCCCTCTTTAGAGGTAACCCCAGAAGTCGAGACATATTTGGAGATGTAGGCTAATAGTGATTTCAAAAACCACTCCAATAGAAACTCCGGGGGAATCTCAGCTTTAATGAGTCTTTTCCATCTTCTCCACTCTTGAATGTGATCATATATATGAATGGATTTATTCTTTCTAAACGTAGATAGAAGGTCCGTTCCGACATAATATCGGATGGGAAGTTGGAAATGGTGTAGAAAAACTACCGCTAAATCCTAAAAGTTGTGGCCAATAATTCAATGTACCATTTGGCCGGAACACTGGTCAGGGTTCTTTGAAAGAGCTCCAAACGAATCGAGTCATCATTCAACGAGTGAGAAGAACACCCTAAATGAAATGTTGTGACATGGTCCCTCGGATCTTCACCAGTTTTACCTTAAAACTTAGGAATTTACGAAGGAAGCTTGGTCAAAACCTAGGGCCAATTGGGATTATGATGCAGAGGGTCATTCATCAGCTTTGAAATATCTCACAAATTCAAATTTTCTGAAAAGGGTAAGCGAGGCCTAGTCGATGGTGTATGAGTTGGGGGAATCTGATAAGGAGAAGTACCTAGACCATGATTCCCATAAGGTTGGTTGGGGTTTCTCCCAACCCTCAATTGTGATGAGAACTTGTTTTGAAAAGTGCTCCATCCGTAAGCCAGTGGATTTCTCCCTTGGGGTCCACTCCATTGAGGTTGAGTATAAGTGCCTCCAAAAGGAGTTGAAGTGTGAACATTACCTCCCCCTCCACAAAAAAGTGAAAAGGGAGTGTTCCCCACAGGCACATTAGAAGTTTGAACATTTGACGATTGCCAATTATAGCTTGTAAAGGGGTTTGAAATTGGGAATTTTGCAATGGAGGGGATAGGCATTGAGCTTATAAATGGGGATGAAGGATAAATGTGTCCTCTATGCCAAGGTAAACCATGAGTGAAAGGATTTGAACTAGTAGGGTTAGACTGGAACTGTTGAAGAAACAGGGAAGAAGTAAATGATACCATAGGTATCCTGCTAAAAGGGACATTAGATGAACCAATAGTTGATCCAAAAGGTATATAATTCAATGCAATATTAGTACTTGAAGAACCTAAGGATCCTGTGTTAAAGGTTGGTAAAGTGAACGGAGCAGAAGACATCTAAAATGAACTAGGTATTAGAGTGTTTCTATGAGGAGGGGAAATACCTCTTGGCATAATAGCAAATGTGGGAGTCTGTGGAACTCTTGATACGTTCCCACTATTGTTCATGGTAAATCCAGATGTAAACATGTATATAGTAAACTCAGGTAACCCTAAAGAGACAACTCTCACTAACAACGGATCATCAGGTCCAGTTAAAGGAGGGTTAAAGTGTCTTGCAAAGTCTTCGATTGGAAAGTCTTCAACCTTGATGGTCTGTGGGACCGATGAAGTTTGAGTAATGAGTTGAGGTTCCCTAGGTGGTTCATTTGTACAATTTGGTTCAAAATAACAGCTTGAATTTTTTCTACGCTGCTGAGGTTGCGGTGGAGGGTCCAAATTGAGTGTAGGAAGGTTTCTCAACCTTCATGACCTACGAGGATTTTGGTCCTCCACAACTACAACAAAAAAAAATTCTAAGTAAATAACCTACGGCCAACTAGAACAAAAGTAAACACACAACACACCACTAAAAAGTCCTAAAGTGATCCAAAACAGGCATGTAGATAAACTTCCAAGGAGATGCTGGGATGATGAGGGCCCATAACAGACTAGTGAAGTGATGAAGAACAATTATCTGGGATCCACGATACTGTCACGATGGGGCCAAGCGCTAGAATCACCCAACCACCTTCCCAAAGAGTTGCAGAGGATTTCCACTTGAATCTTTCCTAGGAGAAGTGGAAATATCCTTCCACTATCACCTGTGTAGATCCCTAAAGGTCTTCGATACTAAGGCTACCAACAATATAAAAATATTCCTAGGAGACAGTCGAGGGTGGAATCAACATGCATGGGTAGGGTAACTGAGCCCAAAATACAAAATCACCGAAGGTACTAGTGGATCCCCGTACACGTATTGATTCTAGTAGATGCTCGATTAAAAAGCGGAGGGGTATCTCCAACTAATCAATCTCACACAACCTTGTTCTTAACTCCGGTTTGAGTGGAGCTTCCCGAAACACCCTCTACAGAGGTGGATTTACCTAGTGATATTCCACTATGATTTTGAGTTTAAATGGTTTTGGATAGTTGATCAACCTAGTCCAAATCCCTAGCCTAAGCTAGTTGGTGTATGTTTCCTAGAAAGAAAAGTTGTTATTCAATTTTAATTTAATGTTCTTTTTAGGGATATTGTTACTCAACGGGAGTGAGTTTGTGTGTTAAGTGGTTATGACTGAAACGTAAAGTGTATAATGAAACATGAAAATTACTTTCACTTATTTTTCTTTCTCGCTTATATCTTTCAAAATCGAAATGTTGATAAAGCAAACCTAAATAAACTTTGAAAATTTATTTTGTTCTTTTTTCAAAAAATTATTATATGCAACTAATATCTATTTTGAAAAAAAATGCTCTTGCTAAGGGAAAAGTACTTATTCTTTTGCAATTTTATTTTAAATAAGAGAATAACAACTAACTATGAACAAGAAAAGAACACTCAAGAATGCAAGTGCAAACTAGTCGTGCCTAAATATATAAGAAGCAGAAAAATACCCTCAAAGAAGTATGAAAATAAAAAGCTCAAAAAGTTTCTTCAATCAAGGTAAAGAAGTAACTAACTTGGCATAAAGACACAATGAAAACAACCGACACAACGAAGAAAACAAGGATCTTGTCAAGACATCAAACTATTCTCTAGATCAAGTCAGGGATTATAATGAAACAATCCAAGTGCCAAACAACCAAACTTGAACTCGAAAGACCTAAGCACACCCTCAACAAGTAAATGAAAACCAAACAAGATCTTATAAAAGAGTAAAAATACTCAATCACAACCTATCAATAGGTCAGAATGATCCAACTATAAGCAAAGAAAATATTCCAAAAATCAAAGAAAAGAAAAAAATTCCAAAACCTAATAGGAAAAACCAATCCTACAGAGACACCCGCGACTTTAAGTACAATAGCTTGTGGGTGACTTGAGGAATGCAACACAGGAAACTCGCGGGTATAAGGGAAACTCGCGATTGTATCTACTAACAACCCACAGGTCTTCTTCAAAACATATAAAAAAAGAAGAAAATCTATAAGAAAGACCAAGTCTGAGTCTTAAACAAGGATCATAGCACCTTTCTAACCATTCCAGAGAACTAAAGGATTGATCTAATTGAATAAAAATACTACCCTAGGACTCCCAGAGCAACAAAAAGAACTCCCCAACGGAGTCTCCAGTGCTGTTGTTTGGTAGTTCAACCTATGATTGGGAAGTTCAAAGAGATCATCAACGTACTGCTAAGAAGGTACATAATCTAATTGATAAACAAGTATAGCAGAATATATTCTTTTAATCAAGAAAATCTAGGGTTTAAATCCAAAAGAATATACCTTGGATATACGAAGTTTGATCCAAGCTTTAAGCTTTACTCCTCTGATCCACAATCCCGAATGAGAAACCTGCAAAAAACAAGACACCTTCCTCAGATATTTTGACTACACAAATATAAATAACCTATCATGAAACTCATATATAGAGAAGATATGACAGATTCAATAAACTAGATTCACAAAGTAGACAAATTATCTTATGGAAAAGAAAATATTTTTCATTATTCACATTAATGGAAACAAGCTATACTTGATTTGTGACCTGCATTGTTGAAACCTAATCCTGGGCTCCTTTCTCCTCTTCCTTCAAATGATATTTCTCCAACATTTCCTTATACAAAATTGTTCTCCCCGTTCCATAAAGCCTTGTCCTTGTATTTATAGCAAGATGAGAGGATAGGTTTCGAAAGGTAAATGGTTAGGGAAGTTATGGTGGTTAGGGTAACTACCATAACTATCTCTAAATCGATTTTTTAATATATTTTTTCGTGATTTTTAGATCTACCCGCAGGTATAACACTTGACACCCTGTGAGTAAACTGCGAGTATCTAGCCAACAACTAGCGAGTGCAACTTTTTTGGGAAAAACCACGGATTGTCAATGGAGAACTTGTGGGTGACCCACGAGTTGGCATATATAAGAGTCGTGGTTATGTCTCAAAACTACTTCAAAAAATAGATAAAATGGAGAGGATAATGTAAGATTCATATCAAGTGCATCTATAATCAATGGGGCTCTTCAATCCATCAATTATTTTTTTGTGACCGACAATGCAATGTCATCACGGATGGAGAAGTGCCAATATGACTAATAACAGGTATGACTTATTTTTATTAATCTAATGTTGTGACTTGTAAGTGGTGTAAAGAATGATATTGCAATATTTAAATTTTCTCTTGAAATTACTAGGAATTCTAAATGTTTCTTCATGGTGGTCAAATGAAGGATGTGTATGGGGTATTCTTCTAGCATATTGAAGATAATAAAGCGGTTGAAACATGGTTCAGATAGAAGGAAGGAAGGAAGTATCCTTACCTTGACCATAGTTAAAATTAAGGAAGAAGTAATTATACTAGCAAAACATAGAATATAAAGAAACTTTAAATCTCTTCCTTGAGATGACATCTGATGTTACAACATTATGTTGACATTGATTACACCTCAATGGAATGGAGTTATCAATGTCATGAGAAACAAGGAGTTATCAATGTCATGATAGTGGATTAAGAAATGATAATATTTTTTTTGTAAAATTATGACACTAATAAACCTTTCAAGTTATTGTGTATTCAATAGTAATACAACAACAGACAAGTGCTCCAAATTGAAGAAAGGGTGCAAATATGGAAGGAAGAAGAAGACTATGAAAGTTGGAACTTGTATTGGGGATTTTGGTCCTCTGTTTATCTATTATAAATTTGATGCCTGGTAGTTTGGTGCCTAATATGAGAAATTTAGTGCTTTATTTGAGTATTGGTATCCTCTAACTGTCATATGAAAGGAACCCAGGAAATTCCTTAGTTCAGACAGGTAGGAGCCTTAGTTTGGACAAGTATATTTTTTTCTAGGAAACTAAATTATTCCAAGGGAAGGGCCTAGTACGGAGCTAATGTGGAATTTTAGTCCGACATGAAAACTTTTCCCAATAGAATACCTCTTTCTGGAAAAATGTGTCCATCCAAGAGATGCAAGTTAAGCACCTTCATGTTAAAGAAAGAAGAAGAAGGAGATGCAAGTCGAGCAATTGCATGTTAAAGGAAGAATCAGAAGACCACACAAGTCGAGCACTTGCATGTTAAAGAAAGAAGAAAAATACTATGCAACTTGAGCACTTGCATGCTAAATAAAGAGACCAAGGAGAAAAATAAGCCATAGTTGTGGTGGAGCTCCAAACTGAAACAAAGACTAAGAGAGAGAAAAACTCTTACTCTTATCTCTTTATTTACATTTTCCAAAAAGAGAAAGTTGGTAGAAATGCATGTTACAACAAGAAATTGTTGTGTTTATTTTTATTTAGAATAAATGGTGCATGCTGAAATAGTTAAATTATTTAAAAGAACTGAAGATGGTTGGAAACATTTGTATGCATAGGATTAGTTAAGCATAAAATGCATCATGGAATTATGAGCAAGGAATGATACAGTTGGCATTTATTAAATAAGGATGGCTTGATTTTTAATGTGCTAGCCTAATGGATTCATGGTTGTTGACTATACAGTGAAACTTTAGTTTGGAATTTATTTTCTTCCATATTAGAAAGTTAGAGAAGAGTGGGACGAGCTCATGTTTTCATCAGCGTAATAGAATTAATCATGTTTTAAGAGTGTGGACAACTACACAAGCGAAAGATGGAAACTGATCAAACACTCTCCTGTCTTGTTAAAGAATTAATCCAAGCCATGAAAGAATTACAAGCAAGCTTGGGATAAATGGTGAAGTTTCAAATGAGGATGTATAAAACAAATCTTCAAGATATGCAATACTTGACCCATATACAAAATGAAATCAAATATGTATTGTTAACCTCCAAAAAGAGGAAGACAATAATCTTTTGAGAAAACACCATCAGGTAGACGAAACTAAAGATACAATCTAACCAATTGGAAGTGATTGGAAGAAAATTAAGCCAACCATTAAGTGTTGGGGTTGTGAAGGAAATCATTATTTCAAAAATTTCCAAAAAAGGGGGTAACAAGAGAGATAGCATACACAATGTTTCCAAACCCATGTCTGAGTTGGAAAGTGGAACAAAAGGAAGAATTGTTGAAATGATGAGTCCCAAAGTTGAGTTGGAAGGCCTAAGCCAATAGGAGTAGCATGATGAAGGTCCAATGGAACTATTACATACCTGAAGAAGCTACATGGGAACTTGAAGAAGTGATATGGGTAGAGTACCTGTATCTGTTTTGGAAATTTGTAATATAAGGTTTTGGAACTTTTTTGATGTACTTAAGAACATCGAGGGTAGTGTCAATATAAGGGGGAGGGGAATGTAACACCCCGAGTTTTTAAACTTGTAAATGATGTAATTATTACAATTAAATGGCCTAAAAGGTCGGGACATATGCATATGTACAAGAACAATTATAAATAATAAAAATCTATAGTTGGATGCATTTGTTTAAGCGATCCTCTTTTGTTTTTACTCAAGTTTTAGATACTCGTGATCCATTAACATTTGTAGAAGCCTCTAGCAATCCATATTGGGAAACAACAATGAATAAAGAATATTGTTCATTAATGGAGAATGATACTTGGGATATTGTACCTCTTTCAAAAGGAAGAAAACATGTTAGATGTAAATGGGTATATTGAACTGATTATGCATCGAATGGTTGAAAGACTTATGGCAAGGTTATTTTCAAATTTTTGTTTCCAAGTTGAAGGAATTGACTACAATGAACACGATCCACCTTGCTTTGGCCCTTTCCGCATCACATAAATGGGAGGTCTATAAAATGGATGTTAAATATTCTTGCATGGTGATTTTCAAGAATAAATTTACATGGAACAACCTCCTGTCTGTGCTCAGCATGCTTTCATCCTTGTTTGTCACCTTAAGAAATCTCTCCATGGCCTTACGAATTCTCCTTGAGCTTGGTATGCCAAAATGGATAGCATTCTCCTTGACACTGGTTTCTCTAGATGTCATTCTAACCCTAACGTCTATATAAAAAAAGTAGTAAAACATCTCATAATCCTTGTTCTTTATTTTGATAAGTTTATCCTTACTAGTGCAGCATATGTTTTCATGCATGCACATACCAAAAGGCACCTACTAAGGGGTTGTGAAACCTCAATAGTGTTTCAAGAAGGAAATGGAAGAAAAATGAAGATATAACTAGAAACTAAGCAAAGAAGCATACATCTAAAGAAAAACTAAAATAAAATATAACTTTCACATTCTCCAATTAAGCAATACACATGTAGAGACAGTATATAAAGAATAAAGAATAAATAATGCTTCTTTTGTATTGAAATAAAATAATATAGGAAAACTTGGACTTGTACACATGGAAATGATACCTAAGCATAAAAGTGCATCTGGAAACCAATATGAATGTAATAAAACATGTAAAAATTTGATTTACCCAGGGGCACACAAATCGAGGTGAGTGGATAGGTCCTGCAAAAGAACTTTTGATTATGGAATGTAAATCTCTCAATCAGGAAGAGCTTAGAAATTTGATTCCAATGGTATTAATGATGCCTTAAACGAATGTTGAATGAGGCCATAATGATTGGAGGAAAAAGTGGTCCAAAAACACACAAATAGGGGTGGGTCCCACCACTCCAAGTGTCATTTTCATTGTTCATTATTGGATTTGGGTGCATAGACCATATTTTCAGGAGTCAAATCCTTTCGTTTTGACCATCTAATTCAAATTCTATGAGTTGCAAGTTAGTTACCTCACCTTTATTTTCAATTTTATCTGTTTATTTTTTGTATTTTGGCTTTTTAGGGACCCCGATGAAACACTTGAGGGTTTTGGGGATGGGTATCTCATTTTGAGGGACAATGAGTGATTCGGGTCACTCCTTTCTACTGAACAAGTGTGACTTGGGTCACACCTATCTAAGAGACAAGTGCGGCCCAGGTCGCAGCTGTTTGGAGAAGAGATGCAACCCGAATTGATCTTTTCCTCCAAATACGTGCAACCTGAATCCAATATGTGTTTTTTTGCATTTGACTTATCCCAACTAAATTGGTGCAAATGCAAGATGCCACGAGTCAAATTATCCCAACTAAATTGGTGCAAATGCAAGATGTCTCAAGTCAACTGGAGAGACTGGGATGTTGCAAACATTCGTAGAGACATATAGGGTGACTAGGATGTTAGGGACAACCTAGATAGACATAGGCTACTCAAATTCCTTGAGAACTTGTTGATGTAGAGTGCATGGTTATTCCTCAACAATATTGTTGAGTTTTGGGACCCGGAGATTGGGGCTTTCATAGTTCAAGGTGAGAAACTCGAAATCACTTACATGATGTGTACTTCATGACTGGTCTCCCTAGGCTGGGAGTGATAGGTGATACTCAGCTCGTGACTCCACGCGATGTGGATATGAGAGATATACTGGATCATCACTATTTGGTGACTGCATGGATTCACAAGACCTTTATTCTCTTAGTGGATATTGAAAGTTTGGATACACAACATATTACTAGGGTTTAAGTAAGGGTCTTGGGATCTAGTGGTACACACAAGATCTTGGGTTGGAAGATGCTCCTAGGTAAGCAAGTATTACTAGGAACCTACTGCGGGTGGACCCAAATGTTCCTAACCTCGTGTTAGCAACAATTGAACCATGTTATCCAAATTTGTGGTGATTTCGGCTTCGTGTCCTTCATCGATGACTTCTTCTTTGAGAGGTTTCCTACCTTATGACCCCACTTTGTAGTGAGAGACAGTGGGAAGATGGAACCCAATATGAGGAGATTGGGTGAGATGATGATTAGAGAGGGTGGAGGTGCGATTAGGAGAGTATTCAACCGATATTTTTTCACACAGTGGTGGCGGTTTCCCATCGTGATCAAAGACTATCCTTATGCAGACATGTACTATAGAGGCAACCTTGAGTTACCTTATCCTCCTAGCTAGGCTTGGGGGCCTAATGGTATGTATGTATTTTTGTCTATAGTTGTGCTTATATCACAAGCATAGGCAAGAGCTATTTTTTTTACATGATAACGGTATTGATGACTTGTCATATGTGTGTATAGATGTAGGGAAAATGACCCCAGCAAACTACTAGAGGCAATGAGGCCAATTTGAAGGAGTTGACCCTATCCCTTGAGCATAACAATAGAGGAGTGTTGAGGAAGTATTGGACATACTGTGTCGCGACATCGACCGGCTACTCAAGAGAGTGTCTCATCACGGGTGGCAGAACCTAGATGATGAGTTGATTGCGGTTTTCTACCTAACACCTTATGAGTGGTGTCCGACCATGCATCAAATTGTAGTAGTTGTTGAGGGAATCCATTATTTGATGCAGGGAGTTCTTCCTTGCATTGGTTCTTATAGTGACGATGAGGAGGAGACAAAGGATGATGCCTAAGATTATTTAGATGAATAATTGGCAATATGTAGAGATGCCCCTCATGCTATGAGCATGTGGATTTTTTACCGTTGTACTTATTTTTACGAAGTTGTTGGGGATCATTGATATAAACAAAACTATACTTTGGACATGATTTTATATACATATGCAAAAAAAATATTGTATTTTTGAGTTATTTATGATGATGTGATGGGTTATGTATATATGAATGCAATATGATATGACATGCATGTGACCAATTTATTTCCTTGTTATTGATGATTAATGTACCACTCTAGAATATCATTAGCTATTTGGTATTCTAGATTATTGAAACTCCTGGGAAAATGGATGAATGTAATGTATTCAAATTGTCTAACCAATTGTTTAGTGTGTAGGAACATTCTAAAGAGGCAAGGATCGTGTACCCGATAACAGTTATTCAATTGTGAGACAAGCACCTGGGAATCTAAATAGACGCAAAGGTGACAAATAATCATGTGGAGGGAATCATCCAAGAGGTCAATCACATCATCATTTTCCACTTGGTTATAGGTGGTTTCACCAATACATACGCCATTGATATGCATCAAGTTGTATGACATTGAGTAAAGTACTGATGCAACTGAGCCGATATTTGGATTATATCTACTTGCATTGTTGGCATAACCATCGTAAACGATAGGATGATGATCCATCTGATAAGATCAAGGAAACGAATCATGAGGCACTTTTTCAAAAAAAGAAAAAAATAAAAACTATGATACAACGAACAATGAGTTTGTTCCCTATTAAGAAGAAAATATCTTGAGATACAACCCATTGCAGGGTTTCTTCAAGAGTTGACCATTTGGACTAGCAAGGAGGTATGCCCCCTTTTCAAGGAAATGTTCGGTAACATAGGGTCCTTGCCACATGGACTCAAACTTCCATTTTCCAAGCTTATCATCAGCTTGGTCATAGGAAAGGACGAGATCACCTTCCTTGAATGTACAGGGGTGTACATGAGAATTGTAGTGGAATTTCCGCTGCTGCTTGGTGCTTTGTTTGTTTGGAGTGCCACATGATGATCTTCATTTTCTTATTCTAGGGTGATCCATCATTGTTCCGGAGCAATGGTCTCTAGTAAAATTTCAACAACTATGTGCAGGGATGATATTTGGCACTTGATTGGGAGAATAGGCTCTACTCCATGCATGAGATGGAATGGGGTGAACACAGTTGCAGTTTTGGTGGATGTTTGATATACCCATAGGGCTAGAAAGAGCATCTAGTGCCAGTTGGACTTGTGTTTTTCCATTGTCTGTTGAAGCATGGTATTCACAATATGGGATGGGGTGAGCCCAATTGCAATTTTGGTGGATGTTCGATACACTCATAGGGATGGAAAGAACATGTGGTTCCAGTTGGACTTGTGTTTTTGCGCTATCCGATGAAGCATGGTATTCACGATTGTATTGATAGTGTTGTCTCTAAGGTATGCACTGTATTGCTACAGGTAAAAGCTAAAGGAGCGTACCTAGCCGCTACTATAGCATCCATTATAGTAGGTTATTGTTGGGTCATTGAATAAGAAAAATTCTAGACTTTAGATAGAGCAAAAGTGGAAGATTGGGATTTAGGATGAACATAAATAAATTGGCTAATTGGAGGAGTGTATGATGTAAAAACAGACTTCAAAGCTCAGGGGAATTAAAATTTTCAACCTTAATTCCTTCCTTTGTTTATTTTAGGAATATAGGTTTTGTAAAAGGTTTTGACTCAACAATATCAAATTCATGTTCAAATGTTTGTAGATCAGGGAGGGAAATTGATGTAACCAACTTTTTATCTTTTTCCACCTAAGAACCAATATCATTAACTAAAGGATATTTTCCTATAGATATTGAAATATTTCTTGGTGTACCTAAAGATGATAATTGAAATCTTTGTCGATCTCTTGCTTCTTCGAGAATATTTTTAGGTATGGAAAATTTTAAGGGCTAATCTTAGTCCATGGGATAAATTTAGGGGTTTTAAATTTTTAATGGGCTATTTTTTTATTAAACACCCATTAGGTATGATTAGCCCACATTTTATTTATTTATTTTTAATTAATGAGAGGTTAGCCCCATCAAATTTTAAAAGGGGATCCAAGATAAAACAAATTTGCCCCTTTACAAATGGAATTAAACGACTGTTTGCCCACGAAAATTGCTAGGAAACTTCCTTTCTCCCTCGATTTCTAGAAATGGCAACTGTTAGGGGCTCTTTTGACTTCTATTGGCCATGGAAATCAAATTCAGAGTTACATTCGTCTATATTTTATGGGTTGAATCTTGTTTTGCAAGTTGCTCAATGTCCACATGAGAAGGGAAGTGTATATTTACTATCAGGACATATAGCGACCCATTTTCTTCTAGGATATTTCTAAATCCCAGCACCTCAGATCCAAAATTTCCCCAATAAACATGGGGATTGTGAATCTTGCGATTATCGATGTAGAAATAACATTTTTGTGGGTGTTTGAGGCACCATGCCTAGTGACCGAGACTTCATTTATAACCATGTATTTGGGAATGTAGGGGGCCATGAATTGACAAGGAGAAACTTGCTGAAATATTCACGAAGACTTCATAAGGTTTTATAATATAGTGATTTTCAAGGTTCGCCAAGATTTCACAAGGTTTAATAATTTAGTGAAAGATTCTCCAAGATTTTACAAGATTATATAATTCAATGATAGCTTCGCCAAAACATTATATGTACTTAATATAACATTGATAAAATAGCCTTCACATTTTTCTATATATCATGGGGATTCACCCATTTATTATACATAGAAAATTAGAGGGGGTTCTTAAAATTTTCCTATTTTTCATGGTGTAATCGAGCTACAAAAGAGGAGACGATTCTTTCCCTTGAATTCGGGTCCTTCTAGAAGTCAGAATTATCTAGTGAACCGCCAAGTGAAAGTGTAGTCTGTAACCATGTCTGAATTTGTTCACTTCAAAACCAGATCTAATTTTCAAATTTTCTCAGGGAAGATAACTTCGATTCTTCACTCCCCGAAAACAATGCCAGAAAATGTTGTCCCTATGGTCTGCATTGGAATGCTACAGGGAAAAGCTAGGGCATTTGATTTTAGGTTTGGGTTGGAAAAAAAAATATTTTTCCGAAGGTTGGATATTTTGTTATTCTTGAAAAAATTGAAGAAAGGAAATAAAAAGTGACAGTAACATAACATACATTCAAGGTTTTATAACATCAACACAAGTAAACTATTTGTTGGCTTACTACTTAACAGTTTAACATAAAAAATATAAACATTCATTTATTCAAAATCTTCATTCTATAACAGAGTTATAATCTGAAGCAACGAAAGTAATAGGGCATTTTCAATTCAACGAATGATAAAGCTTAAAAGTCATTAAACTAGAAACAGACCATTATGCAGCACATACAAACTTTCATTTCAACTATAAGTTAGCGGTAAAGACAATAAGGGGCACAAAATATTCATCTGTAAAATATCATTGAACATATGCTTCTATTATTGTATAAAAAACTTACATTCTCCTAGATATGTGCAATCCTGATAGAAAAAAACCGAACCCCTCCCTTGTTTACATCTTTCTTCATATAGTTTCTTGATCTTTAGGGTTTTGAAACTACATGGTAACTAATAACTAACTTTCTTGATAACCAAAATCAATAACTTCGAAATTATACATATGTATTGAGTTTTAACTTTAAGGATGTTTGAATTATTAGTAACATTCTTTTAACAAAATCTATGGTTATCAAGTCTTTCTAACAAAATGAACTTAATAAAGTCAGGGCATTATGAAGGAAAAGACCCTCTACACTTCTCAAAAGAAACAAAATCAGACTTTGACAAGCTGGGAACTTCATCTCGATTCACATGGAACAGGAAAAACATTCAATTTGCTTCAGTGCTTTGAATTTGGGAAGGCTTGGCCCTTTGACTCTTCAATGTTTCTTGAAGTACATGGGTTCTCAATTCTGTGAGAATTCCCAGTTTATCATGGTTAACCTGGTGTTTTTTCCTCTCGAGCATACACTCTTTTTTCCAATATTTTTTTTTTCCTAAGGAGTATCTCATTGTCTTTCTTTAATCACTGAGAAAACTTGCACAATTTGTTGTATTTAATAAGTAGCTTACTCCACTCCTTATTGGTTTCATTCAATCTGTTCTAGACCTGCTTATTTTCCCATTTGAATTCTTTAATTAGAACCTTGGATTTCTTTAACTTTTTCTCCAACTTCTGACTAGCATGAAGCTCATTGTTTTCAGGTTGCATAGCATCCAACTGTTTTCCATCCTGGGGTGTCAAGACTTCAATTTTTTCCTTTGTATTTTCATCAAACCCTTCATCTTGGATACTATGTTCCTCCTCAAAAGCCATAGGAATATTAGGTCAAACCAGAGATGAACAGGGGACTGTGTTGATAGACTTCTCTAAATTGGTTAGCATCTCAGCCACCTTTTTCTCTACTTTTATGGACGAGTCTGATTCTTCAACGATATTCCACTGAGTTTATTTATTTTCTTGGAATTTTTCATTCATCTTAGCCTCCATAGACTCATTCTTTTTAATAGGACTCGAGTTCATAACTTCTCTGTCTTTATTATTTCTGGGGCTTTCCCTTGTTTACACAAGTTTTGAAGTTGAATCTTTAACTCTTGGCCTATTGATTTTCTTGGGTTATTGATTTGATAAACTGTCTAAATCTATGACCTTTTTTCTTTCAGGTAAGGGTCAAATTTGGATGAGAATTTAGCCTTAACTTATTTGTGGCTCGAGTATTCAGTTCCCTGAGATAATAAGTTTTTGAGGCCTCAGGATTTCTCTTTCAAGCTTTAGCCTATTTTACATCATTTAAAGAATTATCTGAACGTTTTGCCCCGCAAGATTGAATATTTTCGGTTTCTGGCAGTGAATTTATAGGTGGTGACTTTACAGCCCGTCTCATTCTTGACTTCATCTTCAATTCTTCTTTTTCAAAGGTTTATTTCTCATCAATTCTAGCACCATCACAATTTTCAAGAGTTTTGAAATCGGCGGAAGTATCATTGATTTCTTCTAGCAAAAAGTGATTTTCTAGGGTTCCGTATTCAGAGTGTAACACAAAATGATCCCAATTCTTATTGAATTTTTCAATTCTTGAATAATCAACAGCTTAATTAAACCCCGATGGAATATACTGTGATGAATTTTAGGAAATTTCCTAACCCTAAAGGCCATTTTGGATAGACTCTTTAAGAAATAAAATGGAATATTAATCCTTGCAATACAATCCAAATGTAGTAGGAAGCACATGTGATAGAGGTGGATGGTTGCATACCTTCCCTCTCCCGTGATATATCTATGTACCATCTTTAGCAGGTTACTACATTCTTTCTTGAGCCAATCCCCTGCAATCCCTTTACGCTAATATGTATTTATGTACTTGTTAAGAAGAAAATGATTATAGTGCATAGTGTATACAACTTGAATCTTAAACCACTGCTCACCATATTGTGGGAGTCGAGCTACTATTGCAATTGAATTATATGACAAATGGAAAGTCACATACCCCACAGTGACGATTTTTACATCAAACCCCTTTGCAAATTCTCTTGATACCTCTGCATGATGACCCTGTAATTTTTTACAATAATGGGACCAACTGTCCCTTCTAAATTTGACACCGAACTATGGATATGCCTCAAGAATCTTAGCCCCTATGGGCTCATATCTCACCATGTGACCACTTCGATGAACATACATGATAGCTTATTTCAATTACTTTGAGAAATCAAATGAATCTTGTGTATGATATCTCAGAATTACAGAGTGGAAAAAAATGTTTAAAAGGATCCTTGGATAATTTTTCAAAATACTACACCGACAACTAAGAAAATCATAGGAAGTTAGCTTGAACGAATTCATAAAATCGAGATATTTCTAAACATTTGAAATTATAATTCACCACTGAATTCATTTATTGTAGTTGTGGGTCTCCCAAAATGACATGACACAAAGAATTGTTATAATGATAGTTCTGTCAGTCATGTTAGTTCTGCAGCGCTCAGTGGGCGGTTTTTTAGCGGGCCTTGATTTTGTAGCGCATCCTTTGGAAATTTTGTAGCTCTCTTAAACTTTAACCTTAATGGACCATCACACAAAATTTAACCAAATTTGAGTGTTTTTTACTATGGATTATACTTGCAAAGTTAAAATATAACAAAGAACAACGTGTGCCACCTCATCGCATTATAGACTAACCATTTAAATTCATAAAGTAAAGAATTTAACTAACACAACATCACATGACAAATGGAAGAGACTGATTCGATTGAATTAAACTCGGATATAACCATAGGGAAGGAGGAGTTGAATTAAAAGGATTTGGGGTCAAGGAGTAGACAATCTGGAGTGCATATCTAGGTACTAACATATAGCATTGACTGGGCCACCATTTCCCTGACAATATTAGGTGAAGGAGAATTGGTGCTCAAATTTTAGAAAGTGTGAAAGTTCTTTCCACATGGTCTCCTCAAAGTGGGATCCATGATCAGATACCAATTGGTGTGGGACACCAAATCGAGTGATGATGTGATTAAAGAATAAACGCGTTGCATTGGACCCAATGCAATTGAAGTTGGCATGTCCTCAACCCATTTAGTGAAATAGTCGACAACCACAATTAAGTATTTATGGCCACTAACTGAGGATGGATTGCATTCCATGTAGTCAATGACCCATTTGTTTAAATAACCAACAATTACAACTGGATGTAATGATGCAGGAGGGATTCTTTCTTTAGGAGCAAAGAGTTGGAATATATGATAGTGTTTGATTATCGCAATGTAATCGAAAAAAATGTTTAGCCATAAATAACCGGTGCGAATGACCTTTTGAGTAGTGGCCATCCCTGAAAGATGTCCACCACAGGTTTTGTTATGGCAGTCGTTGAATACTTGTTTGGCTTCATCATGGGTAAGACATCATCGCAATATGGTGTCGATGCCTTGTTTTTAAAGAACATCACCAATAAGGAGGTACAAGGGGGCTTAATGATGAATACGATGACAGTATTCACGGTCGAGATGAAGACCGAACTTTTGGGTGCATAAGTACATAAGGATATTTCCATGCCATAGATTGTCAAAGGATATGGTGAACATATGTTCATCTGGTAGGTGATCAACGATAGGGGATGGAACGGATGTAGATGGTAAATCCATAATGAGTTGGGCCAATGCTAACACTTTGGTTCTCTTGGGAGTAATGAATTTGAGGCCGTACTTTTGGAGGATGATGATCCATTTGGAAACGTGGCCTTGGATGAGGCAATGAATCAAGAGGTACAACATCAGATTCGAGTCTACAATAGATTTGGTTTGACTCGGAAGTATATAATGATGAAGCTTATAGACTAAAAACAATATGGCTAAAGCTAACTTCTCCTCATGAGGGTAGGAGAGAGGTGGACCAAGCAAGTTCTAACTTTATTAATAAATGGCATGCTCCCTATGAGCAGAGTCTCCCTGGACTAGCACTCCAGTGATGGTGAATTCAGATGTTGAAATATAAAGGATGAAATCCTTCATGAAATTTGGAGGGAAAAATAATGGGGCAAAATTCAGATCTTTCTTTAATGCATCAAAGGTGGCTTACACCTACTCATCCCAAACAAAAGGGATGTTAAAACAAAGAAAACGTAAGAATCCATGGATTGTGGTGGCATAGTTTGGTATGAAGTGGTGTAATAAATTGGCTTTGCATTGTAAACTTTTCAATTGGTGCAACGTCTGTGGAGGGGAAGGTTAAAAATGGTTTGAATATTCAATAGTTCGACCTTGATCCCTTGCTGAGAGATGATGAATCCTCGTAATACACCAACGGTGACGTAAAAGATACACCTCAGTGGTTTCAAGTAGATATTATATTTGCAACATCGGAGGAACACTTGTCAAAGGTCGTCCAAATGTTGCGAGTGTTTCTTGGAGTGAGTCGTGAGGTCATCCAAGTATGTGAGAATGATGAGTACCAAGTCATGAAATAAGTATGACATAGCACATTGGAAAGTGGCACCAATGGTCTTGATTCTGAATGGCATGACTTGATAGGTGAACGTTCTTGATGGGGTTTTGAAGGAAGTATTATACTGGTATTCTTTGCATATCTAAATTTGGTTGTACCCCAAGAACCCATCCATGAAGGAAAGGATCTCATGTACAATGCAAGTGTCAATGAATTGATCTATAAAGGGGGTGGGGTAATTGTCTTTTGGACATGCCAGATTCAAATTATGGAATTTGGTACACACACATAAGGTTCCTTGTTTCTTGTTGATCAAGATCAGGTTAGATATCCATGTGGTATACGCAATCAGATTAATGAATTCAACTTTGTGCAATTTTTCGATTTGGATTTGATGGTCGGTGCTTTTGACGAGTGAATGGGACTTTGTTTCTAACTCACCGGTGTAAACTATGGCCATGTATCAATGTGGTTTTCAACAATGTCATATTCAAGGCTAGGAATTTCAATATAAGACCATGTGGAAATGTCACGAAACTCTTGAAAAAGTGATTTGTAGGCCGCGATCTCCTTAGGAGTAAAAGAGGCTCCTAAGAGGATATTATCAATAATGCTCAACTTAATTGAAATGTCCACTTGGATGGTAGGAGAGATGTTATCCATATTAGCCTCTTCGAAAACATTGGTGGTTGGGATCATGCTTTTAAACCAATCAACATTTCCATGAGGAATGAAGTACATAAGTCAAGGTTTTTAAACCAATCAACATTGACACACGATGGTGCATATAATCCCAAGAAAAATTAGGTGTTATAAGTGCTTCAAGGATTTCCTCATCACTACAATTTTTTTTATTAGATAGGTTAAAAGGACCAGGGTCTCGCAATACGAAAACAACATCATGGGATGACAAGGGAGGTTCATCAGAGGACGAGATAAAATAAATGGTAGTTGAACCATTTGACAAGGATACTAGTGGATAAAATTCTTCAATAATGGTGACTTGCGACTCTATAGAAAGTTTATGCAAGTCAGTCAACATAGATCTGTACTCCAATAAATCTAGATAATGGTGCGAATAATGACCATAAATGCCACACAATGCACATGGGTGATTGGTACACAAGGACTCATAACGTGTGTTGGGGGCGTCAGAGAGGTGAAACACCATAGTGTTTCCATTGGTATCATCCTCTAACATTTGCAAATTACTATGCAAGATAGGAAATTTCAGACATTTCTGGGTAATGTGGTCCAGAACATCGCATATGGCGCAAGGTGGAGGGGTTCACTCTATAGTAATAGGAAGGGGATTCATAGTTGCTTTTGATTTGTCGACTTCATCACATTCTTAGTCCCCTCAAAAAAAATTATTCTTGGGAGGAAGTTGGGTGGCATGTGTTGCTTCTGTAGCGACTCCAGGAGGAGGGGTATTGGAACTACCAATAGGATGCACAGGTGTCAAAACAACTTGTGGGGTAGAGGGTGGATTAGGAAGGGTGAGGTACCAAATGAGGAGATCTAGTGTTAATCCTGGGAGATTAAGCGTTGCCATCATAAATGTTCTTACCACTCTAGACTATGGAAATAAGAATGGGATATGCTAGATAAGTATGGTTCCCCATTGGTTCCCAGGTAGCTGACTGGGGAGGTAAGGGTTGAGGATAAACAATAGGTTTACGAGAGGATATAGTACACAAATATGATATATCTACCTTTTGGGGGTGTAGGAGGTAAAGCATGAAACATTCCTATCATGGTAGCATCACAAAAGATACCTGGTACAACACTCAAAAAGGTGGGGATGGGAGCACTAGAGGGATTGTTATCAATTGTGGGTAAGACATTATCTGGAAAAGTTATATCCGTAGGGTCATAATACATCAACTGATCCAGTTTAACAATCCTCCCTTCACGAGGAAACATCATAATTCTAAACACTTACGAGGAGATTGATTTCATTGCGTACATGTAGCTAAAACCCAAGAGGAGGTTGTAATCTAATTGGGAATTGAAAACCTATATATCAATTAGAATAGTTTTCCCAAATAACTATATAGGGACATTATGGAGAAGGCCCTATGGATGAGCAGCACGCACATAAGCATGTAAGTTCATGAAATATCGTACGCATTGAGGGGATCCAAGGTCCTGCCATACATGAGTGGACATAAAATAGGTGGAGGCCCCGTCGTCCACTATACATTGATGATACATGGGTTTTTAACGGTTATAGGGACATGAAAGGCTACTAATGAGGGAATACAAGGTTTCACTTAATCAATATCAAAGGTCATCAAGCGGGAATCAGATGGATCAATTAAACCTAAGGCAAAAAATAAGGATTTATGTTGCATAGGGTAGTTTTGAAGAGCCTCTAATGTAGACATGGTCGTGGGAGATTGGGACAAGTCATCCACAATTCTATAGTTTCTCACGCATTGGGGTTATATGCTATGTGGCATAAAGGTAACTTGGGGACTTTGGGGATCCCTTCATTTGCAGGACGAGGTATGTGAAAATATTCATTGACCTGAGAGGATTATTTTCCTTTGCCAGTAGTGGAGGTTTCAGCCACTGAACCACACTGATTGCATAAATTTGGAAGGTTAACATAGGAAGATAAAATCAAGAGGTGTTGGACCCCCGATTCATGAGGTTGGCCAGGGGGAAGAGGATAAGATGCCATAGGTTGTGCTATGATTTCCCCTTACAAAGCAAAATTGTTTTGAAAAAACATTAGTTGTCTCAAGATGGATTAAAGTTGAGGTTGATTAGGTTTCTGTTGTGGAGCATTCGCTGCTTCATGTTCATTGGCCTCATTCCATAGCTAGCGAGCCTTTTCTAGATGGGGGAAATGGTGGGTATAGTGTTTGTAGACACTGCAGAAGGAACACAGAATGATTAGTCCATAACTGAGGATATTTTTCTTGGTTGGAATGCTGAGTTGGATCATGATCGATAGGGTTTTGATTGGCTCCATTGTTTCTAGGAGGATTTGGGGGTTGAGCCCCACCTCAATGGCATTGGTTTTTCCCTTTGTTCTTCCCCTTATTTTTTCATTTGGGTTGCACTTGTTGATTATTGGGCGTAGGATGGGAAAGCATGTTCTGCTGAGCATAGAGCTACGCATGTGGGAAAGGAGGAAGTGTAGGGTGTGACTGCACTAGAGAAACTCGTGGTGGGATAGGAAAAGGGTAATACACATTAATGGATGGAGGATCCACGTAACCATGGGAAGCACGACCATACAAGGTGTCACTACATGAGGCCCATGAACATGGGTAGATATAGGAGGAAAAAAAAATTGGTACTCGTCCTGGAATGTGAAGCAGATCGCGAAGAATTAAGAGTATAGTATGAAGTCATGATGGGATCCTCATTACACTCAAATTTTGGGGGTTTGCTATACACATAATTGATTGAAGGGGGGAGGTAATATGTGTATGGATTTGGGTGGGAAGCAATGGCACCAATAATTCCATCCACTGAATGGGATGTGCCCAAAGGGTCTTTTGAGTGTGAGGAACCTCCAACAATTAAATGATGAAAATGCATGATATATCAGAAATAATAGAACACATAAGAGATTTATTGATCGTAGGCCACTTCGAAGGGGAAACCTTCTTTGAGAAATCTCAATACAAATAACTTGTGGATGCCTTCATTGGCCTCAACACATACTTATATACGAAGTTTATGCGTTCAATACTAAGGATCAATACCATGGAACACATAATACTATGTTATAATACAAACTATGGATCAATACCATGGAACATAGAATACTACGACACGACTTACAAAGCATATGCGTCCAACAACAATATACTAACAAAGTAAAGAGAAGGGTTGACATGGGTTCGTAACATCCCCTCCCCCTTAGAAAAAGATTTTTCCTCAAAGCTTTAGATGTGGAAATTGTTGTTGAATCTGAAGGAGTGGTTCCCATGTAGCATCCTATGGTTGCATTCCATGCCACTGAAGTACTACCTATGTGACAGATCAAGAGAAAAGCTGATGAGTGCGCCTATTGAGGATGGCCTACGGATCCAAAAGGATGGATCCTTCATTATCCAGTTCTGGTAAAATAGTTTGTACTATGATGTTGGTGCCAATAACTTTATTTAGACAAGAGACATGAAATACTGAATGAATGCAGGGAGAAGGAGGAAGTTCCAATTTATAAGCAACAGACCCAATCTTCTGAAGAACTTTATATGTCCCATAGAACTTTGGAGCGATCTTATGACTCCCTTTGAGTTTCGAGGAGGATTTCTTGTAAGGATGTAGACGAAGCAAAACCATATCACCTACTTGAAAAGTGCGCTTAGAATGGTGTTGATCGGCTTGTTGTTTCATTTGATTTCTTGCCATGTGAAGATTGTCCTACAAAATGAGAAGAATCCGATCGTGGTTTTGAAGAAACATGTCAACTGCCTGAACTGGTGAATTGCTGGGGGTGTATGGAAGAAGAAATGGAGGTGCCTGACCATAAACTGTTCATATGGAGTCATTTTAGATGCAATGTGGTAGGAGGTATTGTACCACCATTCAGCCAGAGGGAGCCACTTTTCTCACTGATGTTGTGGTTCGTAGGTGAAGCAATGAAGAGAAGTGTCCAAACATTTGTTTATAAATTTAGTCTGACCATATGTTTGTGGTTGATACCATGAACTCATCTTCAATTTGGTGCCAGTGTGGCGAAATAGTTCTGTCCAAAAATGAATGGTGAAAGTTGCATCATGATCTGAGATAATGGAAGAAGGGATTCCATGAAGACGAAAGATCCGGTCCAGGAAAATCGATGCAACTGAGGAGGCGGTATAGGGATGGCTGAGGGAATGTGATGAACCTGCAATAATTAATTAATGCAAATACACAAGATATCAGAAATAATAGAACTCAAAATCACTTTTATATTGATCACGGGCCACTTCGAGGGGGCAACCTCCTTTGAGCAAGCTCAATACAATTAACTTCACGATGCCTTCAATGACCTCAACACACACTTATATACCAAGTCTATGCCAAATACTATGAGTCAAAACCATGGGACATATAATACTACGGGACGACTTACAAAGCATATGCGTCCAATACTATGGGTCAATACTATGGGATAATATAAACTATGGATCAACAAATACTACGGGACGATTTACAAAGCATATGCGTCCAACACAATATACTAACATAGTAAAGAGAAGGGTTGACATGGGTTCCTAACAGGGAACAACAATGACTACATTTGGAGAGGCGATCAATCACAACCAAAATCATTATATTCCCTCCAGATTTAGGGATCCCTTCAATGAAATCCATAGAAATATCTATCCAAATCCGTGTAGGGATGGGAAAGGGTTCGAGCAATCCCAAAAGGAGTGTCATTTCACCCTTGGTGTGTTAGTCGGTATCACATTCAATAATCATCTGTTGAATTTTCCTTTGCATTCCCTTCCAAAAGAAGTTATGCCGTTCCCGCTCATATGGTTTGAGGAACCTAGAGTTCCCTGCCGATGGAGAAGCATGGAGTTCATAGAAGACATCCTATTGAATATCTGTGCTCTGGGAAACACCAGACGACCCTTGTATCTCAGGGAAGCACCATCCCAAGAGTAATGTGGTACAGTAGAAGGGTTTTTGGACAACTGCTGGATGAATTGGGATAATGAGAAGTCATTGACATAGCCCTGTTGAACAGGTTGAAACCAATTTTCAACAGGCATAGAAATAGTTGAAAGATAAACTTGGAAATCAAATGTGCGAGAAACAACATCCGCCACAAGATTGTCCTTACCCTTATTGTAAGTGATATCATAGTCATAAATCATGAGTTTTCTAACCCATTTTGGTTGTACTAGGAAGGAGACTCGTTGTGCCAAGAAATATTCAGACTCTGGTGATCAGTCTTGATGTAGAAATGATTTCCTAATAGGTATGGTCGCTACTTCTGTACTGCATGAAAAATAGCCATTATTTCCTTCTCATATGTAGAGGCAACTAAATTATTACCAAAAAGGGCCTTGCTGGTCAACGTAAGGGAATGTTCATCTTGAAGGAGAACAACACCAAGCCCATTGTCGCAAGCATCACTCTCAATAGTAGTGTTGGAGGAGCCTAGGTCGGCTTGTCGACTAGGCCCTCCGCCCGACCACTCTGTAACACATGTCAACAGGTCGCGTCGAAGTATAGGTCGGGTTGGTTGGATATACCGACAGACGGTTATGTAATTGTATTTGCACATATCTATATCTATATATGTATATATATATATACATATATATATAGGCTGGAGAGCCGATGTACTAGTTAAGATTGGTTCTATGACTGTATTCTGCTCTTGCTGGTTAATATAAAGGCTTGTGTTCTCTTTATCTGTCTCGTTTCTCGTATCTATCTCACTGTCTATGTTTTCTTATATTATGTAATGTGTCTATGGTAACCACATGAACCTTGGGACTACAACATCTGGTTCCGTTGCCGGTTGACACATGAAAAATGTAAAATCTAATTCACAGCAGAACCTAGCTACTATGGATTCCTCACTAGTGAAAATATTGCAACACATTTACAAGAATGGGCATAAATCTATAAAGTGAAGAACAAGAACACATGAAATGGGTGAATAATGTAAATATTACTAACAATCCAACGTCAAAATAGGTTAAGAACCTCCTTTTATACAAATAGGAACAATTCAAATCCATCTGGAGTGTTCACACTGATCTAGCTTAGAAATAGCTCAAACCCCCCTAGGTTGACCAAAATATCCCAAAACATCCCAAACTAGTTCGAAAATGCTATGCGAATGTTGGGAATGACTGGATAGGCCCATGTGACCTCACACATGTGGAGAATCTGGTTGGTTAGAGGTTAGGTAGCTAGAATTGGCTAAAAATGGGCAAAAGTGGCAAGTTTGTCCACATTCTGAGCATGTGCGCCCTTGGTCAAAGAGAATCCCACAAAACAAGGGATAAGAGCACCCTAGGCATGCAGGAAGCAATAAATGACTGGGAGGGCACACCCAATAGCTAGTTTGACTTGGCACAATGCTCAGTTTTGTTCACATTACCAACTGGTTCAAGCTAAATGACCATTTACCCACTAACCAACTTGGGGATGCAATTATTAAGCTGTTTGGTACTAATTAACCATCATTTGATAAATGATTAATGTACCTAGGTGTAATAATGTTCTAACACCCCCCCTTAAGCTAGACTTAGTGAAATATCAAAATTAAGGCCTTGGCAACTAGGCTCAAGTCACCTTTACATCATAAAAATTTATTTGTCCATGTAACCAAGGTAAGGAGGAAAACCACGTGGGAAATAAAACCTCCCCTCTAAAATGGACATGTGGCATATATCATAATACACCAAAAATCACCATGCATCACTCACCCCAAGCAAAGTTTTGAGGTAAGTGAAGGTCTTCTCGATAAAACACTTGGTGAAAATATCAGCAGTTCTCTCACTTGAAGGGAAATACTGCAATGCTATGGTCTAGTCATGCACCAAACCCTGAATGTAATGCATGTGTATCTCTATGTGCTTGGTACTTTTCCTCTGAACTGGATCAGTAGAAATCTTGATTGTACTTTGATTATCACACCAAAGAATAGTGGGTGAATAAAAAATAATCCCGAATTCTGCAAGAATACCTTGCAACCAAACACATTGTGTGGTTGCATTTACTGCTCCCCTATACTCGGCCTCAGCTGAAGATAAGGAAATAGTATGTTGTTTCTTGCTTGAACAGCAAATAGGTCCATGTGAAAGCATAAAAACATAACCGGAAGTTGATTTCCGATCAATACAATCACCAGCCCAATCATAATCAGTAAATCCTACTAGTTCAAGAGATGAACAAGCATCATAATGGATACCAAAGTGCTTAGTACCCTAAGCATAATGGAGGATCCTCTTGGCTGCCTTCCAATGAACCTCATGAGGCTCTTGCATGTGCCTAGCAACAGCCCCAACAACATATGACAAATCTGGTCTAGAATGAGTAAGATATAGCGAGCTTCCAACAAGCTGCCTATACGAGTTGTTAACTAGTGGAGAAGATACCCACTCATTTAGCTTAACTCCAGAAAGGAATGGGAACTTTGTTGGTTTACATTCAGCCATATTAAATTTCTGTAGCAAATATGAAGCATACCTTGCTTGGGTGACTGAAATTCCATTCACAGTTTGCTCAATTTCCAAGCTTAGAAATTGTCTCAACAAGCCTAGATCGGTCATTGCAAATGCACTGTGTAATGAAGCTTTTAATGAGCCCTATTCTTTGGTGCTGCTACCTATTATAAAAATATCATCTACATATAATACTATGATCAATATCAGATCACCATTCTGCTGCATATACACATTTGGATCAGACTTACACCTCTCAAACCCCAAAGATAGCAGAAAATTGTCCATTTTTGCATACCATGCTCTAGGAGCTTGCTTGAGCCCATAGAGTGACTTGTTCAACCTGAAAACAAGTGTATGATCAAAAATAAAACCTTCAGGCTGCTGCATATATATCTCCTCGTTCATATCCCCATGAAGAAAGACACTCTTTACATCCATGTGATGAACCTCCCATCGCTTGGAAGCCCCAATGGCCAAAACTAGTCTTATGGAGTCCATCTTTGCCACCGGTGCAAATGTCTCTGTATAGTCCACTCCTTGGAACTGAGAGTAAACTTTAGCCACTAACCTGGCCTTTTACTTCAGATCAAAGACATTAGATCCAACTTTGGTTCTATAAACCCATTTGCATTGCACTAGTTTCCTCTTGGGAGGAAGAGGGACCAAATCCCAAGTTTTGTTCTTATGGAGTGAGTTCATCTCTTCTTGCATGGCTGATTGCCACCTTGGGTCTGTAGATGCTTCTGAATATGAATTTGGATCATATCCAACCATTAAATAACATGCATTACTTAGATAAGAATTATCACATGCAAAGGAATTGAGAAACTGAGATCTAGTTTTTCTAGCATCTTGGGGATCACCCGCAAGATCTTCAGCATCTTGTATTGTTTTCTCTGCCCACTTGGGCCTTGAGGGAGGGTCATGATCAGAGTCCATATCAACATCATCTTCAGAAATATCAGAAGAAGAACCACTACTTACATCATCACCAAGAAGAGGATATGTGCATTCCCCATCACCTTGTTCACTAGCTTGTAAAAACTCTTCTTCTTCAAATTGGACACTTCTTTAGATGAAGGTTTTGAGAGTGGATGGATCAAATAGCTTGTATCCCTTGGAATCCTCTGCATACCCAACCATTATGGACTCCTTTCTTTGGGGCTGCAAGGCCTTTCTCTTCTCCGGTGGAATTCTGGCCCAAGCCCTTGAGCCAAAAATTCTGAAATGTGAAACATTGGGTTTGTGGCCCATCCATGCTTCAAATGGAGTAATTTATTGCAATGATTTGTGTGGTGCTCTATTCTAAACATATGAAAAATAGTTCATAGCTTCAACACACAGTTTAGGAGACAAATCCTTTGCTTGCATCATGCAAGTTTCCATCTCTTTCAGTGCTCTATTTTTGCGCTCTGCAACACCATTTTTCTGTGGTGTGTAGGGAACTGAATGTTGCATCTGAATGCCATGATATTGACAAAGCTGCTACAGATTCTTATTGACATACTCCTTGCCATTATCAATCCTCAAAACCTTCATGGCCTTCCCACTGAAGTTCTCAACCATACTCTTGAAAATTTTGAAACATTCAAAGACTTCAGATTTTTGCTTAAGGAAAAATAACCAGCAGTACCTTGAGTAGTCATCAATGAAGGTGAGCAAATATTTGCTGCAGCCATAGGAGGTAGTGGGGAGTGGACCAATCAGATCAGAATGTACTAAACCAAGAGGTTCAGTAGCTCTCCTTTCCTTCCCTTTCTCATACTTCTTTTCATCATGTTTCCCAACAATGCACCCTTTGCAAGTGCCATTGGAAATTCTGATTTGTGGCAGCCCTTCAACCATCTCCTCTTTGCTCAATGCTTGGATATATTTGTAGTTGAGATGCCCAAATATATCATGCCATAGCTTGCTGACTTCATTGCTATGTGACAGAAGATCATTTGAGGAAGAGAACCCAAGAAAATGTGAGAACTTGTACATCTTCATATCATGGTCTGCAACACCCATTGCAACAATTTTTTCAGTGGAAATTTCTGATATCTCCACATCATTCTGAGTGAAGACAACTTTCTTTGCTGCTCCAGTATGTGTCATTTGATATACAGAGAGTAGGGTTGCTACAATATTTGCTACATACAACACATTGGAGAAGAACCCATTCTCCATAGAGATTTTCCCAATGCCATGAGTAGGGATTTCTGAGTCATCTCCCATGCAAATGGAGGGACCACTGTAAGGTGCAAGATTAGAGAACGAATCTCTTGAAGAATCCATGTGCCTTGAGGCACTTGAATCAATGATGAACAAGGATGACTGAGATGTACAAGCCACCAAAGCATGGAAGCTCTCCTTGTCTTCAGAAGCGCTCTCCTTCTTCTTGGAACTTTCAGGAAGAGGAATATTGTTTTTCTGTAGGAGATGGGTCATCATGTCTATGGTTTTCTTCATGCATGAACTCTCTGGGTGAAAACCCCTTTGACAGTAGCTACATTTTTTCTTCTCAACCTTCTTTCCCCTGTTCTTGGCAGGATTCAAAACCCCATCAGTGGATTTGGGCCTCTCATCCTTCTTCTTCTTCTCTTGAGGTTTCATCCCCCTTGGTTTTTGCTTGACCCTTCCATTCTTTGAATCTCCAGCTGCAAGAACTTGGTCTTTTTACTTGATGGTGCCCATCAAGACCAGCTTGTCTTGCTCTTGAGTTAGCATCTCCATGAAATCAACCAAAGGTGGCAACTTCCAACCTCTAACTGTGAGCCTTGTGGAGTTGAAGGAAGACATAAAAACTGAGTATTCAGAACCCAATTTGGAGAGAATGGACAACACCAATTGTTCTTCTTTCTTCTCTATGTCACATGTCGAATCTACAAGACCAAGCTCTTGAACTTGGTGAAGAAGTCCTGGATGGAATCGAAATTCCCTGGGCTCAGTGAAACAAGCTCATTTTTGAGCTGGTGGCCTCTCATCTCATCAATCTTTCCAAACAAGGACTCAAGCTTGAGCCAAACTTCATTTGGTGTAGCTAGACTTTCTACGTGAAACAGGAGGTCTCTTGAAATGCTGAGACAAAGGAGGCCAAATGCCTCGTCCATTCTGTTAAAAAACTTGGTTTTCTCCACAGCTGAGTTTGGCTCCACCTCAATGCCCATCATAATTCTGTAGAGACCCTTAGATCTCAGCAAAATCTCCATTTCTTCCTTCCAATTGAAATAGTTGAAGGGAGTAAGCACATTTGGGTGAGATGGCTCCATTCTTCTCTGTTGTTCACGCACTTGCTGACAATGTTGATCTTCAATACCTGCAAACAACTCTCGAATCACTGAGGAGGGATCTACACTAATAGATTCAAACTCTGTTTGATAGTGGGTGCATTCGGGAGAGCATCACACCTGAGAAGAGCCACTATATTTCTCCAATGGACTCAATGCAATGGCCTCAGGAATTCTATGGTTTCTCCACTGCTTCTGGCAAGCCACTAAAATAGTCTTGCTGGTTCGAATGGTAGCTCCAAGAGCTCTGATACCATGTAAAATCTAATTCACAGCAGAACCTAGCTACTATGGATTCCTCACTAGTGAAAATATTGCAACACATTTACAAGAATGGGCATAAATCTGTAAAATGAAGAAGAACACATGAAATGGGTGAATAATGTAAATATTATTAACAGTACAACCTCAAAATAGGTTAAGAACCTCCTTTTATACAAATAGGAACAATTTGAATCCATCTGGAGTGTTCACACAGATCTAGCTTAGAAGTAGCTCAAACCCCCCTAGGTTGACCAAAATATCCCAAACCATCCCAAACTGGTTCGAAACTACTATGCGAATGTTGGGAATGACTGGATAGGCCCATGTGACCTCACACATGTGGAGAATCTGGTTGGTTAGAGGTTAGGCAGCTAGAATTGGCTAAAAATGGGCAAAAGAGGCAAGTTTGTCCACATTCTGAGCATGTGTGCCCTTGGTCAAAGAGAATCCCCAAAAACAAGGGATAAGAGTTCCCTAGGCATGCAGGAAGCAATAAATGACTGGGAGGGCGCACCCAACAGCTAGTTTGATTTGGCACAATGCTCAGTTTTGTCCACATTGCCAACGGGTTCAAGCTAAATGACCATTTACCCACTAACCAACTTGGGGATGCAATTATTAATCTCTTTGGTACTAATTAACCATCATTTGATAAATGATTAAGGTACCTAGGTGTAATAATGTTCCAACAAAAAATAAATAACAACATGACCTATGATTTCAAAATAGGAGATTAGAGACTGGTGGGAGAAGAAAATCACGAATTATCTGCAGAACTATGCACGGCGTAACAAGGTGACGATTATCCAAGCGAGAGATCGATTCTTCTCCGAGACCCATGAGCGATTTGTAGAATCCGTGCCGACCTCCTTGAAGAAGCTTCTGGATGAAAAAACTAGTTGATGAAGCAGAGCGAAAGCTATTGTCGAAGCTGATCAACGGAGGATGCATGAATCTGTCGGAGTGGTGAGAAAAGATTGCAGATGATTTCTGTGAAGAACAAGCGATTGAAGATCGAGTCTCGATAGACGAAATAAGAAGAAAGTTCTTCACCGAATTAGCTAATCAATTTCTGTGTTTTCTGCCGACCTTATTGTTTAAATTTTGATCGACAAAGGTGTTGCACATATTGTCGAAACAATATTGTTGCTACTCCTACCCCTTCCGAACTCTAACTGGAAGGAGAAAGAACGTAAGTGGGAAAAATTTGTAAAGGAGTGCGAATGGGAATTTTTCTTGAACAAATGATGGTCTGCACTTCCCCAATAATCTAGAAACCTTTGGGCCGACATTGGGGGGGTGATGAAGCATGCTCTAATGTACCTAGTTTGATGAAATTCGACATATGACAAGACAACATGGCCAACAGTGAAAAAAAATCCGACAAAGACAAACTTTTGAGTCACAAAAGCACCCCAGATATTCAAAAAATTGAAAGAGAAAAGAGGAGGCAGCGGCGTGAAGAGATGCGGGAGCATGCAATTGCACTCCGGAGGATACGAGGATCAAATGTCGCGACAGATGTAGAAGGGAATCTGCCAGAATCAAGCCGAGCCCACGATGATTGGGGTGTCGAAGAAGAACTGTCGCCGATGGATGAAGACTTGTGGATAGAGCGTGGTAGAGATCTCCAAGTTCAAATACTTGAAACGGTAGCACCTCTGTCTCCATTTCGTTTAACACAAAGCGTTCAGGTGCAAGAAATTGTCGAAGAAAATATTGGTCTCCATACTAGTCAGTCGGGAATTTGGAGTCGTCGAAGCATAGAAGGTGATGATATTAATAGACTATTGATTCATCAGCTGGAGGAAGGAAACTGGGTATCTTTTCAACCCAAATTTTCAAACATAAGTTTTCATCTAGTGTACTCAGAGCATGAGGAAGCACCCCCCTACCAATACCAAATTTGAGCGACTCAACAAGCACGTCGAAAAGCCCGAGATTTAGTGAAATCCCATTTGAGCAGAACTTTAACTAGATTTCCACAGAAGTGGTCGAAGAAGGCAGATCTAGTGTTAAATTTTCTGAATTTACTTCAATATGATCTAGGATCTTAACTGAGAGAACAACATGTACAGCATATCTACAGCATATCAATCATGGAGACAATAATGCAAGCACACAAGAGACACAAAGATTTACTTGGGGAAAACCATAAAGGTGAAAAACCCCAATAACTTCCTCAGAGATAGATAGAGCAATGATACAACCAACCAAGAGATAGACATAACCTAGCAGCAGATCCTCCTCCTCCATAAGTGCGCCTCTCCTCCTTGATAGCATGTGTGAGAAGTGAGTGTGCAAATAGAGTGCCTCCCGCACTCTATTTATACTTGACTTGACTTGTCTTTTTACCTAACTCATGTAGGCTCGAACTTAACCACATAACATAATGCTGAGTGGGCCGACCCCCAATAGGGTGGTCTAATAACCCTTTGACCCACATGGCCGACCCCCAATAGGGTGGTCTAATAACCCTTTGACCCACATGACTTATACAGGGCCAACCCCAAACAAGGTGGTCTAATAACCCATCAAGTATAAGTTACGACACTTACAATATAAATGACGACACTTCCTTATAGAGGAATAATACCATCTCTATAGGAATATAATATACATATATGTGAAATACATTCCGAAGTTACATATACATCAACACTCCCTCTTAACTAGGAAGGTATTTCTCAGCACAGTTCTTCTAGCACAAGTCATCTTCTCTGGATCATCGTCACTGGATAATCGTCATCGAGTCATCATCATCATCGCCACTGCTACTGCTATCTCAATCAATCTCTGAATCTACTCATCATAGGAAGTTCTACAGAGCCAGTCCTTTTTCATACTGGATGTAGGCCCACCACCTGCAGGTCTTCATCATCACTGGCCATACTGTGGAATCCTCAGGACTTTTACGTGCGTCACAAAACCTCGAAAGAGCATCCCAGGCTGTTTACGAGCACACAGCTCTACCTATAGGATCTCCCAGGGCACCGAATTACATGTGACCTCACCACAAAACCTCGCAAGAGCATCTGCCAGATATCCCAGGGAACCGAATTACATGCCATAGGCAAAACCTCGAAAGACTATCTGCAGATCTCCCAGGGCAACGAATTACATGTGGTCATGGCAAAACCTCGAAAGAGCACTTGCCAGATGTCCCAGGGAACCGAATTACATGCCATAGGCAAAACCTCGAAAGACCATCTGCAAATCTCCCAGGGCACCGAATTACATGCCATAGGACAAAACCTCGAAAGAGCATCTGCCAGATATCCCAGGGAACCGAATTACATGCCATATGCAAAACCTCGAAAGACTATCTGCAGATCTCCCAGGGCACCGAATTACATGTCCTCCCAGAGCAAAACCTCGAAAGAGAATTTGCCAGATGTCCCAGGGCACCGAATTACATGCCATAGGCAAAACCTCGAAAGACCATCTGCAAATCTCCCACGGCATCGAATTACATGCTCATATGCACAACCTGATCCACGGCCACAGAGTATCAACCTGATACTCATCATACATCATCCTGATGTATCCATGATCATCCTGATCATCATCACTGCAACGTCCTGCTGCATGTCATCTGGAGCAACATCCTGAAGCTCGTCATCTATGATCATCCTGATCATCACTGCAACATCCTGCTGCATGTCATCTGGAGCAACATCCTGAAGCTCGTCATCTACGATCATCCTGATCATCACTGCAACATCCTGCTGCATGTCATCTGGAGCAACATCCTGAAGCTCGTCATCTATGATCATCCTGATCATCACTGCAACATCCTGCTGCATGCCAAGTATCATACATGATCCTCCTGATCATCAATGTATCCACCTGATACAAATACATGATACATATCATCATACATGATCCTCCTGATCATCAATGCATCTACCTGATGCATACCAAGTATCTACCTGATACATATTATCATACATGATCCTCCTGATCATCAATGTATCCACCTGATACAAATACAAATACATGATACATATCACCATACATGATCCACCTGATCATACAATGTATCCACCTGATACATATACAGATACATGGTCCAAGCATCCAACATGATGCGTACATACATACATAAAATGATCCAACTGATCATATCTAGCATCCACATAATGCGTACATACATACATAAAATGATCCAACTGATCATATCAGGCAGAAACCAGAACATCATTCTGATGCTCATCATCCAGCGCTTACATCCACAGCCATGTGAAGGATCCTCCTTCCAACATGCTTGGAATGGCTTCAGCAAATGTGTCCGTCACTTCTTCCTCGAAGTGTCCTTGATCTGAATAACACCAAGCCTCTCTCTGAAGTACTCGAACTTCACCCTGGCTAGTGGCTTCGTCAGCACATCTGCAATCTGCTCGTCCGTTGCAACATACAGGAGCTTCACAGCTCCTCTCTACACCATATCCCTGATATAGTGATATTTGATCTCTATGTGTTTCGACCTGTCATGAAACACTGGATTCTCGGACAGCTTCACACAACTCTGGTTATCACAGAAGATACCAGTAGCTTCCAATGGAGATCAAATAACTCAGACAGTAGCTTCCGTAGCCATACTGCCTCACAACTAGCTGAACAGGCTGCAACATACTCTGCCTCAGCTGTACTCAATGCTATGCAGGACTGCTTCCTGCTAAACCAAGAGATCACACCTGATCCCATACTGAAGCAACACCCAGATGTGCTCTTCCTATCTGCAGCACTGCCAGCCCAATCTGAATCAACATAACCCTGCAGGTTAAACTTTTGATTCGCCTCATACCTGAGCCCATAATCCACTGTACCCTTCAGGTACCTCAGAATATGCTTTACAGCAACCAGGTGAACACTCCTTGGATCAGTCAGGAACTGGCTCAATGTGTTCACAGCAAAGAAAATATCTGGTCTCGTGTTCATCAGGTACATCAAGGACCCAATCATCTGACGATACATGGAGACATCAACCAGCTCAGATGAAGCATCACATAGAAGCTTCAGATTCGATGCCATAGGTGTGGCCATAGCTTGCAGTCCATCATCCCGAACCTCTTCAGGATCTCTACTGCATACTTCCCTTGTCCAAGGAAGATTCCATCATTCTGCCACACCTCCATGCCAAAAACAAATAGTGCATCATCTCGAACTTGGAAGAAAGCTTCCGCTGCGTGTCGGCAATCAATCTATCTTTACCTGTAACAAACAGGTTATCTGCCTAAAAAATAGTATCACTGGATTGCCTTCTTCAACCTTGTAGAAAAGGTTGGAATCTGCTTTACTCTTGGTAACGCCCAAACTGGATAGAAAGCTGTCTATCCTACCATACCAAGTTCTGCACACATATATGACTACACCATGCTATCTTGAATCCATCTGGTGCATCTTCTATTTTATAACTTTTATATTTCTCAATGCTGCCATCTGCAACATGCTTGATCTGATAGTTCCATTTGGAAGTCATAAAAAAAACTTCCCTTCACATCTTGGGACTACATCCCAAACATCATTCTTCATGATCGACGGATCATGGCATTCCATTTCTTCATCCCAAATCCTGGGAACTTCAATATCTTCAATATCTTCAATAGATATCTTTGTTGCTGGAACAAAATGTTGTAGTTCTTCTTTTGTAGGAGATGACATACGATCTTTCCTACACAAAAAGTTAAATTGCATGATTAGAAAACATCTCATAGTTTTCATAACAAATTCTTACACATAAAGAAATATGTCATACAGTCATGCAATTATCTTAGCCAATGCTTCAATACAACATTTATCCATATCCCGTAACTTTCTAGATGCCTTCCAATCTCTACCAGAACATTGTTAAGAGTGTGCACAACTCCCAACATGTCAGCAAAGAGGTTTCATTCTAGATAAGTAGCAATGGAATGTTGTACAGTGCCATAGGCCACTTACCCATGTATATTAGTAGTATACTGTTCATCAACGCAACTATTCTAATATGCATAATACACAACCTAATTCTAGGAACATCAGTGTATACATTATTGAACAGTATTATTTAAACAAACAAATATGCAAGAAATGATAATTTAAAATACTTATCTTTGTTTGTTCGTTGGGTGGACTCCCTCTGAGTCTTTGCTTCCTTGCAGGAGCTGCTGGAGTCCTAATCTGAAGTAGCTTCTTCTACACCTTTCTATTGTGGAATGTAGAGAGATGGTCAACTCCCTCTGAATATCTGCATCCTTGCAGAAACTACTGAAGTGTGCTCCTTTGCTTTCTTGCAGGAACAACTGGAGTGTGCTCCCTCTTGATCTTTGCTTCCTAAATTACCTGTTCTTGAACTCATATTCATCCTTGGTCCCTATGCATGCTTATTAGTATCATGATTGTGTTATCCTTGTGAACTCATATAAAATCATACATTCATTAGTATACTATTAAAACACAATAATCTCAAGCATGTATAGTCATGATCATTTCAAACAGAAATAATAAGCATTAGCATTCAAGGTTTATGTAGTATTCTTATGGTTAGTCAAATCATAAGAAACATAACATGTCTAAACCTGTAATTACTCAAACCTATGACTCTTCGGGTTAGTTGAATCATCAATCAAGATAAGAGATATAATATGCATAAAAGCTATACCTTCATGATTCTTCTGGTTAGTCATATCATCAATTATGGTAAGAAACATAATATGCATACAACCATGATTATTCAAACCTATGAATCTTTGTGAATAATCATTATCAACAACACAATAGTATAAGATCCTAACACAAGGTAGGATTCTAGCTTGATATAGGAAAAACATACCTGGATTAGCATGCTAGCTAGTTATGTCTAACATACCCGTATAATGTCTTTTGGTTCTCTTCAATGACTTGTGTTAGTAACCTGCATGTCTCAATGGTTAGCCATTATAAAACCAAGTTATACATACCTCGTAAATGGATCTTCTATGAGATCCATGACAATGGATGAGTCTTTATCCTCATGTCACCATGATCATATGTTCTTGAACTGGAGCATGATTTGTCTTTCTTGGTGTACCTTTCATGTTAGTAGACAACATAAACCTCATACAACACCATAATGCATTAGTACAATCATAAGTGTCAACACCCTAAATAATGAATATCTTCTATCATGCATTCATAATTTTGTTAAGGTGATACGACAAATCTAAAAACAAAATTGTACTTAACTGTAATAACATGAAGACAAACATACCATAAACTTAATCATGGACAAATATCAAAACATACCTCTATGAGTCATACCTGTCGAGATCGCTTGTAATCTTCTTATGTAAGGCCTTAGCCTCATCTCCCTCTGAAACAGGAACTTCTTCACCTATGTAGGTGACCAATCCATCTTCTTCTAGGATTAACCCAATCCACTTGATGTGCAAGAACTGGACCTGGAGCTGGATATGGGTTTGTTAGAGAAACCCCAAAAATTCAAACTTTGAATTTCAAACTTCCGAAAGAATAGAAATAAGCGCCTTGATGAGCTGATCAAATTGGTATATTCATAATTTGAAAACTGCAAAGTTTCACTCCTCAATTTTGCCTTTGAAACTTCCGGATTCACTGGACGTGACCCTGAACTGGGGTTTGATGAATCCCACTCTTTTTCCCAACCAAAAATTCTGATTTTGGTCTCTAAATTTTTATTTTGATGAGTAGCATTCAGCCGTGGTCTCCGATTACAAAAATTCCAACTTTCTTCAAAGCCCTAAATTCCGGAAGCCATGAATGAAGGTACCAAAAAATAATTCTGTTTTGACAGAAATATGTACCTGATTGTTTCTGGTGTAACTCTAAAAGTTTTGATCCACAGGGTCTGAAAAAAGTTTCCTGAGATAGCCTGACCTGTTACCTTTCCATCCTGACAGGTTTGACCTCAATTGGATTCTCTGAGAGAGAGTTATGCCAAATGTTGCAACGTGACCTGTTTTGGGATAAAACAGAAGAGCGAACTTGTACGGCGTGCCACGTGTCACTGTTTGAACCTAGGCCTCTGAAAAAGTTTTCTGAGATATCTCGGCCTGTTATATTTCCATCCTGATAGGTATGACCTCCATTGGATTTTCTGAGAGAGAGTTATGCCAAGTGTCGCAACGTGACCTATTTATGGGATAAAACAGTAGATCGAACTTTTATGGAGTGCCACGTGTCACTGGTTCAACTTCGGCCTCTGAAAAAGTTTTCTGAGATAGTACAGACTGTGTACTACCTGTCACATTTTACGAAATTTCATTTGGAGCTTCCTAGCCCAAGTTATGACCTTTTTCCCAAGGTCACCTGATTTTGACTCAGATCTGGAAGAGGCAGAAACCCTATATTGTACAGATCATAAATCACAACGTACAACGAATTAGAGGTTGTCCTTTGGACACAAGGTACCTGGAGATTTTAGCTTCGTCCTGTAACAATTTCAGATCCGAAAACTTCTCCAAAACGGATTTATAGCGAAAGTGCTACGATGACTGGTTTTTGCTATATCAAGCCCTAGCATCGTAAGTGCAACAAGTGTCATACATGCCATATCATGCCTTCTTTAAGGCTAGCTCTGATACCATGTTAAATTTTCTGAATTTACTTCAATATGATCTAGGATATTAACTGAGAGAACAACATGTACAGCATATCTACAGCATATCAATCATGGAGACAATAATGCAAGCACACAAGAGACACAAAGATTTACTTGGGGAAAACCATAAAGGTGAAAAACCCCAATAACTTCCTCAGAGATAGATAGAGCAATGATACAACCAACCAAGAGATAGACATAACCTAGCAGCAGATCCTCCTCCTCCATAAGTGCGCCTCTCCTCCTTGATAGCATGTGTGAGAAGTGAGTGTGCAAATAGAGTGCCTCCCGCACTCTATTTATACTTGACTTGACTTGTCTTTTTACCTAACTCATGTAGGCTCGAACTTAACCACATAACATAATGCTGAGTGGGCCGACCCCCAATAGGGTGGTCTAATAACCCTTTGACCCACATGGCCGACCCCCAATAGGGTGGTCTAATAACCCTTTGACCCACATGACTTATACAGGGCCAACCCCAAACAAGGTGGTCTAATAACCCATCAAGTATAAGTTACGACACTTACAATATAAATGACGACACTTCCTTATAGAGGAATAATACCATCTCTATAGGAATATAATATACATATATGTGAAATACATTCCGAAGTTACATATACATCAACATCTAGCGATACCGAAGAAGTTATAGTTACTGATTATGAAGACAGAGAACCAAGTCCAGAAAGACAGCTAATCCAAATTGACAAAGCACCAAGTTTTTATTGTGGAAATAACTCACCCACACCTTCGTAAAATTCTCAAAATAATACACTAGCAGGCAAGGCACACACAACAACACACCTTCCATTCTACGACGGAGACGAAGACCCAAGAAGACACTGGTTTGTGTGTGAAGCAATATGGACAACCAATCAAATCACTAGCGAAGAAAGACGAGTTGCTCAATTTGTTGGTTCGTTAAGAAAAATAGCACTGGCATGGTACATGGGATACATAGCAAAGTCACCAAATGCAACAAAAGCACAAATCAAACAAAGCATTTTGGCCTTCTTTATGATTGAAGATGCGACATACCTAGTGGCAGAACGACTGAAGACGATAGTCCAAAAGCCGACAGAAACTATCAAGGAGTATGACAAGAGGTTCAAAGACCTCCTAAGCAAACTAGACTACGAAATTGAAGAAAAACTATTAATCAAATGGTTTATTGCTGGTCTAATAAATAAAATCAGAATACATGTCCATTGACAAAGTGTTAATACATATGTAGATGCACTAAAAGCAGCACTAGAAATTTAAATGGATGATGAATACCCCTTAGTATCCATGGATAGACACGTCGACAAACGCCTTGAGAGCATGGAGCAGGCTATTCGAAATATGATGCTAAAAGGGCTAGAATTATGGTGTACAAATTGTCGAACTTTAGGACATACGAAAGATCCTTATCGAATTGAGGATCGGCAACAAGAAGTGAAACTCATTCAATCCAGATGTTTCTGCGATCTGTGCAAAGAGTATGATTCACATGCCACAAATGATTGTCCATACAATCTGAAAAATAAGAAGGCAAGATGGTGTCAAATTTGTGAAGTGAATACACATACAATTGGAGATGGTCATCTGAACCTGAAAAATCGGCAAAATTATCATGCATTATACCAAACAAACTCTGTCGAACAACATCACGATAGAAATACAGCAAATGACAGATTCGAGAGAAATGATGGAAGAAATAACCAGTACAATCAAATCAGGAATGACAGATACCCAAGGTATAATGACCGTCAGTATGATCGACGATATGATGGCTACAATAGATGCGGAGGATACCAGAATCGAGGACGTGGCAGTGGAGGCCGCGATATTCGATCTAGTCGACCTGGCGCATGTTTCACATGTCACAATGAGGACCATCAACATGCATAATGCCCTTATAAGGAAAGAACTGATATTAAATTTTGTACAAAGTGTCGGGTAGGCGATCACTATTTAGAGGATTGCCCTACCATGATTGAGAAAATAAATAATAAATAGAATGTTCATGTTTTATCTTGTATTTCAAAAAATGATATGCTTCGTTTGAACAACTTGCAAATTGTAACTAGGCAAGGCACTTACATTGGTCAAGATAAACCACAGATAAATAGAATTGTTGATAAAGAGAATTACCCAAATCCTATAAAACAAAAATATGTGTACAAAGATGCATCCGACATATTTCATTACTTAGCAGCACACGAAGATGTCGAAGAAAACCGATAGGAAGTTATAAATGAATTGCTCAGTTTAATTTCAAATGAGGAAGCTGTAGGAAAAATGATTGACCTATTGCATAAATTAAAATATAAACATGTCGAGCAAAGACAAACTAAAAACATTTGCCGACTAAAACAAAAAGAGAAAAATGATGCTGACCTATTAACACCCAAAAAGTGCTCACTAGCTCATTTCCTTATTCACATGACCCATTTGTCCACTTTTTCACCATTTGAGCCTCTAAAGCCATCAAAAGGTCACCAAAAGACCTTAATACACCCCTTTTTCCATTCAAAATGAATATTTTTCCTCAAAAAGCATAAAAAACCCTCAAAAAGGGTCCAGAATTCCCAAAAATATTAAAAAGGGAATAAAAATATTCAAAATATTCAAAAAAGGAAAAAGGAGGGAAAAGGTACCTAAACCATGTTGGTCAATACCATTGGTTTCCTCAAAACCATAATGGTATTCCCCACCACCAAAAACTATAAAAAGGTGGTAGGGGCTCCTCACTTTCCATCCATCCATCTTCCTATCCTCATGCTGTCAAAATCTCCCTTGAGATTTTGACCATTGTAGCCATCTTGGAGAAGAGACCCTTGGAGCTTGGAGCTACTCACCCTGGAAGTTGCTCAACAATCTTCACCATTTGGAGGTATCACCATTGCAAGCACTTGCTTGCCCCTATTCTTAATACAAAGTTATTTATTTTATTTCTTGTCTTTGTTTTCAAATATTTCCAAGTTTATTATGATATGCACATGCTAGTTTAGTTTAGTTTTAGATTTAGATTTATAATTGTTTTTGCTTTACATATTTGAAACTGCTATCACTTGTTGATAGGTGCCCATTGCACTAAGCTTGGTTGCAAAACCAAGCCAACAGTTTTTGGCGACTCCGTTGGCTTCGAATTCTTAGATCTCAAATTTTGCTTTAGATCTTAGTTTTTGTTAGTATTAGTCAATTTATTTCATAGATCTTCCATCCTAGACAGCAGATCCATTGCTGTTCTAGATTTTGCCCCTTTTTATTACCATTAACAACCTGAAATTGTCATTTTCGGGTTCATTTTTCAGCGTCCGTGTACGGCTTTCACCTTGCGGCTTTTTGCCCAACAGTCGCGCGGCTCATCGCAACTTTGCGGCTCTTTTCCGCGTAGCTCGCCGCGACTTCGCGACCGATTTACATGCTGCACATCGCGGCTTCGCGGCCATTTGTCACGCTGCACATCACGACTGTGTGACGAAATCCTGCGCTGCACATCGCGGCTTCGTGGCTGAAACCCGCGTTGTCCATCGTGACTGTGTGCCAGAAACCCTCGCGGTGCCTAGAATCGGAGAAGTCAGTCGGGAAAAGATTTCAATGGAGAAAGGATCATCCCAACGTATCGAAGACTGTAAGAAAAATATTTAGCACAGAGATTGTCGAAAAAGATGAACCCGAAAGATTATCAGAAAAAGACTTTCCACCAACTTTCACAGAAATCAAAGAAGTTGAAAGACAGATAAGTAACAGTCGTGCACCAGAATGGATCGACGTGAAGATTAAAACAAAGGAAGTAGATATTTCAAATGACGATCGACCGAAAATGGAAAAGATTGGCGATTACTGGAGTGAGGAACAAATGGCAGAAATTTCTAGTATACTCAAAGAATTTCAAGACGTCTTTGCTCGAGATTATAGAGACTTGAAAGGACTTGTACAGGAAATGGGCGAGATGAAAATTGACATTAAACCAGACGCCAGACCTGTAAAGAAAATACCATACAAACTTGCTCACAAATATAAGAATATTGTCAAAAAGGAGATCGATAGCATGCTCGCAGCAGGAATCATGTATCCTATCGACCAGACAAAGTGGGAGAGCCCAATGGTCATTCAGCTAAAGAAACAAGATCCAACACGACTAAGAATCTATGTCAACTTCCGAGAGCTGAATAAGGTAACACTCACAGATCCCTTTCCAACCCCGTTCGCAGATGAAATTATCAATGAATTTGCAGGGCACGAGTGCTATTCTTTCACGGATGGATTCTCAGGGTACAACCAAGTACCTATTGCGAAGGAAGATCAGAAAAAGACAACATTCGTGTACGAATTTGGGTCATTCGCGTACAAAGTTATGCCCTTTGGTCTGAAGAATGCACCTATGGTCTTCTCAAGAATTGTCGTCAAAGCATTTCAAGAATATATCTACAAAACCATGGCTGTATACTTTGATGATTGGAAAATCTATATAATACTGAAAGATCATTGCAAGTGGCTTCGACTGATGTTGGAACGATGTCGATAGATACAATTGTCACTGAATATTAAAAAGTGCATCTTCGCGACACCTATCAGCATATTACTAGGCCATGTAGTTTGCAAAGAAGGAATCAAGGTCGATTACGTGAAGATCAAAATTATCCTCAACCTGAAGCCTCCAGTTAATCCGAAACAAGTACGAATCCTGTTGGGTCATACCAGATATTACAGGAAGTTTATTAGACACTATTCTGATATGACTTATCCTCTTGAAGAATTGCTGAAAGATGATTACGATTACAGGTGGACAGAAGAATGTGACAATTCACTCAACACATTGAAAAGAAAAATGGTCGAAGCACCCATTCTCCTATTCCTAGATTGGTCAAAGAAATTTCATGTACATATTGACGCATCTGGAATAGCAGTGGGTGCCATTCTAACACAACCCAAAGAAGATGGCATGGATTACCCTAATGCATTTAGCAGTCAAAAATTGAATAAAGCTGAAAGAAATTAATCCACGACCGAAAGGGAAGCATTAGGTATGGTATTTGCACTTCAGAAATACCGTCATTATTTATTGGCTAAACCTTTTGTATTTTACACAGATCACCAAGCTTTAAAATATTTAGTTAATAAACCATTACATCATGGGAGATTATGCCGCTGGCTATTACTGTTTCAAGAATTTGAATTCGAAGTCATTTGACTTGGGAAAGCTAATGTCAGACTTGACCACCTGTCGAGAGTCAACATAGGAGAAGAACCGACAGGAATTGAATATGACTTACCAGATGCACACTTGTTTCGTATTGAAGCAGTCCCTTCAGAACTTGCGAAAATTGCACAATTTCTCGAGGATGGGCAAGCTCCTGAAGGAATGACTAAGAAAAAGAGGAATATCTTAGCAATGAAAGCATCCCCCTACACTTTGATCAATGGATTCCTCTACAAACTTGGCTTGGATGATATATTACGTCGATGTGCACTTGAGCATGAACGATAGGATATACTTACAGAAGCCCATGCTGGACCAGCGAGAGGACATTATCATGCAGACATAACAGCTAGAAAACTCCTGCAGGCAGGACTTTGGTGGTCGATAGTTCATAAAGACTATCGAGAGTTTGTATCTAAGTGTGATAAATGTCAGGGCATGGGCCGACCACTACCAAGAATAGAAATTCCATCGGTCCCAATCAACCCTAGCCGAACATTTGAAATTGGGCTATCGATTTTATTGGACCATTTCTAGTAGTGGGGAGAAGGACAGGTGCTCGGTATATTATCACTGCTGTCGAATGTGTTACCAAGTGGGCAGAAGCAAAACCAGTCAAAACATGTTCAAGCGAAACTGTCGCTAATTTTATTTATGAAAACATCATAACGCGCTTTGGATGCCCCATAAAACTGATAAGTGACCAAGGTACGCACTTTGTATGTAAAACCATTGAAGCACTGACTAAGGAATTTGCAGTCAAACATAGAATAAGCACAGTGTATCATCCTCAGTCAAATGGCGTCGTAGAATCGTTCAATAAAACACTTACAAAAGGATTGACGAAAATATGCAACATAGAGAAAGATGATTGGGATGACAAAATACCTACTGTTCTCTGGGCATATAGAACGCCAGGTCAGACACCATTCTCACTTGTCTATGGACAAGAAGCAGTCGTCCCATTACACTTTCAATGACAGGTATCGACCATTGCAACAGATTTACATATCGACGTCGAAGATACTCGACAAGAACGGCTATACCAACTGTCAAAACTGGATGAAATTCGATAGCTAGCGATAGAATATCAGCGAGTGCGAAAACAACAACAAAAAGCATGGCATGATAGAAATATCAAACAGAAAAATCTGTCAGTTGGAGATTTAGCACTCCTTTATAATAGCCGAGTAAAAGGAAAGCCGAAAAAGCTGCATACAGAATGGATGGGACCCTATATCATCAAAACATTAAATCCTAATGGATTAGTCCGATTGAAAATGATACAAGGAAATATTTTCAAGAAAGCGGTAAATGGCGCCCGACTTAAAAGGTATAAATCATGAATATTCAAAAAAAAAAATGTTTAAATAATAAAAGAGAGAAAACGGTTAGAAATAACCGAATGAGAGTACTATAAGCAATCAAGAAAATACAACAAAACACGTCAAAAGAAGAAATGATGAGAGAATGGAAGAAGAAGGATGGAAAAATCATAGAAAGAAGTTCAGTGCACAACCGTCGATATTATAGGCACAGACAAGAACATCGACGGTTTGCAGAGGAAAATCAGGCACGACAGAAGCATTGGATCTCGGACCGACCAAACTCAATTAGAGAAGCCCATCGACATGACACATTGAACGAGATGTCGCAGTGCCATGATGACAAAGAAATAAAGGCTAAAGATACCCGCGACGCCAAAAGTAATGCATCTGACAAAGCACCGATATCCGGTCAGTCTCATTTAATAACCCCATCAAATCAACCATTAATACGGGCCTCTACGTCTCGTTCACCCGTGCCGAGTAACTCCACCATAAATTTGGAGCTCGAGGATTCTTGGCTACTCTTTTATTAAGAACTTGAACTCCAAGAAACAGAATTCCTTGACTCCACTGAAGCCAATTTCACATTCTTGAACCTTGAATCCGCCATGGCTCCCAGAAAAACTCTAACAGCTACCAAATCCGCTGGGACATTAGTTAGAGAACTGGAGAAAGAACAAACACCATTAGAAACAAGACTCCAGATGATTCAAAATGCCAAGGCGATAGAACCCACTTGGAAGAAAGCATGGAAGAGCATTGAAGATTGGGGGAAGGAGTCAAATGGTCACTGGAGGGAGGAAGCATGGCGTTTGCAGACAGCCACAATTCTGCATTACCTGAAGGCAGCTTTGTTGGATAATTTTGGAGGATTGAAAGAAGTCATTGCACAATTCATCTTTAGAAGGTATCACAATAGCAAGCTTTATTTCGATGTCCCGGTCGACATCAGTGGTGAAATAATCCACAAAATAACTAGCCTCCCACACAAAGGAGACACTGTACCAACAAGTTCAGGCGCAAACTTGATTGACGAGTTCATTGATTCTCCTACTGGAAAGAATTCACAAGGTATAGTCGTGAGCCATATTGTTTTTGGCAATTACAAAACCGCTACCAAGATTGTCTCACATGCACTTTCACGGACTGGCAGGGGTTCAGATTTGAAGCCCGACATGTTAGAAGCTGTCAAGAATATGGCTCTGAACGACAAAGTATACAACTGGGTAGAATTCCTGGTCGACATCCTTAAATATACATTCCATAAATGCCAGGAGGAGGGAGCTAGCATCCGCTACCCATCTATGCTCATCTGGATTGCTATGACCCACCTTCGAACGAAAGGAAACAAGTATTTTGCCGAAGACCAACTCGTCCTTATGGAAAATTTCCATTATTTTGCACCTGGAGCAAGCCGATATGGACCTACAACAGTCAAACTTTGGCTAGAAACATTATTTATCGACCTTAAAGCAATAGCTACAAGATGGAGGGTACCACAGAACATTCGTCGAATCTTGCCCCCGACAGCGCACATCCAACTATCTTTGGATGACACAGCAGTATGGTACATGGAGGAAGCAGCAGGTGCAGCAAAGCGACTCGACTATTACCCTTCAGTAAGCGAAAATTTCACAGTTTTAAGCCACCAATCTAATGAAGTATTACCCATCCTGGCACAAGCAAGGAAAATCAACTTGAAATACGTTGAGCCTCTCTCTGACATGGAACAAGAAGAAGCATACGAAAGTCGGTTGTACATGAACACTTTCAGCTATCAACCCGATCCGACACCTAACCCTAAGGTGTTAGAACTTACCCAGACTCTGCACATAGAATCTGCAAAGGCCGGAGAGCATTTGGACAGCAACACAGAGTCCGACAACCCAGAACATCTTCTGACAGATGCTAATATACAGAAGATAGCAGCCGAAATCATTTCATCCCGACAGAACCAAGTAACATCGGCCAAAGGAAAAGGGAAAAGACAAGTAACATTTAAAGAGCCTACAGAAGAAGATGAGATCGAGCTATATGACACTGCTACCCAAATCCTTAAAGATGCAACCAAGAACAAACTACCAGTCGAAGATCAATTCAAAAAAAATTAGAAACAGATAAGTATCCCTCTTCCCAAATTATTGTTAAAAAACCCAAAATTTCAGTCGAACCTAATATCGACCTAACTATTCAATCCCCTCCTTCTTCCCCAACTACAGTAGAAGAAGAAAGTATTTTGTTAGCATTACCTGCTCCTCCTAACCTAGCAGACAACGCTTTGAATACATTCATTGCAAACCTTTCGATACTTTGTCCCAACTGGTGCGAAATGGTCATCCAACAACCCGTTTTTGCCTCTCCGTCTACTGTCCCGGTTAACTTAGCTCCCCCTGACACCATTCAAACCAGAAGTTTTCCTTTACCATCATCAGTTCCAGAACTTTTCGGTCACACGAAAACCCATCATGTCAGAAATCGGTCTAGTGTATGCACAACAAACAACCATCTATACCCCTCTTCCATTCAATACACTACCACAACAAATGAATCTACCTCAATCAAATATCTTTCGAAGTGAAAATCCCCAAGTCGTGAGTTCCCATGTCGATTCCACAATTAAGTCTAGTCTAGTTAGTCGGATCCACTCGACAGTACCATTTCATTGAGTCCAATTCCGACATTCGTCGACCTGCCATCACTCCCGGTAAACCAATTGAGTCCCCCTGTCGACGGATCCAAGTCTAGTCCATTAACACAGCAAAACAACAAAGAATCAACCATGATAGAAGCATATGAAGCCGCTTCTACTCTAACCAAGGAATCAGTCGCAACTCAAGAAACCGCAACCGACACGACAAGACCATCAGAGCACACAAATACTCCAGATATCAATACAAGCAATGTGGAAATCTCTAGCATACCAACAGCAAATCCACTAAATGCCAAAGATGTGGAACATGAGACTCCAGTCATCATAGCAGCAGTACCCAGTACACAAATTCAGGCAGAACAAGTTGTTTCCAGCACATAAGTAGTTATCGACAGGAACCCAACAACAGACCGAAAAGATAAGGACCGAGAACAACAAATCTCAAGCAAATAAAAAGAAAAGAGTAGCCGTAGGAAGCACAAAGAGAAGAAACGCAAAGAAAGAGAATTGCAGCAGCAACTGCAAATGCAACAAACACGGTTAAAACAATCAGAAATTACTCTTTCAGTATACTTAGACCAATTCGGAGCTGCTACAAGCTATCAACCACAGTTGGCATCCCAAGAAGAACTTGATCTACTTGAAGACGCAGTCTTCAGAGTGCAAAAGTGCTGCCAACATGAGTCAGAGGAACAAATACTGCAGCTTGAGGAAGAAAAGACTACATTTCTCGCTAAATTTGAAAATTTAGCATAGCAAGTTATCACGCTCCCATCCAGTTCAGACACAACATCACCTCTTGATCAAGCATATCACTTATTCGAGTCTGACGTGTCGATGCTACAATCTAAGCTTCTCAAGAAAAAACAGGATCAAGATGTCGAGGTAGCTTCCCTCATGACAAAACAGTTTACATCCTTTTCAGAAGCTCTCAAAGTACTCAAGTAGTATGATAATCAAGCAGAAAAACTTACAGCAGTTCTGAACAATTGGTATGTATATTATGGTGACGTCTACAAAGATCTTCAGAAAACAAGAACATTGCTAAGCAAGCTTCAGCACTAGTGCTTGACTATAGATGGATCCCTTATCAAAAAAATTGATAGCTAGATCATCATGGAAAACAAGAAATTGGATAAATTAGAGAAACAAGAAGTTCAGTGGATGTCCCAAGCCCAAGGAGGCCTCAACAAACTTGGAAAAATTCATCCTCGATTTCATCAGTTACTTGCTGCTGCCGAAGGAATAATTAACATGTTTGGCCCCAACATGATCCACTTACAGGATACATCCACTCATGACAAGATGGAAAACTTGTCGAAACTCACAACTCTGACTGTAGACATCTAGAATCTACTGTGAATTTGGGAAGGATTCCAGCACCACCTCTCTGTCTCTACTGAAGTTATTCTTGAAGCCTGTCTCCAGATACCTGATGCTATTGGTTCCAGTGTCCCTTCATCATAACCGTCTGTATAAATTGTTTGAAATTTTGATCTCTCCATTTCTTCGGGATGAAGAAATATTTTGAGGTGGGGGAGATGTTGGAGGGGCCTAGGTCGGCCTGTCGACTAGGCCCTCCGCCCTACCACTCTGCAGCACATGTCGACAGGTCGCATCGACTAGTATAGGTCGGGTTGGTTGGATAAACCGAAAGACGATTATGTAACTATATTTGCATATATATATATATATATATATATATATATATATATATATATATATATATAGGCTGGAGAGCCAATGTACTAATTAATATTGGTTCTATGAATGTATTCTGCTCTTGCTGGTTAATATAAAGGCTTGTGTTCTCTCTATCTGTCTCGTCTCTCGTATCTATTTCATTGTGTATGTTTGCTTATATTATGCAATGTGTCTATGGTAACCACATGAACCTTGGGACTACAATAAGTAGCATGTGTCCATGTAAAAGAATCCTTTTTCAAGAGAGCGGTTAATGGATCTGCAATCATCCTATAATCCTTGACAAACTTGCGGTAGTAGACAGTCAATCCCACTGGTTTGGAAAAGACACATGCATATCCATCCAAAATTTGTTGTAGATCCAAAGGAGTAGTTGAGACCGCTAAAGGTTGCATTTGAATGGAATGGAGCTGAGCGATGACACCATGTGAATTCTTCTTAAGGAGTTTTTCCAAGCGATGTGAATTGATGATTATGAGAGACCCTTGTTGTAATCCCTTCAATGTGTGTTTTTTCCGATTGACTGAAAACTGCATCGAAAGTTCAGAAAAATCCCATAAGATGGGTCCAAGTGTGCGTAACCATAGGGCACCCAAAACCACATCACATCCATCTAAGGGCAAGGAAAACATGTCAGAGCGTAGGTTATAATATCCAATAGAGATACGCACATTGTGACACTTCCCCTTGCAAGGTTAAGTTCCCCCATTGGCAATCATGACTTCAAATCTAGAGCAAGGATGGACAAAACAATCATCATGTTTGGCACTCCGAGGGTCAATGACGTTATGAGTGCTACCAGAATCAATGAGTATTATAAGAGGGAGATTCTTGAAGTAACCCTTGACCCACATTGTTTTTGGAGTGGTGAGTCCAGCTAAGGCATGGCGATATATCTCTGGATGGTCATCTTGAGAAGGAGGGTCAACAAGAGGCTGCTGAATGTCGACCTGATCATCTACTGTATCTTGAGCTTCTTCACAAATTTAAGTTGCAGGCAGAGAATCCACATCCAAGAGATAGAGCTTTTGCTCAACACATCTATGTCCCCAAGTTAATTTCTCATCACAATTATAACAAAGCCCTTTTTCTCAATGTGCTTGCATCTCTGCTTCAGACAAATGCTTGATAGGATTTGCTCTAGGAGTTGGCGTGATGGGAGTTCTTTGGGAAACCATATTTATGAAGGGAACAAAAGTGGATTTGGAGCGTTGTTGGGATGTGATCTTGTCCTCCTCCAACTTAGCCAACCCTAGGAATTCCATCATTGTGTTGGGACAGAACATTTTAACATCAAATCGGATTGCATCTTTCAGACCACTGACAAAACAACTCCCATAGAATTCATTAGACAATCCTTCTGTGTGATTGGCTAGTTTCTCAAATTCTGTTTGATACTCTCTCACAGTGCCAATTTGGCGAAGTTTAGTGAGTGCTCCTGTGAAGTCATCAAAAGTACTAGGACCAAATCATTGGAAAAGGAGTTGGAAAAAATATGTCCATTTTGGCTCTGCATGAGCCTTGTTATACCAACGGAACCATTGAAGGGCATCATGTTCCAAATGAAAGGATGCAAGTGTAACTTTGATGACATCAAAAGTATTATGCTGGTTAAAATATTGTTCTGCCCTATATATCCATCCAGTCAGATCATCACCATTGAAGCGAGGAAAATCAAGCTTCGACCCACAAAAAGTATTGGAAGAAGAGAACCCAATGTATGCAGAAGACTTTGGCTGTCGTCTATTGTTCATGGTTGAAGGGTGAAGATGGAGCGCGAGAATGTTTTCATCCAAATCTTGGAGTTTGGTCTTGAGGGCTGCAAGTTCTTTCTCCATGTTTTTTTCTCCTGCGTGGGTGACAACCATAACCAAGAGTTTTTTTTTTTTTTTTTGGAATGGGTAAAAAAACAAAAACAAAAACTTGTTTAGTAGAGGAAAATTTGGATTTGGGAAAAACTCTAATGGTTAATTGGGGTTTGAGTAGGTTTTGGACACTTTCTGATGGACATAGAAGTAGAAAATGGGAGTTTTAGAAGCGAGGTGAAAGAATGGGAAAAAATTTCAAAGAGGGACAAAGAAGTAGAAATAGGAAATGAACACTGTGGCAAAATTTGAAGGCGATTGGGTGAAAATCGAAGAAACAATGGAAAACCCTAAAAATAGACATATGTCATATTTTTGGCTTTGGAAAGTGGAATTTGGGATAGGATCCTTAGGAAGGAAATATGCAGAATGGGATTGCAGGGGTGTCAGTGAATTTTCAAGGGAAACAAAGTTAAAGCAAAGAAGATAAGGTGAAAAAAACAAAAAAATTTACTTAGGAAGGAAATATGCAGAATGGAAGTGCATGGGTTCCAGTGAATTTTTTTTTTTTTTTTTTAATTTTTTTTTTGGAATTATTCTGCAATGGCTCGGAATTTATCTGCAATGGCTCTGGACAGATGTAAACTACTATTTATTATCTTTCAATAGATATGGAACCCAGGTATGCTCAACTTTCTATTGGTCCAGGGGATTCACTCGGACATCGATGTTGTCTAATGGCTTGCATATTGGGGTAGTACCCCTCACTCCATGGCTTAAGTAAAACTGATAACCGCTTTTCCACAAACGACAGATTTTGGTTTACCACACAGGTGGGAACTAGTCAATCAGGTAGGGGTCATTTCCCTTTTCGCTAGCAGGTCCTCTCAATGGGACAACTACTTCGGGGTTCCTTTGGTACTCCTCACAATGTGTTTTAGGGCTATTCCCAAGTACTTCCCACAATTAAGCAGATAGGGATTATTCTCGGATCTGAACCTGCAATTGAAAGGAACAATATAGATGTGATTTTATTTTTGCAGAAATTCCACTCAACGAGCACATGAACATGCTCTGATACCAGATGTGAGGAACCTCCAGCAATTAAATGATGAAAATGCACGATATATTAGAACTAACAGAACACAGAAGAGATTTATTGATTGCAGGCCACTTCGAGGGGGAAACCTCCTTTGAGAAAGCTCAATACAAATAACTCGTGGATGCCTTCATTGGCCTCAACACATACTTATATACTAAGTATATGCGTCCAATGCTATGGATCAATACCATGGAACATATAATACTACAGGAAAACTTACAAAGCATATGCGTCCAATATTATGGACCAATACCATGGAACATATAATACTATGGGATAATACAAACTATGGATCAATACCATGGAACATATAATACTATGGAACAACTTACAAAGCATATGCGTCCAACAACAACATACTAACAAAGTAAAGAGAAGGGTTGAAACGGGTTCCTAACATTGAGAGGAGTTACCTCTAAGGGCATCAAGGATAATTTTGTAAAGGTTTCCAAACTATGCATATATGAGGTCATACTATTGATCCTTAAGGATGGCTTCTTCCTCATTCTATGGGCACTAAGAGGCCACATATTTTTCTATTGTTTGGAGAAGAGACTTCAAGAACAAGTCTAAAATTATCATATCGTCGAGCTTGATATTGCACAAACTTCGATGTCAACTCCACTCATGGATGTGGCCCATGATATGCATGGATAAACTATGTTGGAAGGACAAAAGTATTTCCACTCGCTCGTCATAACGGATGGGTACTGGAAGAAAGACAAAATAGTGGATGCTAAGGACACAAATTTGGGGTGTGTCCCATGAGGTTTCTCAATGTACCACTTGGATGCAATACTATTCAAGGTTCCCTAAACTAGACACAAGTGAATGGATTCATCAACGATGATGTGATTTTTAGGATCCTTTCCTACCTTCCACTAAAACTTATACATGTTTGACGGTAGTTGGTCAGCAATGGAGGCTATGTGGGGTCATTGGTTAACCTCACTAGATCTGGGAGGTTGAGGCTGGCCATAAACCGAAGGCTCGTACTAGGGTACGAGGTGGAGGGACCAACAATGGTGTTGGTTGTAGCTCCATTGCTGGAACCATCAACAATGGTTCCTCCACCAATCTAAGGTATGCTTTCACCACCAAACATGGTGTTGATCACGCTATTTGGATGAGGAATGGTCCTGGCACCATAGGTGGGGTTGGTTTCGCCACCAAGATTAGGAATTTTCCCGCCATTGTGGGTGGGGCTCATTACGCCCATGATGTTCATAGTGTGTGGTTGTGAAGGTGATTCGAACTGTGAAAATTTGGAATCAGATGAATGGGATTTTGTTGATTGTGTAATGTGTCAAACTAGGGTATGGCTTGTGGAGTTGATAGTGAATATTAAGACACTGTACCGAGGAGGTTGACCTCAAATTTTGTGAGAGTTATACCTTGAGGGAGATATAGTGATGAAGTCTAAACTGAACAGTTGAACACTACAGGGTTATGATTGGTAATGATTAAATCAAATAATCTCAGCGATGTAACCAAAACAAAATCAAAAAATGGTGCAAAGTGTGTGTAGCATGTGATCTAGAAAAAATAGAGAGAAAAGTTTAAAAAAAATTAAAAGTAAAAGTACTCACTACCCTAAGATATATACACAATCAAAAATAAAAACACCAAATAAAATCTTTCTCAATAAGTCCCATGAGACAAACAAAAGTAGAAATATGAGTCGGGTTTTCCAATCACTAGACTGAAATAGGGGCACCAATCCTTTCCAATCATAGTGAGTGAAGATCAAAAGAACGTTTAAAAAGTTGGGGCTACATCCGAATCCGTCTGTCTTGGGAATCCCCCCACTAAAGGGGATCACCCCTGTGTAAGATGCCTAAAATGGAAGGCTTCTAGGCTACCTCGGTCACATACATGTTGGGATGAGTTACATACAGCTTCATTCTGAAGACAATGATCGAGATGATCTTTAGTAATAAGTGGGGACAATGCACCACCCAACCATTTGGTTCTAGTCTTGCAAATTTCCCTCATGAAAGGAGAGGCACACCCGCAAATTGGTTTTAACTATGTCCGACAATACTAGAGGATTTGAGTTCCCTAATTGGACAACCACTATGTGTCAAGTGTATAGTGACTAGAGGGATTATTTGGATTCCTATACCCAAAGTCCAAACTTAACTACAATGTTCTTTTGATCGCCAAGTGAGGATTTAATGAGTTATATTATGGTTTATTTTAACTATCCACTTGGTTTCATGAACCAAGTGATAGTTTAAATTATGGAGTGATGTTGTGTGCATGGGAGGTGTGTACAACTAATAGCCAGGAAAATAAAAAATGCTTGAAAATAAAAACGATTTCAATACTAAGTTAAAGAACATTTCTTGGAATCAATCTATCTATACATAAAAAAGGATTATGATGAAGCGATTTAACTATTCAAAGCATGAATGAGAATTAAACCATTCTAATTTGTAAAGATTAAGGACAAGGCCTTAATCTAGCAACACTTTAAACAAATAGATTTATTAATTATTGAATAAGATCAATTTATCAAGTTTCTTACTGAAAATGAAAATGAATGCAGTAAATATGAATCCAAACAAAAATTTTAAGGAGTCAAGTACTTGATTCTAAATAGAATTTTCTTCACCAAATATTTTGACAAGATAAGAAAAGGGGTTCCTACAGTAGGTAAAAGAGGTTGCAAATAGACATGAAGGGACTGCAAGCAAACTCAAAATGAAAAATCGACACTATCTTATTCGGGAAGAAGGAAAACAAAACTGAGAAAACTACTAAACAATAGATTTCAAGAGCAGGTCGCTTCTTTCGAAGGGATAAAAGAAACCCAGGTTGCTAAAAAATAGCAAGCAGGCGTGACCTAAAGATAAAACCTAGTTTTAGAGGGGGGGGTACATAGTTTGAAGAGAAATGTGTGACTTAGGTCACCTAAAATAGATAGACAGCCATGCCTGGATTAGACAATTTTGAAAATGAGGAAAATATCTCCATCTTGACAGATCTAAAGGAGTTATGGGCTGAGGATCTTGCTGGCATTTTTTCCAACATGAATCAAATGGAAAATAAGGATGAACGGAGTAATAAAATATTCAAACAAAAGGCTGCAAAATTAAATACAAACACCACTGGAGAAAGATTATGGATCTTCCCCAATACGGTCACAAAAACTGTAGTGTATCTTTCCACACGCATTCATGCCAAAAGGAACCTACTGAGGGATTGTGAAACCTTAGCAGAGTTTCGAGAAGGAAATGGAAAAACAATGAATATATAACTAGAAACTAAGCAAAGAACATACATCTCAAGTAAAACTAAAATAAACAAACAACATTCATATTCTTCAATTAACCAATACACATATAGAGACAGTATATAAAGAATAAATAATGGTTCTTTAGTATTGAGATAAATAATACAAGAAAAGAGTCATATCAAAAATCACAATGAAAGGGGCCCTTGCAACTATTCAAGGGAGGGTCTATTGGTTCTCTTGACGGTCTTGCAATCCTCTATCCACACATCACACGGTGGATTTCCAATAGCTAAGAAAGAAACTAAAGAGGCTAGCTTTAAACTCTAAGGGAATTAACGACTATAAACAAGTAGAGAATTGTGTGGAATGAGGGACCTTGAGGTTTCTTTTAGAATTGTAGTAATGGCTATGGTGAGAGTATAGGGTTAAGATTGGGCCCTAGAATCATCACCTAACTGAGGCCATATAGATACTCATGTAAATCTTCCTTCCATTTTGTCGAACACAAAGTAGAGACATTCAGAAATCAAGCTCAGAGGTTGGGTCACACTGTTTTGGCAATTTTCTGTGACTTGAGTCACTGAAATTCAAGAAATATGAGTGAATTGGGTCTCTCTTATCGATGGAATATGAGTGACTTGATTCTAAAGTGCCTCCTTTAAGGCTGAATTTCATTTTTTGGTATTTTTAACTGATTTCTCAAGGTCTAATGAGTGTCAATGAGGTGGAATGGTGATATATGACGGTGATGGGGATAATGACATGTTAGGTCAGGAAATTTTATCTATTAACAACTAGTAGTGATCCTAAACTTTTATTCCATCTGAAATCCATCCTTAAGAATAAATTTGAAATGACTGACTTAGGAAATTTGCATTATTTGCTTGGTCTTCAAGTATTGCAAACCAAAGAAGGTTTTTTTCTTTCCTAGTCTAAGTATGTTTGTGACCTTCTTCATTGCTTGGACGAATGTAAACCAACACCATCTCCCTTCTAGAATGGATTCAAACTTACCACCACTTGCACTTCACCTAAAGTAGATGCCACCTTGTGTCACCAACTAGTTGGTATACTTTTATACTTGATTCATACATGTCCTAATATTTCCCTTGTTGTTGGTATTGTTTCCCAATATATGTAATCACCCCATGAAATTCATTGGAAAGAAACAAAAAGGATAATTTAGTATATCCATGGTACACTTCAATTTGGGATACATTACAGTTCAAGGGGGACTCCTTTGTTGGTTGGTTTCACTAATTCAAAGTTGGGACAATGACTCTGATGATTAGAATTCTATTACAGGTTATGTTTTCAGTCTTGTTTTTGGACTTGTAACTTGCTCTTGTAAGAAAAAACAAGCTCTCTCTCTTTCTTCGACAGAAGTAGAGTATCGAGCCACCATTAATGAAAGTTAGGAATCTTTTTGGCTTCGATAGATCCTTTCAAAGTTTGGATTTGATAAACAACAACCAACTACCCTCTAGTGTGACAATCATAGTGCCATCAAGCTCGCTAAAGATCTAGTTCAACATTAACGTGACAAAAAAATTGAGCTACACATGCATTTCAATAGAAAGTTTATTCATGATTGCATTATCAAAGTGATATTTTTCCCTATTGATGATCAAGTTGAAGACATCTTCACAAATTCTTTTACAGAAGTGAGGTTTTCTCAACTTTGATCTATGTTAGGAATTCAGGAATTTGTCATTAAGGGGGGATAGGCTCTAATGCATCCTCCCTTATCCTAATGTGTCACCTTTGTAAATCCTTCAATCCTATCCCAAGTTGTTTTTAATTGGGTATGTTAAGATATTTAGACACTTAGGATTTAGTTAAGCTCAACTTGGTCTAAAGTGTCTTTAGGTAAGGCGTGTTTCTTTAGTATGCATTTGTACTTATGTAATCTGACGTTCATGATATGTTCTAGACATAGAGTGATTTGATGGTTCATCTTAACCTCAATCTTAACAACCATTGATCCATGGCTTAACACTCGATTGGTTTGAGCATGGAGTGTTATTTGCTTGATGATTGATCGTGAAAAACTCATATGTAAACTATTTTCCCCTTGCATTAATATATTTCCTCAACTAGCTATTTGGATGAGGTTGTGGCATATTTCCTTCTCTGAGGATTTTAACCATGTAAAAACATTGATATGTTTATATTTGATCTATTTGTGTGAGTGGTTTCTTAAGTTGTTCAACTTATGTGGAATACCTTGTTATAGTCCAACAATATATGGATACCAATTTATAATATGTTTGGAAATGAAATGTTAAGTAGCATGCATATGGTAAATATAGCAACTTATTTACATTGGTCGTCAGTTAATAACATGATAATCACAGGTAAATCCTTATAAGGTTATGTGTGATCTTGTGTCTAGTAACTAACCCACTAGTTTAATGGGATAAGTGATAGCTGAATAATTATGAGACAGAGGTAATGCAGATGACATGAACTTTGAAAGAGTAATTATTCTAGTAAAAGATTATTTTGAGAGTTACTATTGGTTTCAAATAATTGCTATGATGTGTGGGAAACTATATGATTTATAGGTACCACAATAGCCCAAGATGGATATTCAATGATGTAGCTCTAAGAACAAAAACATCAATGAAACAATATGTTGATGTAGGGAGTTGACCCTCATTCTATTAGGAGGAGTGGAGGTATTACCCATAATTTATCCTCTAAAACCTCAAGTCTTTGGGGGGTTGTGCTGAGCCATGCTCCCTATGTTGTATGAAAATGACCACTAGTTTCATACTTGGGAAGCTTAGTTGGTATAGCTGACACTTCCTCTCACAATTCTATTTGGTGTTAGGTCAATATGGTTTATGCTCTAATAGATTCCTGCAGAGGAAAGGATAGGATGTAGAATATGGAAGTAGGTTAGGGAGCAAGTATTGTTTGGAGTAGTTAAGACTGTTGTTGGGAGTTAGTTTAACAACTGGGTTACGTGTGTGTTAAAACCCTTGTTTTATTCATGCATGATGATCCTAATATGTTGTGCAGATCGTATTAATGTGAACTAGTCAGTGAGATTGTTAGATGTTGTGATTATTGATTGTTTCCTTGCATGATTAGGAGACAGCATACAAGAACTATGCATTAGAGGCAATGATTTTTTATCTTTAGTACACACACAACATATGTATGCACTAGCTAGGAATACATGCACTACACATGTGCATCAGTACAATTATTAGATATATTAATTATAACTATATTATGAACTAGTTCATTAGTGATTAATGATTATGGTAACTAGATGTGCATGCCAATAAATATTGAATAGTATTAAGGTTACTTAGTTAGTGATTGGTGAGTAAATTAATGAGTATGTTGAATTGTCAAAATTTGGGGGAAAGATGTTGAATTTTATACTTGTAATTTACCTTTCATTTGGATTGATTTGCATTTCATTTTGGATTAAATTACATTTCATTAGAGATTGGATTTCATTATATTACCATGGATTTTATTTGATTTGAATATGTACATCTATCTGGGTGAAAGTCAGTTGATTAATTGTGGGAAGTATTTCAAGAAAATAAGTATCATTTTATCATTATAAGGCCTTCCTAGGAAAGGGCCGAGGGAATCCACACCTTTTGAGGATAAGAATTCGTTGGGTAAGGACATAAAAAAAGAACTTTGAAGAGGGAATGGGGGTGGCATGGAGGAGAAGGAAGAGGAAAGAAATACGAGATTGAACTATTGGAATATATATTATTTGAACATTGATTTCATTAAACTTGGACATATTATAGTCCAAGTCACTTTCAAGACTGGTCAAAAACAACCTTTATAAACTCCAAAATCAAGAAAAATCCGGTTCCAAAAGTGCCAGATCCAGGTTCCAAAAGTGCCAAAAACGATTCCAAAAGTGCCAAAACCGGTTTCGAAAGTGCCAAAACCAATTCCAAAAGTGCCAAAACCGATTCCGAAAGTGCCTAATCACGGTTCCAAAAGTGACAAAATTGGTTCCTAAAGAGCCAAAAGCGGTTCCAAAAGTGCCAAATCCGGTTCCAAAAGTGACCAAACCAGTTCCGAAACTGCCAAATCCGTTTCCAAAAGTGCCAAAACCAGGTTCCAAGACCATACTTTTTCTTTTGATATTGCCACTTTTGAAATTGGTTTTTGTGGTGTTCCGATATGATAATTATGATGGTCATTTGAAGTTGTAAAAATATATACAAATCATTAAATGAATTGGTGTCTATATAATATGACGGTCATTTGAAGTTGAATTTCATTAACCAACACCCCATTTTTTAATGAGGCTCAAGATAAATGAATGAAGGGGCGGCCGACCCTTCTTCTGCTCACTATTATTTTCACAATAGTTCTAGACTGCAAGAAGGGTGGTTCGATCCTTCTTGTGTTCACCATTCTGGATACAGGTGAATTGTTGGATATTGGTGTTCACAATTATCTACTAAAAGAAGGGGCAACCGATCCTTCTTGTCGGCAGTTGGAAGTCCGGATAAATATTGTTTAGATGTTATAACTTAGGCAATGTCCCGATCCCTACCATATATTGCGGAAGTCGGTAGTGGGGAAATTTCGTCCCAACCTTCATGGATTAAATATTTTTTCATTTCTCTTTTAAATGAAGGGTTGGCCGACCCTTCTTATGGTTAGTATTTTTGCAGTCTTCAACATTCAGGTATACATTAATTGACAGCCTATACTTCATAGGTTGAATATTTTCACAATTCCCTCATAAATGAAGGGGTGGTAGACCCTTCTTCTGCCCAATAGTATTTTCATAGTAGTTCTAGACTGCAAGAAGGGTCGTCTGATCCTTCTTGTGTTCACCAGTATGGATACAGGTGAATTGATGGATATTCCTGCTCCCAATTATCTACTAAACAAAGGGTTGGCCAAACCTTCTTGTGATTTGTATTTTTCCAGTCTTGACCATTCTAGTTATAGATGAATTGATCTCTATTTTGGTAGGACAAAATCTCACACGTTTGAGCCTCAAAGAGAGAACTGACACCATAGGAAGTGATGACATGGCATCTATGATGACATGGAATGTGTGATGATGCTAGAAAGACACATGATGGTGTTCTGGTGCTATCATTAAGTTAGTGTCTCAATCTGACATCATTCTAGAAAAGTATGACAAGTTTGTGAAACTTTGGAAATTGACAAAGTATGAAAAAAGTAGTCAAAACTGCTCTGAGAGAATGCCTGCCATAATTCATGGTTTGAGAAAAATGCACGCACCATCATATAATGATATAGCTTGTTGAAGTGGCTATCTAGTCATGGTCTCAGTTTTCCTTAATCATTTATGTGGAGAAAGTTATAAGTCTTCCAAGATAGGGTTTCAGGATCAACCTTGGAGAAATTCTTGGAAATGACTAAGTGTTGGAAAATTGGTTCAGGTGGCCTTGGGAAAATGCCCGCCATACCTCAGGGGAAAATGATAAAAGGGAAGTTAGATCAACGACAATTCGATAAAGGGCAGTTAGATTGACAACCCATAATCTTTCTGCATCGCCAACATGCACGATGCAATGGAGGTCAGAGCGATTGCGAAATACCATACCGTTGTACGCGTGTCATCTCCAAATCATTCCGCAATCAGAGAAAGAGGTAAGGGAAACCACAATCCCGCATTGTGAAACCACCTTTGGTGGTGTATAAAAGAGAAGGGCACATCAAAATTTGACTTTTGTGTTGCGAACGGCGGAGGATTGGAACATGTCCATTCTGCTCAAAAGCGACAGAGCATAGTTTATTCAACTTGTCCGTGCCAGGTAGGTCCTCTTAACTCATGAAAGTAACTAGAATTGTTTACATAATGGAACGAAGTAGTGAAACCGTCTGTCAGAACGTTGAAACTATGAGAATAGAAGAAACCCCAGTGGACAGAGACAGTGACATTCGTGACCCAATAATGGTTAAAATCTCAGTTTCAGAAATCAAAAGCAATTTGGAGGGTTTATATAAACAAAATTTGGATGTGCACAATGTTTATAAGTCTCGTTTTATCCATTTATGTCCTGAACAACCTTCATGGTTTCCGGAATTCGTTTCGTGGTGTGCAGTAAATTATTCTCAGAGTGAAAGAGTCATTATGAATTCATCAAGAACGAAAATTATTTTCCCTGTAAATGCGTCTACCGTTAGGAAAGCTCTAGCAATACCCCTGTTTTCCTCTCACGACCAGGAATATTTTGCCGAAGAAGCCCTAGTTAGCCAATACAAAGAGTCATCCCCTGAGAACAAACAAACCTTCATGACCAGTTGTTTGAAACCTGGCCTTGCCATTGATAACACCCCCTATCCACTTGACATTAATTTCTTTGATAAAAATTCACAGTTAGTTTTGTCACTCATTTCACAGTTTTTTAGGGTTTGATGATGATTCCATGGTCATAGAGGTCCACTTAAGTTTGTTTTTTAGATTAAGTGTTGCTAAACCAGAAATGGATTACAGTCAAGTACCCTACCTTAAATTTGATGAATTCTTGGTTGGGAACATCCACTCTCAGTTAGTGAATTTCCACACTTCTAGACATTTCAGATTCCAGACACACCTGATGAAAATGCTCTTGTTTAGCAATAAAAAAGATTTACATTTCCCATAGTCTGTGTTTTCAGAAATAGCGGAAGATAAAATGTTTAATTTTATGAATTTTATTTTATCAGAAGTATGCAGATTAATGTTTGGAGAAAATTTTCCTAGAGTATTATCCGAGATGAAGACCCTAATGCAATTAAGCCCAGAAAAAGCAATTGGAGACTGGTTTTTAGGGAAGCAACATACAGTAATCATACTTTATGGATTTGTTAAGGAGCACTATATTCTACCAGCCTTTTTGACTCCGATATTTTTTCTTTGGAGTTTATCAGACAAAAATTGACAGTAGAAAATGACCATTTTCTACATTTCAAGAAAGCTACATATATAAAGTTCCCTTTAAAAATTGGTCATTTTATCATCAAGAACAAGAATGCTCTCCCTTTTGTAAAAAAAAAATTAGAAGCACTGAGTTTTAGGAAAATGACAGCTATTAATTATGATCCTTGTCATGTTATTTCTGACAGAAGGCAAGAGAACAAAAATAAATCCTTTGATCACCAAGAGGTTGAAGGATGGGCAAAGATGGCAAATTTACTACAATATGAATCAGACACAGAAGTTTCGAGAAGTTCACACGCTAATCCTTCTACCTTGGATAAAGTTTCAGCTGAGTTGCTACCTGAGATGGTACCTACCCTAGGAAAGGTTGAAGCAACAAGTAAAAGAATTTTTTATGAAAGTACTGATATGCAGATGGCGGAAGAAAGAGAAGCCAAAAGATTAAAATCAAGTCAGCAAGATGAAGTAGTTGTATCTGACAAAGAAAGGGGAAAGAAGAAAGAAAAATACCAAGGGCAAGGAATTCAAGTATAGGAATATGAATTTGATGAGGCAAGAGCTACTGGTGATTCTAGCAAATTTCATTCAAGAGATGAAATATGTGTAAAATATGGCAGAGACAGACAAACAGTAGCAAAAGCAATGCATAAGTTGTTTCCAGAAGTCAGGAATGTTGTTGATTCAGAAATTACTCTGATGACTAGCAGAGATCCAGACAGATATACTTTGAATTTGGCCATATCGTCTGATGATAAGGTCACAGAAATGAAATTGAATTTGCAGAAGATAACAATCCCTGATAAAATTCACCTACACAGATAGACTGGAGAGGTGATTTATGCTGATATGCTAAAAGATACTTTAACAATGGAAAAAATACAGAAAACAGTGAACAGGCTACAAATCCAATTGAGGCAAGAGAAAACAGAGAACAAAGCTCATCAGCTGCAAATAAAAAGATTGCAAGATGACCTAGTGAAGAGCAATGATTAACCAAATAGAGGGGAGGAAACTAAAAATCTTTTAGCTGAGAAAGAAAAGAATATCCAATTACTTCAGCAAAAGGTTAGAATTCCAGCAACTCGGATAATTCAATACTCTGAATTAACTGTTTTAGAACAAGAAAAATAAACTTTATCTCGAGAATTGGATGACTGTCTTGCTGAATTTTTCAAGTTTGATGAAAAAGAGGAAAGTTGGGAGAAAGATAGATCGAGTCTTAAGACTGAAATTGAAGATCTAAAGGTCAAATTGGAAAATACAGCACAAGAGAAGCAAGGAACAGATCAAGGCAACAAAGAAGCAAGCACAAATGAGATATATAGTTCAAGTTATGTCCCAAGTTAGCTTGAAAGAGGTGGAGATCATAGAACTAAAAGAAGAAAAACAAAGACTAGAAGAGGAAAATCAGAAAAAGGAAAATGAAATAAAAGAGTTGACAAAAAACAATAAATATTTGGTAGACAAAAATCAAAGGATGATAGGCCAAGTGAAAGGACAACTAGCATTGCAAGGTGCAAAGCGTTTGATTTGGGATTCAATCATCGATGAGGCTGCAAAATTCAGGCCTTATTTAGATTTTATGAAGACAAAGGAAGCCATAGAAAATGATAGCTTACAAAGCTATAAAGAAATGAGAGAAGTTTTAGATAAGATACCAAAAGATACAACCTAGGATACCATAAGTTTCTTAAATACTCTAACAGAAGGTGATCTGAAAGCAATGGCTATCGAAAACAGGGTAACCATCATAACTTGGGCTAGGAGAGTCCTTGGAAAACATTCTCACATTGAGAATGTTCGGGCTAGTGCAGAACAGATGAAGGAACAGGTTGAAGCTTTCAAAAAGGGATTTGAAAAGGTAATACAAAAGTGTCTACCTTCTTTTTGGGATGAAAATAATGAGTTAATTTCCCAAGACAATTATAAGGATTTACTATATAACATCGGGAGGAACCATTAGCAATTTCAAGGTTTGACTCATGTTCTAACAGGGAAAATTATAGTGAAGAAACTCTCCCTTGATTTTGAAATTCTAAACCAGCTGGCCATGATAGCTGAAAAGATTCCTCCAACTTCCATTGCAGAGCACATAGAGATGAAAGTTCTGGTCGAGGAGATAACTAGTTATGAGGTACCTTCTGCAGAGAAATGGAAGACAATAGTGAGATATAAGAAAATGAAGCACACCTTGCACACTTGAAGAGTATTGTTCGAGAAAGAATCCCTGTCAGTAGCTACAGCCAATAGAAAGACATCAAATGTTATATTCTGAGAATTTTTGGAAATTGTATAAATTTTGACCGAAATGGAATGTAATAGTTAGTTTATAATTTTCTATTTTTAGTTATGAAGAAGTTAGGTTTTTACCTCGAGAGGTTTTATAATGTATACAAGACAATTTTTGGCAATGTAGTAAGTGTTGGAACCCATGAAGAGATACTCGTTTTGTATTGAGCCCTTCAATTTTGAATAAAGATGGTCAAGCAGTGTCGATGCATATTTTCAGTCGTAAAGATTCGAGTGTTATTTAATTCAAAGGATTCGAGGTTTATTTTTGGCAATGTAGTAAGGGTTGGAACATGTGAAGAGATACTCGTTTTGTATTGAGCCCTTCAATTTTGAATAAATATTCCCGAGCAGAGTTGATGCATATTTTAAAGAGTAAAGATTCTTGTGTCATTTTATTCAAAGGATTAAAAAGAATGTGATTGTCCTGTCAATGATAAGCTAATTAAAAAATTAAATTATGAATCAAGTAGAGAAATTGACTGAAGCATAACCTGCATATAAATAATATGAATGATAAATCATGCACACAGATTTATATGTTTTATGATTTAACAATACAAAACAGAGTTATTAGATGTATGTATGAAAAAAAAAATGAATCAAGGAAACTTGATACACATAACAAAAGAAAGTAAAATAGAAACTAACTGAAATTATTTAAAGATTGTAAAACATTACAAGTCTCCAAGTACAGAGTGTCTCCAGTTCTCTGCTTCAATGGTCCCCCCCATTCATGCGATTTGCCTAGTATTATTTCCATACTAGTTCTAGAGTGCAAGAAGGGTCGTCTGATCCTTCTTGTGCTCACCATTATGGATACAAGTGAATTGTTGGATATCAATGTTCTCAATTATCTACTAAATGAAGGGTCGGCTAACCCTTCTTGTGCTTAGTATTTTTCCATTATTGACCATTCTGGTTATACATGAATTGACGGCCTAACCTTAGTACTTTTCCATTATTGACCATTCTGGTTTTCGGTTGTAATTGTTTTCCAATAATCGTGGATTTGATTCCCGCAACTTGCAATTGTGGATTGCAGGAAGTGTATTGTAAATGTTTGCGTTCTGCGTTTCCGCAACCCACAATGTGGATTGCGGATTGTGGGAACTATTTGAATAATGGATTTGCGACATGTGTTTCCGCAACCCACAACCGACAATGCAGATTGCGGAAACTTTGGTTTTTTTTTTTTTATTTCGAGTTGTGATCCCGCAACTCACAACCCAAAATTGTGGATTGCGGGAACATTGTATATATTTCCAAAAATTTAAACTCCCGCAACTTGTCTTCCGCATTCCCCAAATTAAATCTCAGCCGTCGATTTGTCTTAATCTTACAGCCCAAATTTAAACCGACAGAACTAATAAATATGTTGATTTTTTTTTTTCTGTTTTATTTTATCATTTTTCATTTTCAAAAATTTCCTATTGTGTGGATTTTACTATGAGTTTTTACCAGGGGTCGTTTTCGCCATTTTTTTCAGCTTGCACAGGTTGGTTTCGTGTCACTTTTTTTGGTTTTTTAAAAATTATCTGGAACTATCATGCTCTAGCTTATCAAAGAGCCTATGTTTCCATGGTCTTAGTTTTCACAAAAATGTGTTTGACGACAAAGTTAACAACCTGCCAAAATAGGGTTTCAGGTTGCTTGTACACCAAAGTAGAAAAACTACCCAAGTAGCCTCAGGAAAATGCCCGACATAGTTTGTGGATTGAAGAAAATGCCCGCACCATATGGTCATCTTGTAGGTTGTTATTTTTTCTACGTAACCATGTTCTCATATTGACTTGAAATTTCCTGAGGAAGAAGTTATGGATCTTCCAAAACAGTGTTTTAGGCAGATTGGACCAAGTCTAGGAAAGTGCAAAAATTGTCCAAGTGTAAAATCACTAGTAATGCCTGAAGTGACCTCAGTAAAATGCTCGCCATGTCTTGCATTTGATGTCTTAAATCATTTTGAGAGTATGGATCTCTAGAATGTTGTTTGGTGCATCCAACCATGGTCTCAAATTGTCTAAAGAGTCTCTGAGGAGGAAGATATTAATATGCCAAAAGTGGCTTTGAGCTTGATTTGCACTACTCCAGTAAAATGCCCGTCGAGGAGAGAAAGAGTCTTCAAGAGGTGAAATTGGTTTAGATGAAGTAAAATGCCCGTCGACCCTTCTTCTACCCAATATTATTTCCATACTAGTTCTAGACTGCAAGAAGGGTCGTCCGATCCTTCTTGTGCTCACCATTCTGGATACAGGTGAATTGTTGGATATCGGTGTTCTCAATTATCTACTAAACAAAGGGTCGGCCAACCCTTATTGATTTTGCTCACCATTTTGGATAGAGGTGAATTTCTAGATATCGGTGTTCTCAAATATCTACTAAACGAAGGGTTAGCCGACCCTTCTTGAAGGTTCAGCCAACCCTTCTTGTGCTTAGTATGTTTCCAGTATTGACCATTCTGGTTATACATGAACTGACGGCCTAGCCTTAGTATCTTTCCATTATTGACCATTTTGGTTTTCAGTTGTAAATGTTTTCTTTCAGAAACCCGCAACCTACAATTTCAAATTGCGGGAACGTTGTATATATTTCCAAAAAATTAAACCCCGCAACTCGTCTTCTGTATTCCCCAGATTAGATCTCAGCCGTCGATTTGTCTTAATCTTATGGCCCAGATTTAACCCGACGGATTCCCCATATTAGATCTTAGCCATCGATTTGTCTTAATCTTACGGCCCAGAATTAACCCGACGGATTCCCCATATTAGATCTTAACTGTCGATTTCTCTTAATCTTATGGCCCAAATTTAACCCGACGAAATTAATAAATATGTTGATTTTGTTTCTGTTTTCTTTTATCATTTTTCATTTTCGAAAATTGCCTGCTGTGTGGATTTTACTACGAGTTTTTACCAGGGGTCGTTTTCTCCATTTGTGTGAATTTTACTGCGAGTTTTTACCAAGAGTCATTTTCGCAAGTTTTTACCAGGGGTCGTTTTCGCCATTTTTTTCAGATTAAACAGGTTGGTTTCGTGTCACTTTATTATTCAATTGTTCACATTTTTTTTCTATTTTGAGTTATTTTTTATTTATTTGTGTTTATTTATTCATCAGATTTCTCTAGTTTTTCAAACATGTCTCGTAACACTCGCTACAAAACTCCTCAGAAATATCTTTTGAATAGAGACCCAAACTTCGACATCCTTTCTGACACCAGCGATAAGGTTTCTGAAACATACCAAATCGATTGGTCCAAAATTTACTCCATCTTTGACAATGATGACCTATGAAAATATTAGGGATTCACAACTCCATGCTATAACTTCCAGACTTGCTATCCTTCCCTACACTGATGCAGTTAAGTGGATTATAGACCATGATAACCCTAAAGACCGCTCTTTCAATGATAGTGCAGGGTCTCAATTGGATAATTTTTGCCCTAAGGTTTTTACCAGAGCCTTATTCTCTTCTGGCAGCCATGCTCTGCAGACTTTATGGTCTCCCTAATTGTTCAGTATTCAAAGCTGAATGGGCTCCTATCGCCCATCATGTCCTAACAATGGGGTAGTCGTTCCCTTGGGCTTCAATTTTATCAGTAGAGAAGCCTTTGCTTACATTAGAGTCTGGGGAAGCAGTACTGTACATTTGCTACCAAAAGTTCTCCATGACAGACTGTTACTTGAGGAGATATCTTATCAGACTGTTACAGATGGTGTCTACCTTAAGCTCACTAGTCCCAAAAGGAAGGGATGGCCTAAGTTCCCTTTAAACCTTGGGCCTTTGGTTACCCCAACTTCAACTTGGGCTGCAACACTGAGAGATAGGATTGTTTTGTTTGAAATTGGTTTTTTCTCCCAAAAGAACTCATGACCCCAAAGGATTTCTAGAGGCTCACTTCAAACAAGAGCATATGAAGATTGTTTATACACATCAAGATATCCCTGATGACTCTATTTACTAGGGAGTTAATATTTTCATTAAATTCCTACTGAGGGAAAAGAGCAAAGAAGAACAGAGCTATAACTTTCAATACTAGCGGGAGCTTAAAACCAAGGTTTTGAGCTATAGAAGGATGGAACTCAAGCTTGATGAGAAAACAAGAAAATATAGGGAAGAAAAGGAAGATCACGAAGCCAGTGCTCCATTTATGCTGACCTATTCGGATCGAGACAAAGGTAAAGGCCTTATGGAGGATCCTCTGAAGTTGAAAACTGCTACAGAATTAAAGATGCGGATGCATGCATCTCAACAATTGAAGCAGAAATTAGCACAACTGACTTCGGTGTTGGATACCCAAGTGGTTACAGTACCCAAACCCACTATTGATATTCAAGTGGATGCTACAACCAACCTAATTAGTGATTTTCAAGTGATTTCTATGAGTAAACCAGCTAAAGACAGAAAATTCAAACTTCTCCCTCTGAAATTCCTACTCTTAATATTGAAGGCAATGATGTGGAAGATGAAACACTTCCTTCTGTGACTGTGGTGTAGGAAGAAACTGAAAGTTCTCAGGAAATTGCAAATTTTTTGGATGCCATAGTCATGGATGATATTGTCCCAGATCAAGAGTCTCTTGAAACCACTACTGCTATTGACACCACAACTTCAACACTCTTACTTTCATCCATTCAGGCTCTTTCCACTTTATCTTCTAGGGTAACACCACCATCCACCATATCCCAGTTATTTGATGCAATAAATTCCATTATTGTTCCATCTCCAACCCTGTCAGTTCCACTTTCCATTCCACTATCAATTGTTGCAGAGATCCAGTCTTCAACTATCTCTCTGCAACCACCATCATCTATTTCATCACCACCAGCCAATGATGTCCAAATCCTGGTTGTTCCTTCTTCACCATTAGTTGTTGGTGCATCCTTTTCACTTCCTGAAGTTTTTAATTCAATCCCTACTCCAACCTCTCTACCCTCAGTCCTTTAAGTTATCCTTTCTCCACTAACCACCTCTCATATTACTATGGAAATACCTAATACGACTGTTACTCAGACAACCCCAATAATTGCAACAGGAGATGTGGCTATATCTTCCACTGAATTGGTAGCTACTTATGAGTAAGATATTGTAACCTCCCTTGGATATTATTTCTATAGCAAAAAGGCTAAGGAAGTGGTGAAGAAGGGTAACAAAAGAGGCAGAGATCAGGATGTGTTGCAGGGCCCCTTTCCTAATCAAATCATTTGGGCCAAGCAATCAGATGACATACAACAAGAAGCACTAGATATTGTCGCTGCCATGGGTGCTTTTGTAGGTGCCAATTTTGATTTAGTAATCACACTGAATAAAGAAATTGATGTCAAGAAGGAGGAACTCAAGAAACTTCAAGAGCAGCTAGTTAAGTCCAATGAAGAACATGAAGCTGACATTCGTGAACTGAGAAAAGCATTTGAAAATAAAATTGAAGACCTTCAAGAACAAAATGCTTCTCTTCAAGTCCAATTGCAAGATGCTGAAACTTTGGACACTGCCAATGCTGAAAAGATAGTTGTGCTTGAACAACAGCTAAAGGATGCAACTGCAAGTGCAGCTTCCTCTTCCTTTTCTAATTTCACTCATCAGGAATTTAAAGATTTGTCCAATTAGGTGAATGAGGAGAATCATGAACTCCTAACTGAAATGTTTAATGCATTGAATGAAATTCAGGAGACCCATAATGCTTTTGAAAATATGTATGTCATCTTTAACCGACAACTGGATAGGAGTGAAAAATATTCCAAATCCATTGATGACATCATTGATTGGCAGAGGTACATTAAGGATAAACCAGATGATATTCCAATGTTGGACAGCTTCAAGTTTAGGAAAGTTGAAACTTCCCTAAATGCCTGGTAGAATGTTCTTGACACGCTAGATGAAACAATAACTAAGACAAAAGCTATTTGTGGGAGGATATGGTATGTTGTGGATGGAATCATGGAAACATTGAAATTTCCTACAATGGATCCAATAGAGGAGGCTTGTCCCCCTAAATTGATTATTGAACAAGTGGAAAGTAGATGTGAGGAGGTCAAAGAAAAAATCTAACAACTTGAGCATATTCAGATTGAGGATGTGGATCAGTTCATTAAGCAGCCGATCGGCCTAGAAGGAAAGGTCCACATCTGTCTGCGCACTTGGCATAAACTTGCTAAACATGAGATGGATACCTTCACATGTGATGCCCAGCTGGGGCTTGAATCGCACAACTATCCCGATGTTGATGAATTGTTAGAAATTAGGACCAAGTGGCAAGTAGCCCTTATCTATCCTTAGTTTACTTGGTTTTGTAATCCCTGTTTTCATGGGATGGCTATCCTTTGTAATCAATTTCTAAATATTATTTAAAGGATAGAAGTCTCATGGGGAAGGGGGGAGATAATCGCCAGAGAAGGACTAGAGAAACGCTGTTACACTTGTGATATTGTAATTTTTTGTAGACCAATGTATAAAAGTTAGTTTCTTTTTGGCATCTTCTTTGTTTATGTTATGAAACTATATTATTTTAATTTTTCAATCAATAATTAAATACAATGATCTACAATCTGGATTTGTCTTAATTGATGATCTGTGTGGTTTTTAATGTTTTAAGTGAATTTATTTAATTAAAACATTTATCTATTTCTGCAAATGATTAACAGACATTAGTAAATTAATGTTAATTTTTCAGTTAGCATTTATGCACATTGTTCCCTAAGGTTGACTTATCCACCTTACCATGTTGTGAGGGGGTAAGGTTGACTTATGTACCTTGTGTTGTAGAATTTTCTCCCTATGGATAGGTAGAAATTCTCTTAGGTTAAAGTAGACTTTAACTGACTCTAAACTAAGACAAAAAATAACAAATGCTACCTTGAATTCCTAGATCTAAACAGACATTTCAAGATTAAACTGCTGGAAGAAACAGAAGAGATCTAACTAACCTTCAATCCAATTGCTTGTCTTAATGGTTGCTCCAATTTCCAAGTCCTCGCGAATGAAACTTTCAAAATGAAACCAAGATACAAGCATATACGATTCTCTAGCAATTTGAAATATGATTTAGGACCTAAATCTATGACAAATAAAAATCATATAATTGAAACAAAATCAACACATGTGATTTGGGGAACAAGACAAGTTATGTTCTATTACCAACTTGAAGTCACTTACAATGGTTGCTTGATATCCAAGCCAACTCTCAGCTCCAAGTGCTTCCTCCTCTAGCTATCTCCACAAAGATTCAAGATCATAAGTTTGATGTCTCCAAGAGTCCTCCCCTTTTCTCATGGAATGTCTCTCTCTTATAGTGTGTAGTAGGGTTAACCAACAAGAGAGAAGGATGGATCTTGAGAGATTTTAGTGGATCAGGCCTACTAATCACAGAAAGTGAGTTAGGATCGAATCAAGGACACCAATCCTCAAAAATATCTCGAAGATCAAGATCCCACAAGCCATGGCAAAAAGGCTAAAAAGGGAGTACCGCACCTCTCAAACAGAGCATAACACGGTACTACCGCATGGCATAGAAAGAGCATAGCGTGGTAGTGTGGACTACCGCTCACCTAAGATGGAGCAAGGCATGGTAGTGCAGGTATATGAAGTCTCAGTTGGGTTGATTCTTGACAGAATAGGTTTGTCTTCAAGGATCACTCATCATTTTTCTCTTCTGGGTGTTTTAAGCAGTAGGGGGAGTGTCGTCAACTATTTTTGTGGTGAAGATGCGACACTGTGAAATATGGAGGTATAACAGATGCCCCCTAAAGTGTGAGGTCAGAAGGGATTGAAGGCCGAAAGACTTTACAATACTATGCGAAGATAGCATCGAGGAGAGAAACAAGGAGCTGAAATAGAAACAAAATGTTAGATATACCACTGAGGCAGTCATCCCCGTGCTTGGAAACAATTGACTCAAAGCATGGCTGCCGACCAATACATTGTAGATCCATGAGTACTAAGATGATACAGACTGTAGACAAATCATGGCTACTATGTACAAGCGTAGATCCATGAGACAGTAATGACACAGCCACAACCAATACAAAAGTGGATCTGTGTGAAAATACAAAGGACATCTCCATCGCAACCTGGACGCAATCAAGATACAAAGGTGCGCCCAGGGTCTTCTATCCAATCGCAAATGATACGAATCTAGCCATGTGATTAGAAAGTGTTGAAGTCGAACATGGTAGAAACCATTTGATTACCGGTCAATGATGTGAACCATTAACAAATGCGAGGGAAATCACCAATGATGACGATGATCCCCAAGGTATCTGTAGTACATCTCAACAAAATGCGAATAGATGGGTTGATGTCGAGCATTCGAGAGATCATTCGATCAGAGGTCAATGATGTAAACCTACTGTTGAACACGAGGAAACCTGCCATTGAGGCATGCAGGTACTAATGTTTGATCCCTAAGTCCAATTCCCGGATAGTGATTTGGCGTCGACAGGAATAGACTCGTCGATGGTGGGCCATAATGATTCCCACATCATCGACAGGAAATTAGAACGAAAGATAGTATAGGATGATGAAACAATGGAGCATGTACTGACACAGCGGAGGTCTAACACAATGAATGACTCTGAACAATGCAACCCTTTGGACATATAATGGCATGTAACAGGACTTGGCAGCAGGGATTATTGATAGCAGAGGATAGACACCGAACGAGTAGGCTCGTGGCCAGAGAGACGACTCAGGATGATGACCATAACTCAGTGAAAATAGATACCCAAAATAGACAAGGGACAGATGCATGCCATGTTCAATGGTGACGATTAACAAGCTGCCAAAATAAACTTGACTTTTTTCCCATATTCCCCCGACATGATAGACGAGTACCTCTTTGTTGTTTTTCGAGCTTGAAGAGGATAACAGATGCTCGGTATAGATCATCTCATAGATGAGTCCAATCTCACATGTTTTACGAACCTGAGAAAGGAGGGGTTCGTCCCAAAGTAGGTCTCTAAATGTGAAAAACTACCGAGTTTTCCTTCCTTGGACTCATTAAAATTTAAATGTTCTATTACCAACTTGAAGTCACTTACAATGGTTGCTTGATATCCAAGCCAACTCTCAGCTCCAAGTGCTTCCTCCTATAGCTATCTCCACAAAGATTCAAGATCATAAGTTTGATGTCTCCAAGAGTCCTCCCCTTTGCTCATGGAATGTCTCTCTCTTATAGTGTGTAGTAGGGGTAACCAACAAGAGAGAAGGATGGATCTTGAGAGAGTTTAGTGGATCAGGCCTACTAATCACAGAAAGTGAGTTAGGATCGAATCAGGGACACCAATCCTCAAAAATATCTCGAAGATCAATATCCCACAAGCCATGGCAAAAAGGATAAAAAGGGAGTACCGCGCCTCTCAAATAGAGCATAACGCAGTAGTACTGTGTGGCATAGAAAGAGCATAGCGCGGTAGTGTGGACTACCACGCACCTAAGCTGGAGCAAGGCGCGGTAGTGCAGGTATATGAAGTCTCAGCTGGGTTGATTCTTGACAGAATAGGTTTGTCTTCAAGGATCACTCATCATTTTTCTCTTCTGGGTGTTTTAAGCAGTAGGGGAAGTGTCGTCAACTATTTTTGTGGTGAAGATGCGACACTGTGAAATATGGAGGTATAACATGTCCTTCTCAAAGGAACGCCCTTTTGTGCACTTTAGGAGTTCAGGATCAGGGAAGTCCTAACGTTATCAAGTTCGACACTATCGATGTTTAACCTCGATTACCTTATCATGTGGCTTGACGAAGGTGATTCGACGTCGGTAATGTCGTTAGCTTGTTGGAAATCTCTTGGATCTCCTCCCTTGTCAAAGTCTATGACCATGCTTACTATGTTCGATGGTTGATTGTTTAGAACACATGGTATTCTCCCTTCCCTTGCCGTCCGCCTGGGTGGGAAATCTGTGCCTATTGAAGTTGAGGTGGTTGATGTGCCCATCGACTACAACCTGTTACTGGGACAGAATTGGATCTATGCTACGAGAGCGATCATGTCCTCTGTATTCAAAGTTATTTTCTTTCCTCATGAAGGCAAGATTGTGACGGTTGATCAGCTAGATTTTGTTAGCCTCAATTCCACTGCATATCCGAGAGCTGTTGTTCCCCAAGTCAAATATTCTCAGCCGGAAACTGGGAACATTGGTGTAGGATTGTACCTTTCTTTGATGGGATCATTCGACTTTGTTGCACCAATCTCCTTTATTGGAACCATTTCTGATAGTGCTCCTCCGAAGTTGAATAACATACCATTTCGGACCTCGTATTTTAATGATCCGTGGACCTTACCATCCATGAGTTCCTCGTCTGAGAATGTTTTGCACATTTGAATGGCTATGCCACTCTCTGCAGCCGAGCTTGCATACCATGAAATTCAACAAGCCACTGTAAACCCTGATCTCTCTTCTTCACGGACGAAAGAGGAAGATCCCATTATGTTTCCCACGTTGGCAGTCGACTCCTCCAGCTCACATGACTGTATTGATGGTACTTTTCCTTCGGATGAAGCGATCATTGAGGCCATGTATGGTATCGATAAGCCTTGGGAATATTTGCATCATCGATCTTACTTTCTTCCCAACCTTGACATGATCGAGCAAGAAGAGTTTCGATCGACTCTAGCAGAGAAGGTTGGTCACCCTGTGGCTCCTTTGGATTCACATGTGATTTTTGCAGAGGGGAATGTGGCTAATATTTCCCCAACTATCCCGATAAACATCTCTCATACTCCCGGAAAAATTGAAAACGTTTATATCGGTGCAGATTTTTCTCCTAATGAGATCCATATATACACCGAGTTATTCAAAGAATTTCACGACGTTTTCACCTGGTCATATGAGGAGATGCCAGGAATAGACCCTATCATTCTTGAACACGAGATTAAGTCTTATCCTAATGTTAAGCCTGTTCAACAACGCCTTCACGCCGTGAACCCACGAAAGGCATTCACTATCAAGGAAAAGGTGAAGAAACAACTCAAAGATGGTTTCATCTACCCGATTCCCCTTACTGAATGGGTGTCAAATATTGTTCCTGTAGATAAGAAGCAGGGAACCATCCGCATATGTACTGATTTCAGAGACCGGAACTGAGCATGTCTGAAGGATAACTTCCCCACTCCATTCATTGATCATATCTTGGATGCTTGTGCGGGAAGCGAGGTTTTTTCGTTTATGGACAGCTTCTCAGGGTATAACCAGATTCAGATAAAACCCGAGGACCAGCACAAAATTGCATTTATATGTCCTTGGAGTACGTTTGCATACAGGAATATGCCCTTTGGCCTTAAAAACGCCGGAGCAAATTTTTAGCTTGCCATGACTTATGCTTTTCATGACCTCAAGCACTTGGTGGAAGCCTACTTGGATGACCTTGCTACTCACTCTTGAAAGAGGGTGGATCATCCAAGCCATCTCTGCCTAGTTTTTGAGAGATGTCGTGTTACAAGAATCGTTTGAATCCTAATAAGTGCATTTTTTATGTGAGATATGGTTTCGTTTTGGGGTTTATAGTCTCTAAAGAGGGTATCAGAGTCGATCCATTGAAGGTTGAGGCAATACTTCGGTTGCCTCCCCCGCGTAGCTTGTTACAACTTCAGAGCTTCCAAGGGAGAGCCACCTTTTTGCACCACTTCATAGTTAATTATGCTAATCTTACCAAAGGCTTCATGTGACTTTTGAAGAAAGACACACCATTTGTATGGGATGATCGTGCCCAACAGTCTTTCGACGTTTTGAAGAAGGATTTGGTATCGGCCCCTCTGCTTAGTCCACCCGACTTTTCTAGAGATTTTTTGCTTTATGTGGCCATGTCTCAAAAGATGATTGGCATGATCTTAGTTCAGGTAGATGATGTGCTCCAGGAGCATGTTATTTATTATCTTAATCGAAATTTAGTAGACGCTGAGCTGAGATACTCTCGTGTAGAGAAGTTCGCCCTTGCGACTGTCCATGCAGTCCAACGGTTACGGCATTACATTTTGCTGATGAAAACCACAGTTATAATGCATATCAATCCATTTTAGTTCGTGTTATCATGATGCATAATTGGGGGGAAGTATAATAAATGGATTGTTATCCTTCAGGAGTTTGATCTCGATTTTGCTTCGGCGAAGTCAGTGAAATCCATGGTTTTTGCATAATTGATGTCGGATTTCCTGCAATCAGATGAGGAAGTAGTTCACAAGGATTCTTTTATGGATGAACATCTTTTCCTTATCTCATCAACGGACCCTTGGTATGGATATATTATTATATATCTTCAAACTCTGAAGTTTCCTTCGCATTATTCGCGAGATGAAGGACGGCATGTGAGACATCATACTAAAGACTATGTCATCATCGGCGACACTTTGTATCGTCGGGGAAAAGACTCGATCCTACGTCGTTTTTTGACTCACGAATAAGCAGAGTTGAATCTAAATGACTATCATGCTGGGGCATGTGGTGGTCACTTATCCAGGCTTGTGACAGCCCAACGCATTATGCAAGTAGGTTACTTCTGGACCACGATCTTCAAAGATTGTGTTAATGTCATGAAGAGATGTCACCCTTGCCAGGTGTTTTCTCGAAAAATACACTCTCATCCTATGTCCCTTCATCTGGTCATCCCCGTCGGTCCCTTCACCAAGTGGGAGGTAGATTTCATGGATTACAAACCAACTTCAGCTGGGGGGAATCACCATATCATCGTGGTCATTGATTACTTTACCAAATGGGCTGAGGCCATGCCGACCATAAAATCCGATGATGCTACTGCATCCCACTTCGTGTTCAACCAGATTATCGCTTGGTTCGGTATAATGGAAGAGATTGTCACTGACCATGGAAGTCACTTTAAAAATAAAATGATGGCGGATTTGTCACTCAATATTGGGTTTAAAAAAGAACATTCATCTTCTTGTTACCCCCAAGCGAATGGTCAGGTCGAGGCATTCAATAATTATTTAAAGACCATTCTCCAACGAATGATCCAACAAAGTAAGAGAAACTGACATATTATGTTATATCTTGCTTTGTGGGCATATCGGACCGCAGTGAAGACTGCCATCGGTTTTTCACCTTTTCAATTAGTGCACGGTGTGGAGTCTCTTTTACCTGTTGAATGCGAAATACCTTCATTGAAGTTAGCGATATAGCTCCTGCCTAACACCTCAGATGTTGAGCAACGTTTTATCCACCTTGAGTAGCTTGACGAGCAGAGTCGAGATTCCGTTGTGGTTATAGATCTCAACAAATGTTGTGTTAAGGTTCAATATGATAGGTCTGTCCGTCCTCGGCAGTATGATGAAGGTGACTTGGTCCTCTTGTATGACCAAGCTAAGGAACCCCTAAGGGAAGGAAATTTCAACCCCATGTGGCACGACCCTTACATTGTGAGGTATTTCCTTGAGAAAGGAGCCTATGAGTTAAAATACTAGGAGGGGAAGGTCTTGAAGGAGCCTAGAAATGGGCTCTACCTCAAGCGGTATTATGCTTGAGTTGATACTTTTGTATACTATTATATAGTTGCGTCTGTACATAGTTTAGATTTCTTTTTTATTATCTGGGTCTGTCGATTTGCTTCTGTTTGGTTGACAGATTTCAGCAGAATCTCCAGTGTTCTTGGGATTCGTGGATGGTGCTAGCCGTGATATGCAGAGACTAGCTTCTGCTGTGTGGGTCATTTATTCACCTAACCATCAGATTGTGTCTTCTGGAGGTGCTTGTCTCGGTCCTACATCCAACAATGTGGTTGAGTACAGTGTCGTTGTTGAGCTACTTCATGATGCCATTTCGCATGGTATCCAGTCTTTAGAATTCCGCCTAGATTCGCAATTGGTTGTGTCTCAATTGAATGGTCAGTATTGTGTGAGAGATCCTACTTTACTACGGAGGTTCTTACGGGTAAGACTCTTGGAGCATCATTTTGTTTCCATTACATACATTCATGCTCCGAGAAGTTTTAATCATGTATCTGATGCATATGCTAATTATGTCCTAGATTGGCATTTGTCACATCAGTAAAAGAAGCACACAAATAAACATACATTCATACATTTGTACATACACATTTAGTAGAATCGGAGAATCATAGTTTTTTATAAATAACATGTCGAAAATGTGGTGTCACAGTACAAAACTGGAGCCTATAGCTCCAAAAAATATACATAATCGATACAAAATATAGGACTCTGAGATATCCAAGCCCTACGGGGAAACCTAGGTTCCTCGACAGGATGTGTCTGAACATAGTAATGAACTGCATTGGCTATGCGCTGCAGCAGTCGCACCCAGGTTCCTAGTACTCCTACTACATGTCGTTGCATCGCCTCTGAGAGATGCTCCACCTCAATTATTGGGAATCTGGAGGTCATGCAGGTCAGGTTGACCCATACTGTGTTGAGTGTGCACTCGACTGCAGTGCAAACTGACTTTGCACCCTTGCCCCGACGACGATGTCTCAGGTAGCCCTCTGGTCTCTGCAGGCCAGCATCTGCGACCAAACAGTCATATATTAATATGTGATACTGCCACAAAAACATTTTTGCATTCACATATAATCAAAAATACAAAAAAAAATATTCCAAAAAGAGTAAAACATACCGATGTCTCCAAACGCGGCCCCTAGAGGGAGCGGCATGTCTCTATCTCCACGATAGTCTATGCCCTCATATGGATAGTCATCGATGGTGATGACCTGTCGAGCCCACCAGTTGAAGAACTCCTCAGAATATGGGGAATCCTGTCGGCCACCACCCTGTCGCGTAAATACTTCAGCCCATCGGGTCAGGGCTAGATCACGGAGACTATGTGGAGGGACTTCAACCCTCGGACTGAGCCTCGAAAATCTCTCGAAAAAGAAGCTGCAGCGTATACTTCCATAACCAAAGTTATTTTCCTGTCCCAACTTACACTCCATTAACTGGGTCTTCATAGACACCAGTAACGTTGTGCACCAATCGTACACTATAGGTCTTGTGCACTCTCATGCATAGAACATCATGGGCCTCAAAGCTTGGTGTAAATCTACTGAACCTGTGTTTCTCACGAGGGTGAGCATTATTATCCTCATACTCATGCTCCCAATGGCCCCAATGGGTATCTGACTCCCCACCTTTTGGGTACCAAGAAGACAATACCGGTCTATATAGTCAGTAATGGTGATCCCACCACCTACATTGCGAGACTGGATACTAGCAGCATCCCCTCGATGGGAAAACCCTATAATAAAGTATATTTCATCCACCTCTAGTGTAAGTGGTTGACCATCCAGCTTGAAGTTCTGCATGTCTACATCCCACTAATCGATCAATCTCCAGAGCAATTGGTTTTGGTCCCTTACACCCCCAATGCTCTAGAATTTGTAGAGACCGCACACTTGAAGTGCTCGTTGGGCAAGTAAGTCTTGGCAGACTTGCTCATCAACCACATCATGTTCCATTTCCCTCCACTCTAGGACCATCTTGGAGGCAAAAAACAATGCATATTTAGATTTTACACATTAAAAAACCATCCTCACAGTCGTGTACGCATTCAAAAGTTATTATAGTGGCATTTGTACGCAGTCAATGCATGCATTGACCGCATCTAGGAATCCCTACCTGAAACCCGCAGAGCTATAGCTCGCATACAGTGCCATGAAGATGTATACCTTGGCTAATAAAAAAAATAGACTACTAACAATTGAAATAAAATCTATGAAATGGAAGAGGAGAATGAGGTAACTAACCTGCTCTAGACGATTCGAAGAATGGACGCCCGTAGCTCCCAGAATCAACAACTAAAATTTGAGGTGAAAACTAACCAAAAACTACTATTTGGGTGAAATGTGAAAATGAATTGGTAAATAGTAATTTATTTTTACTATTTATAGTTTTTCAAACCCACTTTCCTATAGTTTTTACCGTTTTAAGCTGTTTTGGACTAATATGTTGTCTTGGAGTATCATTTTGAACAGTTTTTCCAACGAGAGTTGATTTTTGACCGTTTTGTGCCTATGGCAGGTATATTTTACACCCAGCATATAGGTTAGATGTCATTTTTACCTGCATTATGCATTTTTCCTTTGACCATTTTCAATAACCCTAGGTGCGACCCCAATTTTTAACCAACATGGAACCATCACTATGCTCTAGACTCATGTCATTATTTGGCGGTAGGGCTTGTCTGACCATGGGTGCCCTAGTTAGAGATTTTTTATGCCTTTTGGCGCCCATGCTGCAGTTTCTCCATAGGATTGGGAGTCCTTCATAGTTACGCCATGACGTTGCGATAAAGAATCATACTCTACTTTGTATTATGTTGGCCATCTCCCATAAGGACTCCCCCATTTATTTCAAGTTATGATTTCATTGCATTATCTTGCTTGCCTCATTTGAGCCTCGTGCCAACCTTCGCTTACTGCAGTTATTAGCCACTTGCATGCACACTTACTCTTTCCAGCCAATCAGAGCTTTAATTTATCCTTCATGACTTGACGACCCTAACCCCTGAGGGAACATTCCCCCCAAGTGTCGCTATCTTGCACATGTCTCCTTGCATTGAGCATAGGTATGTTCTACTATTTGGAACTAGTTTGCTCTCTTTTAGACACTCATTCCCTCACTTGTTGTACTATAAGCAATTTTATTCTTTTTCAAACTTTACAATATGAAAAAGACCAAAAAAATCAAATAACGAAAAAGCTAGACAAGAATATTTGTCACTATTTTCTATTTGGCAGCAGTCATGTCGCCTTTGAACAGAGCATCCATTTCCACTCCATTCATTATGAGTCGGGACTATAGTAGGACCTTAGGAGCTGTACTCGTTTCTCATATTTTACCCCACCGGCTGGTTAAGCTTCCAGTCATTGTGGAGCCCTTTGTTGATGCCTCCTGCATCGCACGGTGTCATTATGATCTAGTACTTGAGTCTATGCTTCCTGAGTCTATCCATCTGCTCATGCTCTTGCTCAAAGGAAGTCCAGAAACCAGAGTCAGCCACTCCTCAGATCTCTTGACTATTGCATGTCAGCCATCCTTATTGAGTCAGACCGTTCCTCCGAGTTCTTCCAAATCTTTCAGCATAGCTGTTACCTCATGTTGGTTGATGGAGGATGCCTTAATGCCCTCCTTCTAGCGAGTTTCGTTCCATCAACTTCAACCCATTTATTCCGGAATTGAGACTTAGAGTTCGGTTGAGTACCTTGAGGCTTGAAGTCATTAGTGGCAGGTTCTCTTTCCATCGACAGTTTTGGGAATACATCAATGTCCCTTGATCGATGGATTCATCCTAATGTTCGACCTCAATGCATCCATTCACACTTTGATGAGTGTACTGTGTGCCTTGATGCCCATTTTCATTATTGGTGGGTCATCTCGCGTCTTTTAACGGTATACATCATTGAACGGTAATCAAATGATGTCACATCAGGTTCAACTTCAACACCTTTATTCACTTGATGCGACTTGCACTGTGGATGATTTGTGTAGAAGACCCTAGACGATAGTGGCATTCAGTATGCTACTTATGATAATGACTGTACTTATGAAATTCCATTCATACATCAACAGTTTGTACCTCCAGTATTTCACCAATTGTTTCCTTTTCAGCAGGAGACCATATCTTACTGTATATGGATCATGGCTATGATCACCTATGACATGTATTCATTATGTACTGCCTACTCATGGCCATTGTATCATATTATTGTATCGTCATATGTATTCATAGATATCATTATGATGAGTGAGATGCTCTTTCCACTTGTATCCCCATCACTCCACTTTTGATACTTATAATGTATTTCGGCCATCGTAGTACCTTTCTCTGACCTCACACATTAGGGAGCATCTGTTACAGCATAATTTTCCACCTTGTGAGCATCTGCATTCATTGGCCTTTAGTATGCATTCCTATGACTCAGAACCACTTTATGTCCTCCAGGAACCTTTAGCTTCCCTATTTTTGTTCATGTACTCTTGCTGCATCACTATAGCCTGCGTATACACATGTTGCACTACTATAGCCCGCATACATCAAGTAAAATGGTAAAATAGAGTAAAAACCTCATTTTTACTCCCAAGAAGTGGTATTAGGGTGACCTTTGGCCCTCCAAGCAACCCAAAACGACTTGATTCGACCTTTCACCTACCTTGTGGAAGGATATATATTGAGCTCTTATGGTGTGTGGAAGGGAGGAGAAAGAGAGAGCAAGATAAATCTAGTGGATTTTTTCCAAGACTTGGGTCTACATCCAATAATCCTTTTTGTTGTGAACCTCATATGTTCACCTTCCAAACTCCTTCATAGTTTCAGTTTTCCATTGCATTGGGGGATTGAAGTAGTGGCGGCACAAGTGGAGGGGCCTAGTTCTCGGTTCGGATGAGTTGCCACCGGCAAGAGGTTGTATCATGTACTTCTTGTTTATATTAATAGAAAGACTCATTTTCTCATCTAATTGATCTTGTGAATGTTGTTTAATTACATTGGGTTACATTTGTTTATTATATCATGGACTATGCTATTGTTAATGCTACGATATTTCATATATTATATGCACTTTCTCGTAATTGTTGTTGAGACTAATCTATAGGACCAAGTGTAGAAGTTGGAAAGCTCAACGGGGATCTAATTCAAACGTCCGGTTGAAAGATGGTTCATTTATCCACATCCTAGAATTTACATTTATATAGCATTGTATTGAGATTTGAGTTACTTTCTGGTAGTCATCTGTCTGTTGTAGTCTGCCCCATACCATAGGAAGTTTTTCTCCGTAATAGTCGTTATCACATTTCGCCAATCTGAAAGGTTTGTTTTCCCGTGCATGTTGTATCTGCGAAACAGATAACCGCCGTAGATGCACTTCTCCGCCGGATCTGAGCCATCGAAAAGTGTGGAGCCTACCCCTTTTTCGTTGATTTGGAAATCTCTTTTGTCCGTGCATGTCTAATCAGCGAAACATTTGACGACCGTGGATTTGTTTTCATCTATCGATCTAACAGTCGTTTTGCCTACCAGTTAACACCATTCCTCCCATATCCAAAACCAAGCACCTTACCTTTGAGAAAATATTTGCAACCGTTGATCTCCAGTGTTGTAGATATGCTCCCTTCATTTTGTCTTCACATAACCCTGAGTGGATTTTCATATCCTTATTTATCACTTTCACAAGCCTAACCCTTCCAACTGCTTAGCACAAATATAATGATAACACACCCTACCTCCCTGATATGTTTTTATATCTTCCAGATCTTTCTTTCTTCACTTCTGTCATATACATGTATTGCTTCTTCTTCTTCTCTTGCTCCTACAAATATATGGGCTACATACAACTTCTATTATTCCCAGCTATTCACTGACTTCTGTCATGCCATCCTTCTTCTTGAATGTGCAAGCCTTTCTGGTCTCTTCCTCTAATCTTTAATGTTGCTTCATATATACTTCAAAAACCAGCATACAATTCAGTTTTTCTTGGCTTCCAATCTCTATTATTGAATATCCTGATACTCCCTCTTCAATTCAATATGTTGCTTATGAATATCATTCAGGAAAACACATCTCTTCAATGGTCATGTCCTTCCATCCTGAAGATTACTTCTTTTCATCAAACATGCCTCTTTTTATTAATTATGTCTTTTATTCTTTCTGCTACTTTAGTCTCCACTCCAGAGACACATATCTTCTATTTCAAATATATGTTTAGATAGTATTATGTATCTCATATTTTTACAATTGCATCTCTTCACTTTGAAGCTTGTGTCTTTTCACAATAATTAAATCTTTGTTTATTAATTATTGAATTTGTTTATTATATCTCTATAAACAAATAGTATTACTGGATTTGTTTATTTTATCTCTGTAAGCAATTTGTAAATTTTTCGGGCATATTGTATCCAACAACAACATGGAATTCTTGAGCCTGTGGGCATACTTCAACACGTGGAATTCTTGACCCTACGAGTATTTTTCAAAGCTTGTGGTCATATCTTGCAAACCCACTTCTTGACCCTGCGGGCATCTCATGTGGGCATATCCTGCAGGCATATGCTATAGTCATAAGTTGCGGGCATATGTTGTGGTCATAAACTGTGGGAATATGCTGTGAACATAACCCTAAGCCACTATAGGATTAAAAAACCATCGCGAGCATCCTTGGCCCCCTTTGCAGGAAATATCCTTTATGCCCTTGTGGGATTAACATCACCTTCCGTGGGCATATTTAAGCCCCTCCGAGCATTTCTCTTTTGTGGGCATCTTCCCTTGGTATCCATCCTTGCGAGCATGCGGGCATCATCCTCATCCTTGCGGGCCACTTACCTTGTGGTCTCACCTTTTCTCTCTTGCGGGAATTACCTTCTTATGCAGGAATCTTTTATTTATGCTTGCAGGCATCTCTATGGGGATATACAAGTGCCCTGTGGGCATTTTTCCTTCTTAATGATAATATGATTTTTATTAACTTGGCAGGTGTAATTTTTGCACGTGTAACCTCCAGAGTAAATTCTGAGACCATGACTAGATAACTAGATCATCAACGAACAATCCTATACCAACTACTAAATTTATCATCACAAGGACACTTCCTAGCACACATTTACAAATGCCTCTTCAACCTTCTGATTTCAACACTTAGCCAAATTTGCACTTTCCTAGACTTGGTCCAATCTGCCTAAAACACCTTTTTGGCAGATCAATAACATCTCCCTCAGCGACTCTTTGGACAAGATGAGACCATGGTTGGGTAGACAAAACACCAACCTACAATATTCCCATATGGTGTGGGCATTTTATTTCACCTACAATTTGTGGCAGGCATCTTCTTGAGGCTACTTAGTCAACTTTACTTCCTCTAGTGCAAAACCTTGTTTTGGAAGACCTATATCTTTCTCCTCAGAGGTGATTAAGGAAAACTGATTCCATGAATGGATAGTCACTACAACTAGATATAGCCAGGTATGATGGTGTGGGAATTATCTTCAAGCCATGAATTATGGCGGGTATTCTCTTAGAGCAGTTTTGACTAATTTATCCATACTTAGTCAATTTCCAAATTTCACAAACTTGCCATTCTTTTCCAGAATGATGTCAGATTGCAATACTGACTTGATGATAGAACCATAACACTATCATGTTTCTTTCCATCCTCATCACACATGTCATATCATCATTCCATAAAATCACTTACATGTCATCACTTCCTTTGTCATTCCTTTTTCTTCCACTGAGTTCACCCTGCCATCATGTCCTTGGTTATTCCTTTGTCATTACTAAACTCATTTTCACATCAATGAAAATCATCTTCAACAGTTTGGTTCTATATTGGGGACCCCCACATCATGCCTCAAACGCTCGGAAATGGTGCTATTATGGCATCTCCGGAACTAGGGTTTTTCTCACTGAAGGCCATTCCAATTTTTCTCAAGGGGGTCAATTCTCATCAGAAAGATCCCGGGTGTGCGTGTCCATAGTGAACACATCCAAAATTTCCACGTGCATGTGTGGGAGATAATGGAACCCAAATGTGCTTGTTGGTTTAGGTTATGTGCCCCCAATGCAAATCCTCAAAGTGTCCATGAATGGCCACGGGGTTCTTGACCAAAATTCCCATAACACCAAAAATGTGACTCTGAATGCAAAGACATTGATTCTGGTGGCTTCAGGACATTGGATTCTAGCTGGGGGACCCCCCACACCATGCCTCAAATGATCAGAAACAATTCTATTGTGTCATCTCCGGAACTAGGGTTTTTCTCAGTGAAGGCCAGTTCAATTTTGCTCAAGGGGTTCAATTCTCATCCGAAGGCTCCTGGGAATGCATGGCCATTGTGAGCACGTCCAAAATGGCCATGTGCACATGTGGGAGATGAAGGAACCCAAATCCACTCGCCAGTTTGGGTTCCATGCCCCCGGGAGAAAATCCTCAAAGTGTCCCTGAATGGCCACGACGTGCCTGACCAAAATTCTCGTAGCACCAAAACCGTGACTCCGATCACAAAGCTGACGATTCCAGTGGATTTGGGACGTAGGGTTCTTGCTGGGAGACCCCCCACACCATGCCTCAAACTCTCGAAAATGGTGCTATTGTGCCATCTCTGGAACTAGGGTTTTTCTCAGTGAAGGCCATTCCAATTTTGATCAAGGGGGGTCAATTCTCATCCGAAGGCTCTGTTGTCGCTAGAAACACACCTCGTGTTAATGTGGAAGAAATATTCAAGCTACTAAGTGTGTCCTTGGGAGAAATCCTTGAGTCAAGTAATGTCACTTGATTCTTGACTCCTCCATTTAGGAAAACTCCTAATGAATCCAAGGGGGTGGACCCTAAAGGTTGCTAAGGATGATTAAGCTAGCTAGTTCTGGTGGATGAGTTTGTTTGTTTTTAGGATTTTTTTTTAATAATAAAGTTGATACAAGCAATTTGCAATAAAAATAAAGCATAAAAACATAAAGTTTAAACAACATAAAGATTAAACATGTTTATCAATCCATTCAACACATGATAGAAATTGAATACAGATTATAATGATAAATCAAGAAAGACCAGTGCTAAAAATGGAGTCCAATAAAATGTTGTTGTAATGCTTGAAATAAAATGTTGTGCAAATATTCTCGGTCAATTTTTAATTATGTGAAGATGAGTATATTATTAGGGGAAGGGGGATTTCCAATATACCGTGAGGTACTGGAAATATGTCTGGCATGTGGAAAACGTGCTCCTCACTCAAAAATGTGGGTTGGATCGGTGTCTCTGGGAGATGTTCAACACTACATAAAATGAGGGTGTAGTCTAACGGTATCCCGAGGTCACTACCCAGTGGTTCCTGCTTCCTTTTAGGAATTTCCCCACATTATGCCAAGAATCGATACGCCAGATTTTTGTATATGGGTGGCTTATTAGGAAGTGTTAAACTAATTACTAGTCACTAAGTCCATTTCGGGTTTGATCAACATGTTTAGTTAAATATGCAGTGATTGAGAGCATACATGGACAAAGCCTTGTTAATTTTAAAAGTTTTTGAACAGGTTTTCTTGTTTATTAAAAACCCCAAAAGTTTTTTTATGGCCAGTACTCGGGCAAGCCCTTATCCCAAAACCGTACTTCAGGAAAGCAAGGGAGGTTAATTGGAAAATAAAAGACTAAAAGTGAAATGTGATCTAATTAATACACTACCAGGGTAGTGGGTTAGTATCCGATTTACTTTTGCAAAAGATAAAAAACAAATTATATTGAAAAGTATACAATCTGCAAAAAATAAGACAAACAAATTCCTAGGTCCTGAATGAGTCAATGGTCCAATATTTGGATTGGACTACACCGTTAAATTTTAATTTATTTTGGTTGTGTTTAGTTAAACTAAGCTAATGTGAAAATTATTAGGGTGAAAAATGACAACATCCACAAAAATTGCATCAACACCAATCCCCCTTGGGGGATGAGAAGCAAGCTTTGTGAGCTTGCTTCCAAAAATCTGTTTATTACAAGATTACAGTGTCAAACTTGAAATGAAAGAACTCATGTCTTTCTCCTTATAGATATTGGAGAAAAGAGGTTACAAATAATGGAGGCAAAGTTGGGAAGGAAAGGTAAGGTTCAAGGAAGTCTTGGATCATCCAATATGGTCAAAATGAGTAATCCAAAGACTCCTTTGTGCTGTCATGCAACAAAAAACCAGCAAACAAATTAGTATCAAAAAGTGCCCAAAATCACTTTAAAAGTGACTTGGGAAAAATTAAAAAATACTAAAAAATTATAAGTTAAGAAACTAGTTATCTAAAGCAAAGAACTAAGATGGATTGGCTAGAAATCCAACCCTCTTAGGGTCTTGGAAAACCTTGAAAAGGAAGTCAATGAAGCACTTAGTTGCTTGATCTAAACTTTAAAAAAATATAAGAAAAGCAATCTTTAAATAAACTTAAAAGTTGACTTGAATAATTTACTGAAAGACAGTTTTCAAAGCTAGATCCAACAAAATAAATGATAACTTTTAAACTACCTTGGATCTATGCATAAAAATCAGATCTATTCTTTTGATAAGCTTACTAATCAAATCAGAACTGAAAGTAACAAAAACCAGTAACCAAGAAGAAAATATTTTTAAGAAGAGAAAGAGTAAGGAGAGCAAAGCTTGTTGCCGGAAAGATCAACCAAAAAGGCTTCTTCCTGGAGTGTCGAGAGACAATTTTCTTGAAAGTTTTTGAAGGTGGAGTGTAGTCAAACTAGATCCAAACTTCCTCCAAGCTAGGTACTCTGAAACTTAGTCACAAAACTTGCACACCCATGAGATCTTGAAAACACATATAAAAAGAGATTAAAATAACACATAAATAAACTTATTTAACATGCAAATCTTTGATCTCTAATCATACATAAGAAGATAGAAATGAAAGTAAGCTTACTTACAATATCTATTCCTATTGATTCAAAGGAATCCTTGAGGCAAGATCTATATCAAGAGTAAACAAGAAATTGCAAAAAAAAACAAGTTACCCCATGAACAACATTACAATGTTAATCCACGCATAAAGGCACTACAAATTTCAGCCCCCAAATCTTTCGTTATTATCAATGCAAGATAGAACAAATTACAATAGCAAGCCTTCTCTCATTCCAACTCTAACTAGTTTGGAATGAGAGAGGTTCTCTCAATTTATAGAAAATAGGAGGGGGGGGGGGCGCACTTGTGAAGGAGAGGAGGGTGCATGGATGGGCCTAAAATATAGCTACACATTTTGGGCTGCCCAAAAATCAGCCCAAATAGGGCCTAAAATATAGCTACAAATTTCCACAAGTGAAGGGCCCTCTCTCTTGGGAAATGCTCCCCCTTCATGGGGAAATGTGCCCAAGTCATGGGGAGATGATCCCTTATTTAGTACTGCCCCAAAAGTGTGATAAAAATCTTCTTACACCCCCCCTAACATAGCTGATCCAAAAACTCTTACAAATCCCCATAAATGAGGAATTTTATTTTTGACATTTTTCACTTTTTTTTGCATTTTTTCTCACTTTTTTTACTTTTTTGGTTTCTTGTGAAATAAATGGAAAATAAAGTGTTAAAACACTTAGGAAAATAGTTTTAGGAGTAAGTGGGTGCTATGAGTTAGAAAATGAGTACCCCGATAGCAAAAAATACCCCTAGACCACACTTTATCATATTTTCAATTTTTTTTACCAAACTATTAAAAAATGGCTTGTTTTTATGGAAAAATATATTTTTCTCAGAACTTTAAAAAAAAACCTAGGGGGACCTAACACATGTCCATATGAATCAAAACATATGCCTAGCATGGTTTAATACATTGACACTTAGGCTCTAATAACCTCTTAAGGCTTAAAAATTACGCTGACCACCCCAACTTTGAAGGATTGAGTGAAAAACTCGAAATTTATTAGTCGTTTGTTCAACAACAAACAATTTCCAAGGAAAAACTCACTCTGGGCTAGTCGGATTAATGTTTAAGTCCTAGGAAGTCGAGTCTTTTACATAAATATACCATGATAGCACATTTATTACAATTTCCCCGAGGCGGTATGAACATGTGGTACAAAAAATAAAAAGGGCCTAGAAGGCCTGATGGACTTCTGAAATCTGATAATGAACACTTTTACATGTTCAAAATTTGTCGGCTCACTTGAAATCCAACTAAGTATGTCTTAGTAGGAAACATCTGGCTCCATCTAGGGACACGTGCTCTGATTGATCTTTAATCATAAAGAGTATGTGAGAATTCTAGAATCTTTGGTTCCTGCACAAAATTAAGAACCATCAACATCAGATATATAAGAAACCAAATGAAACAACTAAGTCATAAATAATGTACATGGCTAATATACAAAAAACTATAATACAAAAAAGAATATGGTACAACAATAATATACAAAAGTAACGTATAAAATAAGGGTTTAGAAAAATCCCGATAGACAATGCCCCTATGGACATCAAAGGTTGTTGTTGAAGAACAAATTCAACAATTGGCCATTCACTAGAAGAGTCGGCTTATCTCCATCCATGTCATTTAGATAAAAATAATTAGCACCAGCTACTTCATAAATGATGTATGGGCCCTTCCATAAGCTGTCGAATTTTCCATGCATGCCCAACTTCTCTCGTCGCTTGTCCTATAATAAAACTGTATCACCAATCTGAAAAGGATTTGGTCTAGCAGACTTGTCAAAGGTACTTTTGACTTTATCTTGATTCCTGATACACTGGTTGAGTGCCTTCCTTTTGTTTTCATCCAATTCTATCAATTGACTCTAACTATGTTTTGTACTGCATCCTAATATGAATTGAAATCCTAAAGGAGCTGATATACCAAAATATTTAAGTGAATGGCCAAAGTAACATCAAGGCCATAAACAATCTGTAAAGGACTTTTCCCAGTTGAAACCTTCTTGGTAATCCTATATTCCCACAAAGCATACTTAATTTTGCTATCCCATGCTTTTTTGTTATCACCAACTGTTTTCTTGATTATGGTCACTAGGTTCTTATTACTTGATTCAACAAGACCATTTCCTTGAGGATAATAGTTGGAAGAATGGGATAGGACAATACCATACTTGAAGCAAACAGAAGAGATGTCCAATGAACTGAAAGCATGGCCATTGTCTATGGTTATTTTGGTTGGAACCCTAAATCTAGTGATGATCTTATCTTCTAAGAATTCCATAACCACTTGGTCAGTTTCCTTCTTGGTGGGTATTTCTTCCACCCACTTGGTGAAATAATTAGTTGCAGCAAGAATCCAAGTATATCCATTACTTGAATTTTCCTTAAACTAACCAATGAAATCGAGCCCCCCTGCTGGAAAGGGGCTTGGAATACTACAGGATGAAGGGGCAAAGCTTTCAATTTTTGCTTCCCAGTGAACAACTGAGACTAGGGACAACTTCTGACAAACTTGTGCACATTTGAAAAAAGACTAGGCCAATAGTAACCTGCTCTAAGGATTTTGTGGCCTATGGTTTAGTTGCAAAATGTCAACTACAAAAACCTGAATGAAATTCAACCAAGAGTTTTTTAGACTCTGGTTCATCAATGCACCTAATTATTAATCCATATGGGTTTCTCCAACCCATTCCGTTTTGTGTTATGCAATACTTAGTGGATTTTAATCTCAATGCTCTTCTCTTATGGCCAACTAGGTGATCTGGGCATGTGAGATTAAGGAGGAAAAAGATAATATCTGAATACCATGACTACTGCTCTAATCTTTGAAGTTCTGTTGATACTCTTTGTTCTGAATTATTGCTCTGAAAAACTTTTCCTAAGGATTCTTCATTTCCTTGAGTTAACATTTTATCTAGGCCTTGTCCTTTTATTAACTTAGTGGGTTTTATCTCTAAGTCATATTCCTGAATATTTGAAACCCACTTACCTCTAATGCCTACACAATCTTGTTGGGATAGGATATCTTTGACAGCTATGTGAGGTACATATCCTACAATCTTTGAATATCCAACATAGGTCCTAAAATGCTTAAGGGATTTGACAAGTGCATATGCCTGCTTTTCCATGGTAGTGTATTTTAATTATGAATTTTGTAAATCCCTACTCATGAAATCAATATGTTTCTCTTGTCCCTCATTATTCTTTTGAAGCAAGACACCAGCAATTGTGTCTTCTGAGGCAAAGGAAAATATCTGAAACTCTTTTGAATAGTATGGACTAATTAGAAATGGAGACCTAGTTATGGCATCCTTTATATTTTTAAATGATGTTTTTCCTCCACTTGACCTTTCAAATCTGACATCTTTCTTTAACAATTTTTGTAAAGGTTTCATATGCTATGGCATATTAGGGATAAATATTCTTATAAAGTTGATCTGACCATTGAAGGATTGGAGGGATTTTAAATTTTGGGGTAAGGGAACATTCTTGATAGATTATACGCTCTCAGGATCAAACTTGGCCCCATATTTGGAAATGATGTGGCCTAACAACTTGCCCTCATCAAAACCAAATACTGACTTGATTGGATTTACAGAAATGCCATACTTGCGACATCTTTCGAAAACTTGCCTTAGATGATTGACATGGTCATATATTTCTTTAGAGAAAATGGTCAAATCATCCTGATATATTTCAATGATCTTATGAATTAATTCTTTGAAGGAAAATTCCATGGCCCTCTGAAAAGTGGCACCCACATTTAATAAGCAAAAATGCATCCTTAGAAACTTATAAGTGCCCCAGGGTAAGGTAAATGTTATTTTATGTTGATCCTCTTTATTTACTAGCATTTGATTATATCCAGAGAAGACACCCAACATGGACATCATTCCAGAACCCGTTACTCTTTGAAGTAAGGTTTCCATGTTGGGGAATGGGTAATTATCTTTTAAGCATGATATGTTAATATTTCTAAAATCTATGCATATTCTGATTGACCCATTTTTATTTCTTACAACTACTAAGTTGCAGCATGAAGATGAATTCCTTGTAGGTGCTATAATCCCTACTACTAACATTTTCTGAAGTTCCTTCTGAACAATTGGGGCCAACTTAGGATTTATTTGCCAAAGTTTTTGGCAGAAAGATTTGAATTCTTTCATTTCTTCTTTAAGGAGAATGGTGTGTTGGAAAACATCATCCATATAAGCTTTGAGCTCATTATATCTAAAGGCCATCACATCTCTATATTCTTTGATTAATTCTATTAAGTCATTTCTTTCCTTTTCTTAGGTACCTTTTCCATTTTTATTAATTTGGGGTCTTTATTTGTTCCAATATTTAATTCCACATAATCCCCTGGTTTTATTGATCCCTTCTTAGTATTGTGCCTATCCTTCCTAACAAAGAGTTTCTCCAAAGCTATGAGACTACTTGGGATGTGATTTATGACATTTTCTTCATGCTCCTGATACTCTTTACCCTCTTGCTGATAACTGACTTGACAATCCTCAAATTCTTGAACATTATGGATGAATCTCAGAAGTTGCTCATCATTGTTGAAAACTTTCTAATGAGTTATATTGTTAGGAATTGATGGCCTAAAATTTATTTCCATTTTACCATTTCCACTTATCATTTCATCTGATGGTTGAAGGATGGATGCTTCCACTATTAGTTTATCTTTTGAACTATTCTCTTCTCTAGGTATTTCTTGAATATTAAGTGCATCAAACCATTCCATAGTGTCCCAAACAAAATTTCTATACTTCTTTAATCTTTCACACTTGCATTTGTACTTGTTCTTTAGTTGGAGGATAACTAAATCTAAATCACCTTTAATGTTCAACATCTTTATCCCCATATCCTTAGTTGTTTCTAGCCCAACTAATAATTCTTCATACTCTGCTACATTATTAGATGCTTTGAATTCAAGTCTAAAAGTAAAGTTGAAGGTTTGATTAGAAGGTGAAATGATTACTACACCAGCCCCTTTTCCCGACTTAGAGTATGCTCCATCAAAGTACATTTTCCAAACTTCATCTATCTTTTAATAGTTTAATTTTTCTTTAATAGGGACCATGAAATTAGATAAGATGGCATAGTTTCCAAAGTTATCAGTATTGCACACAAACTCATTAGAAGGATTCTTAGATTTTCGACATAATGCTTCCTTTATGTTTCCCTATGAAGTATAACCCTAGTGTTTTCAGATGCAAGCACAGTTTCATAAGTCCAATCCATTTGAATATGACCACCCAAAGGTGAAACCCATTTCCTTGACAAAAGCATGCCTCATTTATCTGGCACATCAATCACCAAAACATCCATAGTAATGTTGACATCGGGATACTTAGCCAATCTTACTTGAAGGTCCAAAATTATCCCTACCACATCAATCTCTCTAACATTCATACCACAAACATTGTGGTAAGGTCAGGTGATTCTCAAATCTAATTGTTCCATAACTTTTCTTGTAATCACTTTTGATGATGCACCCGAGTCAATCATGCAATTATGAAGAAGCACATCATTCACTAACAAGGAGACATAGAAGGGAGGATGCTCCTCTCGTCTTCGATCCACACTATGAAGTATCACATGTGCATCTTCACTAACAACATTATTACTTGGAAGAGCCTTCTGTTTGATATTACCATCGGTTGTATCCTAAGGGCCTTCTAAAAATTTCAAAAACTTATCCTTTCGAATATGGTCCTTAAGCAGTTCAGTTGCATGCACAAGGACTTTAGCATTATTTAACCAATTACCCATGTCAAGCTTTGAATCGATTGTTTTAATAGGATTTATTACCTTAGGCACAAATGGAGTTGCTTTGGTTGTTGTGGAATGATCCTTTCTCTGATAAATAGCTCCCTTAAATATAGCATCCATCATCTGTCTGACCTGCTCTGGTGAAGGATTCTCTCCATAGTTTTTTGTAATGAATTCCTTTTCTTGGATATACTCTATGGATTGTTTCCAATGTTAACTAGATAGGGGGTAGGTTTGGTCTACCAAATTTATAAATTCAGGCTCGCTTGATTTTGCATCTTGATTTATTGGTCCCATAAACTCCTTGTTCATTAACTTGGCTAGCTACATAACAAGTGGATACCTGATGAAACTGATCACTTGGCCTGATCATCTACCATGTTGGCTGATTCTAACTGATTCAAAACTCTTGGCTCATGAAAAAGTGCTTTCTTCTTATAAACTTGATTTTGCTTATGTTGAAAATTTATTGGTGCTTGAGGAGCATGGGCAACATGGTTTCTTTCCATCATGACCAACCTATTTTCAATGTGATTTAGTTGAGAAGAATGATTGGCCATTTTTTGATTCTGATTAGTTACCAAGGTCTTTATCATTTTAGACATTTCTTTCATGGAATATTTGGAGGACTCTTTATCTACTGAATCTACAGCTTTACCCTTTGGCTCTTGATGTTTTTTGTATGATGAAGTGTTTCTTGTAAATCCTGGTATGTTGGACTTGCCTGCATTCTGCATATTTTTCTCAATCTTGATAGCCATGTCTTGAGCACTTCTAAGAGAAGCATGTTCTTTATCTCTTAGATGATACCTCATATCACCATTGATTGCTTCGATGTAATAGATGAGGATTGAGGCATCGAAGGGCTTAATGTCTTTATGAAGGCTTGTAATTAAGTACCTAAACTTCTTGTTGAGTTCTTCTACTGCTTCATTCTCATTCTTTTTAATGGTGTGAAGAGCTTCTAACTGATATCTTGGTTCTTTCTTCTCTCCCCAGTTTTATTTAAACCCAATTAGAAATTCATCAAGCTTTTTGTATGAGTTATCACTCAAATCAAAGTACCAATCTGAAGCATCATCTTCTAGGGAGAGGGAAAATAACTTCATTTTGACATCATCATGATTGTGAGCAAGTGCATTACACCAACTAAACAAGAGTCTTGAGAACTTCTGCAATTGAGACTTAGCTATGACAACATTGTTTCCATGGAAAGTTGGAAGCTTCTTGATAGAATCATCAGGAATGGCATGTGGTTGACCTGCTATCTGAGAAAAGTCAAGGGGTTTGAAAAAGTTCGTCATTTCTACATGAGGAAAATTACCAAACAAGTTGTGGATATCTGAAAGGGACTGGGACCCTAAATATTCAAGGATTATACGAGAATATTGTCTATTCAACCTCCTTCTATAAGCCCTTTCAGGCTCAGGAATAAGATAGAGTAGATTTTCATAATTTCTTCTAGTTAAATACCTTGGAGGTTTTATTGATAGTGGAGTCGCCATATGGATCGAGTGAAATTTATTTTATTAAATAATATCTATCAATTTTTTTTTTAAATTTTTTTTTACTTTTTAATTTTAGAAGTTAAGTTAAGTTAAGTCAAACCAGGGAATACAAATATTTATCCCCAGTAACGGGGCCAAAGAATGGTGTTAGCAAAAACACACCTAGAGTTAACATGGCAAAAATATTCAAGCCACTAAGTGTGTCCTTGGGGAAGATCCTAGAGCCAAGTAGTCTCACTTGATTCTTGACTCCTTCATTTAGGAAAATTCCTAACGAAGCCAAGAGGGGTGGAACCTAAAGGTTTCTAAGGCTGATTAAGCTAGCTAGTTCTGGTGGATGAGTTAGTTTTTCTTAGGAGTTTTTTTTAATAATAAAATTGATACAAGAGATTTGCAATAAAATTAAAGCATACCAACACAAAGATTAAACATCATAAACATTAAACATGTTTATCAATCCATTCAACACATGATAGAAATTGAATACAGATTATAATGATAAATAAAAAAAGACCAGTGCTGGAAATGGAGTCCAATAAAATCCTATTGTAATGCTTTAAATGAAATGTTGTGCAACTGTTCTTGGTCAATTTTAAATTATGTGAATATGAGTGGATTATTAGGGGAAGGGGGATTTCCAATATACCGTGAGGTACTAGAAATATGTTCAGACTGTGGAAAAGGTGGATCATCACTTAGAAATGTGGGTTGGATCGGAGTCTCTGGGAGATGTTCAACACTACACCAAACGAGGTTGTAGTCTAATGGTATCCCAAGGTCGCTACCCAGTGCTTCCTGCTTCCTTTGGGGAATTTCCCCACATTATGCCAACAATCGATACGCCAGATTTTCAAATATGGGTGGTTTATTAGGAAGTGTTATACTAATTACTAGTCACTAACTCCCTTTCTGGTTTGATCAACATGTTCAGTCAAAGATGCAGTAATTCAGAGCATATGGGGACAAAGCCTTGTTAATTTTAAAAAAATTTGAACATGTTTTCTTGTTGATTAAAAACCCCAAGAGTCATTTTCTAGCCTATACTCAGGAAATCCCTAATCTTGAAACCGTACTTCGAGAAAGCAAGGGGGGTTAATTGAAAAATAAAAGACTGAAAAGTGAAATGTGTGTTAAAATGCTCACAGTAGATCCAAGAGATTATGTAAACCTCACAATGAAAGAATTTAGGAATAATAGAAGAAGAATAGAGCAGTAGAACATAGATCCAAAGGAGCTCAGATAGAGGTAGAATAGTTACACATGTTACATTAATTAGAATAGTAAAACGGTAATTATACAATGCTCAGGATTCGAATACACTATGTGTGATTCGAATTAGCCTACATGGACAAATCCAAAATCAGTGGAGTGTCATCAAAGCACAATTAGAAGTCTATCTCATCATCGGTGGAGTCATCAATGCATAAGTAACTATCAACCATCAGTCAAACTGAGTCTAACTGAGTGTGGTAGGTGTAACTGGCACATGGAGGCACTAACTAAATGAAGGAGGATCAGTGGAGGGTGCATGAGGAGTTATCTGGAGTCAGAATGGGTAGTCAAGTCTCATCGGAGGTCTATCGGAGTGATACAGTCAGTTGAGAGTCAGTCTAGTCTTAAATCAAGGAAAGAATTGATGATAACTCAATTAACTGAAGTCCAACAGGAGTGGTAGGTGAGAAAAGGCACCCTTCTCAAGTGGTGGGTGAGAATTGGGCGCCTCCCTGTCTAAGAGGGCTAAAACTGATCTAAGAGAATCTCCTAGGGATAGCTAACTGAGCGCTAGGTGTTGGGACTGATGACTAGGATGCATGCAATTGCATGCATGCATGCAGAATGCATGCTGCATGCAGAAATGCATGTAAGACTGATAATGAAAACATGTGAAATGATGGTAGGACTAGGATGGAGTATAGGAATATCCTAACACCCCCCCTTAATCCATCCTAGGCCCTAGTAACTAGGACCAAAGGTCACCCAAACAAAATAAATGATAGAAAAACAAAGAACTGTCCACAAACCGAGGAAATGGGGAAAACCTCATGGGAAAATACCCCCCCTCAAAAGAAAAGTAAAATAACTCAAAGAACCATCATACTAAGCAGAAAAGAAAGAAGCTTTCATCAGTGAAAACTTTTGCAAAAAACTTGGCAAGCTAATCCTCTATAGGATGCCAAAGCAGGTGCTAGATCTGGATCTGGTCTTCTGATGTGCCTCCCACTGTGTAGAGAATGTGTTGGACGAACCAAGTCTTTCAGGAAACCTTTCTTTCACTGGAACGAATGGATCATGATGAGTCTTCCCAAGGGATGGAAGAGTGGACCCTGCCATCATGCAGCATCTCTCATGGAGAGGTAGATGGCATAATGCAAGGTTGGCATGATGTTGAAGTCTGGTGGTTCTGTGATCAAATGAATCCTCAATTGTGTTCTCAGTAGGTGCAAGGACTGTGTGAGCCCATATTGGCCTTGGCTCTGGATTGAGAACATATGTTGGTTATGGATCTGAATGTTCTTGAACTTTGATCTCAACATCAAGATCTTCATCTTCATCTTCATTAGAAGAAGAGTCACTTGAACCTTCATCAGATTCTGAAGGAGTAGGAAGAGAAAAGGGTAGAAAATGAGAGAACTCATATTCCTTGGAGGCATGATTTGCAAACCCTTTCGCTATAGTCTTCCCAGTATAGATTTATGTGATCTCAACTGTGTCAGGACTAAAATTCGCCTTCTTAGGTGATCTGGTGTGAGTCATCTGATATACAAACAACAAATTTGCTGTCAAGGAGGGAACGAATAGAACATTCTTGAACTTGCCATGCTCCATATGTACTGTACCCAATCCTTTGGCAGAGATCTGAGAGTTGTCTCCCATGTGAATAGTAGGCCCATCTTTGAGATCTAAAGAAGAAAATGATTCTTCAGAGGCAACCATGTTGTTGGAGGCTCCAAAATCTATGAGGAGGGCCTTTTATTTTGAAAAACCAGCCATCAATGCATGGAAATCCTCATGACTATCAGTTCCACTTCCAGAATCAGACATCTTTGCATCTTTTGGAACAACAATTTTGTTCTGTTCAAGAAGATTGGTAGGTCTATTTTCCTGTGCATGCAAGCTTTCTCAGGATTGTTTCCTCTCTTGTAGTAGGAACATGTAGATCTCCTATGTTTGTCCTTCTTGGAGTTGGAGGCTCCTTTTGATGGACCTGACTTATTAGTCAACTTGGATTTAGATGGCTTCTTATCCTTGTCTTTTTGCCTCCCTTTCACATTCGTCCCACTTGCTCCTCTAGCTAGAAGAGCTTGATCTCTGGAGGCCTTGATGGCACCCATTTGAATCAATTTGTCCTCTTCTTGTATGAGAGCTTCAATGAAGGCTGCTAAGGTGGGAAACTTCCATCCAGGGATTGACATTCGCCTAGAATGGAAGGTAGATACAAAGACAGAAAATTGAGATCCAAGTTTGCTCAAAATGGAGAGCACCAATTGCTCATCACTTTTAGTGATGCCACAATGCTTGCATTATAAAACCAGTTTCTGAAATTTTGAGAAGAATTCTTGAATTCTCTTGAAATTGCTAGGTTGTAGGGCAACGAATTCATTTTTGAGAATATGGCCTTGTAACATCCCGAAAATACCAAAATAAATAAATAAATAAATAGCAATATTTATCAGAATTATCTAATGCGGAATGAGATAACTAAATTGAACACTTAATTAAGGTAAGATAATCATAATGACACATCATTAACCTCTATTAATTAAAATTTCTACTTCAGATATTAACGGTTGTTAACTTCCTAAACGAGATATCTTTGTATGTTTATGAAAACTAGTACAGTTCATGATTTGTCTCGGTTCTTGATTAAATGTACATGCTTCTACAATTGGTACTACATTTAAATTATTGATGGAATGCTAACAGTTTGTTTGTTTGATAAAAGGGATCCTATGAGGCACCCCGGAGCTTACTTAGCTACGTTTAGCTAAGGCAATTGAACTTGTTTCCATGTGCATACCACAGGTAAGAAATATTTGTGACAGCATAAAAATTAGAGTACTTGTGTTTTTCATAACGTCGTCAATATATAATGTTAAGTGCTTCCTTGCGACATTTAAAAACTGAAGGTATGGATACCTAGCTCTAAACTAGTTTGTAAACTAGCTTTCAAAACTCTTCAGTATTGTGATTTCATGTCGTCCAAGTACTTGTTATCATGCTGCAATTATTCTCATATGATTAACGTCAATGTTAACAAAACAGTACTCCCAATATCTATTAATGATGCTATTAGGAAAGATATAGAAATAGTATTGTATCTTGATTAAACTCAAACTACTCTAAGTTATGTAATTTATAAATGAATACACAGTTAACATAAATAAAGCATACCGACTAGTGTTTGTACAAAGATTGTAGCTTTAAAGTGTATCTCATCAATACTTAAACAATATCTATGATGATACAACGATCCTTGCATTGCATGGCTAAACAAAAGGAAGTGATCGTAAATATAGTATTTATACTATGAATTAGCATTATCAAACTTCATTTTAAAGCCTATATAAAAGGTAGAAATGAAATAGATACATTTATTATTGTTACTATGCCTTTACATACTACTATGTAATTTAATTATTACAATGTCTAAACCTTAGGCTTGAAACTATATAAGACTTACACTACCAATTACATTTATAAACTTAAACAAATTGCAATCCTAACTATATGATCATATGCTAGATTGAATAATATGAATCTATCTACATGTTGGCACTGTCGGGCTTTGACATATGCCAAACCATTGGATACGATGCAATATGATACTACAAACATTATATTAAAACATAATATTACAAAACTCTTAACCTAAGTATGACTATCATGAGCTTTGAATTTACCCTAGCTCATGAATGAAGTGCTAAGTTGATGTACCTTAAATGTGTTAATTGACAGGTTGATAGAAATACGATTATGTATTAAATTCCTTAATCGAAATCCATAGTGGAAGGTTGGTTGTCAACCCACGTAGCTCGCCCATGATAACCTTGATTGGTTTAAACTCTAGAATGCCTGGCTGTCAATGTTAATACAATGCTTCACTTTCGATCTGTACACTGCAATACCCTCGTAGCAGGCCTTGCTGGCGATGATGTGGTTGATGTAATTAATCGATATCAATACAAGGTAGCTCGGTCTCCAAGGTTACGCCGTTGGCATCTCCATGCTCATTGATCTTATCAATTCTCGACCGTTGATGTTGCTACTCTAAACCTCGCTGTATGTATTGCATTGCAAATTTTCCAGTCTTCATTTTTACGTTAGGGTATGGCCGACAAGCTACCCAAAAAGTAGGGTTTGGTGAGAAAGTCTCTGAAGGTTCAATCACGCGACCTGTGAGTGATCAACTTCTTAAATAATATACAAGATGATAGCCTCCTGCACTTGAACTGTGTTAACTGAATAGTGGCAGGGTTTAACTTCTTCCAGTGATGTAATAGAATTTCGGACAGAGTTAGAATATTCCACGGTTAGAAGAAAGTTTACTGTGAAAAGGTTTTAGAGTCGTGGTGAAATGTCAACTTGCTTCGTCGTTTTGATAAAGTATAAGCTTGTTTCTTCGAAAAGCCAAAATGAAAGGTAGAAATTTGATACTGTACAAGAGGTTGTAATACTTGATTCGATTCTGTAAAACTTGTTTTAACCCTTGCAATGTTTGCTTGGAAGGTACCCGCTTGAAAGAAGTTGAAGGTTGAAGAAAGAGAAACTGGAAATGCTTCGGTTTCCTGGTAAGCTCCGGTAGTTTCTCGCAAGGCCTCGTAGGTGCCTTTGATGATGCTTCCTGTATGTTGAGAGTTGGAAAAACCTTCGAAAGTTTCAATGATGGCCGAACAAAGTTTTAAGTTTGTTTTTGTTTTGATGCAAAATTGTTTAGAGGGTAGCCTCTCAGTCTTTTACGATGCCTTTTTTTGTTTTTTGATGCCTGGCTAAGTTGTTGATAGAGACGTCAACGTTTATTCTGCCAGATGTTTCAAGGGTAAAAGCCCTGTGTAATTTCAATGCTTCACAACTTTGGTTGTGTGAGTTTTTGGTTGAAAAGGGGTAAGTCCCGTGCCTTGAGAAACCTTCACAGTTTTTAATGAAAAAGTTTGGAAAGGAAACTTAAAGAAACAAAGTTTGTTTCTGGTTTACAGTTACTCATTGCTTGACTGTAGGTTGATAGATACTTTGCTATGTATCATTTGAATTTTAAGCAAATTATTGGTCTTTGTATTTTATAAAATGGCAATGCCACAGGGTTCAATGAATACAACCCCTACCTATAGGTTTTAATGGCAGTCTTGCTAGGGTTTAACTTCTTCCAGTGATGTAATAGAATTTCAGACAGAGTTTGAATCTTCCACGGTTAAAAGAAAGTTTACTATATTAAGGTTTTAGGGTTGTGGTGAAATGTCAACTTGCTTCGTCGTATTGATAAAGTATACGCTTGTTTCTTCGAAAATCTAAAATCAAAGGTAGAAATTTGATACTGTACAAGAGGTTGTAATACTTGATTCGATTCTGCAAAACTTTTTTTAACCCTTGCAATGTTTGCTTGGCAGGTACCCGCTTGAAAGAAGTTGAAGGTTGAAGAAAGAGAAACTGGAAATGCTTCGATTTCCTAGTAAGCTCCAGTGGTTTCTCGCAAGGCCTCGTAGGTGCCTTTGATGATGCTTCCTGTATGTTGAGAGTTGGAAAAACCTTTGAAAGTTTCAATGATGGCCGAACAGAGTTTTAAGTTTGTTTTTGTTTTGATGCAAAACTATTTAGAGGGTAGCCTCTTAGTCTTTTACGATACCTTTTTTTTTTTTTTTGATGCCTGGCTAAGTTGTTGATAGAGATGTCAACGTTTATTCTGCCAGATGTTTCAAGGGTAAAAACCTTGTATAATTTCAATGCTTCACGACTCTGGTTGTGTGGTTTTTTGGTTGAAAAGGGGCAAGTCCCGTGCCTTGAGAAACCTTCACAGCAACAAAGTTTGTTTCTGGTTCACAGTTACTCGTTGCTTGACTGTAGGTTGATAGATACTTTGCTATGTATCGTTTGAATTGTAAGCAAAGTTTTGGTCTTTGTATTTTATAAAATGGCAATGCCACAGGGTTCAATGAATACAAACCATACCTGTAGGTTTTAATGGCAGGCTTGCTTGTACTAAGACGGAAACTGTAAGCTTGTGTTTTGATTTTTTTATTGTTACGAACGTTTAAAATTTACTGTAGTAGTTTGTTCGTTTTAACAAAACGTTGAGAGAGTTTGACCTCCGTGTTCTAGTTTTGAATATGAGCACTATAACTAAAAAAATCTAGATATGAAAGAGTTTTGAAGCTAGGTTTTATAACCCAGACTTACTCGTTGTGAAGAAAAAAAATCTCGATAGTGTATTTGCTTAAATGCTTAAGATGTGAGCTAAAGTTCGTACAAGAATATGTATCGTTTGAATTGTAAGCAAAGTTTTGGTCTTTGTATTTTATAAAATGGCAATGCCACAGGGTTCAATGAATACAAACCATACCTGTAGGTTTTAATGGCAGGCTTGCTTGTACTGAGACGAAAACTGTAAGCTTGTGTTTTGATTTTGTTATTGTTACAAACGTTTAAAATTTACTATAGTAGTTTGTTCGTTTTAACAAAACGTTGAGAGAGTTTGACCTCCGTGTTCTAGTTTTGAAGATGAACACTGTAACTAAAAAAATCTAGATATGAAAGAGTTTTGAAGCTAGGGTTTATAACCCAGACTTACTCGTTGTGAAGAAAAAAAATCTCGATATTGTATTTGCTTAAATGTTTAAGATGTGAGCTAAAGTTCATACAAGAATATGCAAAATGTGTATTTGACTATTGTTAGAATAAATCTTTATGAAGCAGAGATGAAGCATGAATGCTTGTGTTAGATTGATATGAAACTAATTATTAAAACAATTATATTTACAATGGAAAATGCTCTATGAAAATTGAAAAGTATTTACTCATAACCAATTCTGTATGGAATGAATTTGCAACTGTTATATTTTTGCAAAATACCTGTACTATGAAAATTTTAAATGTTTAATACTGAATGCATTTGCTTGCTATTTGAATAGGATAGAGATATGAGGAGAATACATGACTATTTAGAAAATTAAACTAGATTTATATTTTTGAGATAACAAAAGAATCCTATATCATTATCTATAATTATACAGTAAATTTTTACTCTGTTTAGATACAGGTCAGAATGGCAAACAATCACTCACTACAATTATTTATCCAATCAAATGGCAATATGCCTATCTCTAATCTATTATTTAATTTGCTTCTCTATACTGGAGTACGATGCAAATAACAGCATGTGGAAAAATATAGAGTTGATTTTCAATCAGATTTTAAACAAGTTTATCATTCAGACTTAAACAAAGATCGGAAACAAATTCATTTACAAAAACATAGTTTGATGATTTCACTAAACAGAATTATTAAACTGTAAACAAAATAGGAGACTGTAAAACCTGGTTAATTTGTAGGGAAACAAACAGCCCAAGGAGTCTGTTCCACCCAACCAATTCCTGAAGACAGCCAAGTTACTTGCCTTAGGACCCCCGAGCCTGTTCACTGAACCACCAGGAGGAAGAAACTTAGAATTTTAGGATCTCCACTTGCAGTAGCAATAGTTGTCCAATATTTGAAACTAGCAATCCAAAGGACCTGCACCAACACCTCTGGTTCTCTTATCAAAATAGTATGCAAACTTATGATTGCACTCACAACTAGCCTCCCTATTCGAATCTCTCAGTGATCACTTGATGCACATGAGGAATATTTCTGCAGAAAATATTGTCTAAGAGCTGCCTGCTCAATTCGAATTTACCTTATATAGGCTGCCTAGGCCTTTTCAGTTGTTATTGGGTCATTAAATGAGCTGCCTACCCACTCCCACCACCTGGGGTATAATGCCACATTTTTAGGGGTAGTTTTCCCATAACCAACAGCTAGTGGTGAAGTGCAATTGCTGCCATTTGTCCCATGCCTTCTAACAGCTTCCATTCCTCCTAGTGGGTCAGTGAACACTCATTTAACAGTTCCCTTGGGTGTTTGTATCCTACTTTAATTTATTAAATAATAATAATTCAGTAATTACATTCATCCTTTCCCAAACTTGGTCATAATTTCAAAACTTTGAAATTAAAATTTAACTTAAAGTATTTTTGCAAATAAAATATTATTTTCAGAATTTGGGTAGGTGAGAGGCCTCTTAGCCCATCTTGTTTTCCAAAGAGACTCTCCAATTTTGTCCATAACTCATTTGGAGACTTCAATCCTTCAACATGAAACAATAGATCTCTAGACATACGAAGGCATATGAATCCAAAGGCTTCATCCATTTTATTTAGATGCTTGGTTCTCTCTACAACTGTATGTGGTATGGCATCTTTTTCAAATACCATTCTATTTAGCTTTCTATTACACAAGTGTAATTTCATCTCACCCTTCCATTCAAATTAATTGAATGGAGTGAGGATCATAGGAGGGGAAGGAGCATTCGAATTGCTCATCTTGACTGCTGGAATGAGTGCAAAAGTGAAACTACTCATACTGCTGCTGCAATTGCTGCAACTTTGAAATACCTGCAAAAAACTCTCAAGAATGGAGGTAGAATATACTCTCAAATGGATTTGATACCATGTGAAAATGCTCACAGTAGATCCAAGATATGATGTAAACCTCACAATGAAAGAATTTCAGAATAATAGAAGAAGAATAGAGCAGTAGAACATAGATCCAAAGGAGCTCAGATAGAGGCAGAATAATTACACATGTTACATTAATCAGAATAGTAAAACAGTAATTATACAATGCTCGGGATTCGAATACACTGGGTGTGATTCGAATTAGCTTGCATGGACAAATCCAAAATCAGTGGAGTGTCATCAAAGCATAACTAGGAGTCTATATCATCATCGGTGGAGTCATCAATGAACAAGTAACTGTCAACCATTAGTTAAACTGAGTCTAACTGAGTGTGGTAGGTGTAACTCGCACATGGAGGCACTAACTAAATGAAGGAGGCTCAGTGGAGGGTGCATGAGGAGCTATCTGGAGTCAGAATGGGCAGTAAAGTCTCGCCGTAGGTCCATCGGAGTGATACAGTTAGTTGAGAGTCAGTCTAGCCTTAAATCAAGGAAAGAACTGATGATAACTCAATTAACTGAAGTCTAATAGGAGCAGTAGGTGAGAAAAGGTGCCCTTCTCAAGTGGTGGGTGAGAAGTGGGTGCCTCCTTGTCTGGGAGGGATAAAACTGATCTGAAAGAAGCTCCTGGGGCTAGCTAATTGAAGGCTAGGTGCTGGGACTGATGACTGGGATGCATGCAATTGCATGCAGGCATGCAGAAATGCATGCAAGACTGATAATGAAAATAACTGAAATGATGGTAGGACTAGGATGGAGTATAGGAATATCCTAACAATGTGATCTAATTACTACACTATCGAGGTAGTGGGTTAGAATCCAATTTACTTTTGCAAAATATAAAAACAAATTATACTGAAAAGTATACGGTCTGCAAAAATTTGGATTGGACCACGACGTGAAATTTTAATTTATCTTGGTTGATTTTAGTTAAACTAAGCTAATGTGAAAATTATTAGGGTGAAAAAAGACAATATCCACAAAAATTGCACCGACACCAATCCCCCCTGGGGGGATGAGAAGCAAGCTTTGTGGGCTTGCTTCCAAAAATAATTTTATTACAATATTACAATGCCAAACCTAAAATGAAAGAACTCCTCTTTCCCCTTAAAGATCTTGAAGAAAAGAGGTTACAGATAATGGAGGCAAAGTTGGGAAGGAAAGGTAAGGTTCAAGGAAGTCTTGGATCATCCAATATGGTCAAAATGAGTACCCCAAATACTTCTTTCTGCTGTCATGCAACAAGAAAACAACAATCAAATTAGTAGCAAAAAGTGTCAAAAATCACTTTAAAAGTGACTTGGGAAAAATAAAAATAAAAATGCTAAAAAATTCTAAGTTAAGAAACTAGTTATCTAAAGCAAAAAACTAGGATGGATTGGCTGCAAATCCAACCCTATTAGGGTCTTGGACAGCCTTGAAAATGCATCCAATGAAGCACTTAGTTGCTTGATCTAAAATTTAAAAAAATTGAAGAAAAGAAATCTTTAAATAAACTTAAAATTTGACTTGAATAATTTACTTAAAGACACTTTTCAAAGCTAGATCCAACAAAATAAATGATAACTTTTAAACTACCTTGGATCTGTGCATAAAACTCAGATCTATTCTTTTGATAAACTTACTAAGCAAATCAGATATGAAAGTAACAAAAACCACTAACCAAGGAGAAAATATTTTTAAGAAGAGAAAGAGTAAGGAAAGCAAAGCTTGTTGCCAGAAAGATCAACAAAAAATGCTTCTGCGTGGAGTGTCGACGGACAATGTTCTTGAAAGTTGTTGAAGGTGGAGTGGAGTCAAAATAGATCCAAACTTCCTCCAAGTTAGGTCTCTAAAACTTAGTCACAAAACTTGCACACCCATGAGATCTTGAAAACACATATAAAAAGAGATTAAAATAGCATGGAAATAAACTTATTTAACATGCAAACCTTTGATCTCTAAGCATACATGAGAAGATAGAAATGAAAGCAAACTTACTTACAATTCCTATTCCTATTGATTCATAGGAATCCTTGAGGAAATATCTATATCAAGAGTAAACAAGAAATTGCAAAAAGAAACAAGTTATCTCATGAATAACATTACAATGTTGATCCACACTGTTATACCTCCATATTTCACAGTGTCGTATCTTCACCATAAAAATAGTTGACGACACTTCCCCTACTGCTTAAAACACCCAGAAGAGAAAAATGATGAATGATCCTTGAAGACAAACCTGTCCTGTCAAGAATCAACCCAGCTAAGACTTCATATACCTACACTACCGCGCCTTTCTCAAGCTTAAGGGAGCGGTAGTCCACACTACCGCACTATGCTCCTTCTCTGCCACGCGATACTACCGCGCTATGCTCAGTTGAAGAGGCGTGGTACTCCTTTTTTAGCCTTTTTTCCATGGCTTGTGGAATCTTGATCTTTGATAGATTTTTGAGGATTAGCATCTCTGATTCAATCCTAACTCACTTTCTCAGATTAGTGGGCCTAATCCACTAAACACTCCCAAGATCCATCCTTCTCTCTTGTTGGTTAACCCTACTACACACTATAAGAGAGAGACCTTCCATGAGCAAAGGAGAGGACTCTTGGAGACATCAAACCTATGATCTTGAATCTTTGTGGAGATAGCTAGAGGAGAAAGCACTTGGAGCTGGGAGTTGGCTTGGACATCAAGCAACCATTGTAAGTGACTTCAAGTTTGCAATAGAACATAACTTGTCTTGTTTCCCAAATCATGTATGTTGATCTTGTTTCAATCATATGATTTGTTTCTGCTATAGATTTAGATTCTAACATATATTTCAAGATTGCTAGAAGATTGTATATGCTTGTATCTTGGTTTATTCTAACAGGTTCATTCGCGGGGACTTGAGAATCAAAGCATCGACTAAGATGAGCAATTAAATCAAAGGTCAGTTAGATCTCTTATGTTGCCTTTAGCAATATAATCTTGAGATATTTGTTTAGATCTAGGAATTCAAGGTAGCATTTGTTATTTTTTTTGTCTTAGTTTAGAGTCAGTTAAGTCTACTTTAACCTAAGAGAGTTTCTACCTATCCGTAGGGAGAAATATCTACAACAAAAACTAGCGACTCACGGTGACGTATCTTCACCATAAAAATAGTTGACGACACTTCCCGTACTGCTTAAAACACCCAAAAGAGAAAAATGATGAATGATCCTTGAAGACAAACTTGTCCTGTCAAGAATCAACCTAGCTGAGACTTCATATACCTACACTACCGTGCCTTGCTCAAGCTTAAGGGAGCGGTAGTCCACACTACCGTGCTATGATCCTTCTCTTCCCTGTTATTGTCGTCGCCCCTTCTCCAAATGGGGCATAGATTTCATGCACTGTAAGCCCACTTCAGCTGGGGGGCATAGCTATGTCATAGTAGCTGTCGACTATTTCACAAAATGGGCTGAAGCGATGCCTACTTATGCTGAAGACGGAAAAACAGCAACACAGTTCATATTCAACCACACTATAGCTAGGTTCGGTGTCCCACAATCCATCCTAACCGATCATGGCTCCCAATTCAGGAACCATATGATTGAAGAATTGAGTGCCAAGTTGGGTTTTCGTCATGAAAACTCAACCCCGTACTACCCACAGGTTAATGGCCAAGTGGAAGCCATTAACAAAGTTCTGAAATGCATGATTCAGTGAATTGTGGGTACTCATAAGTCCAATTGGCACTCAGCTCTTTTTTCGGAATTATGGACATACCGAACCTCAGTGAAAAGTGCCACCAGGTTCACACCATTCCAACTAGTGTATGGCCAGGAAGCCATCTTACCGATTGAATGTGAAATTTCATCACTTAAGATAGCCATAGAGCTACTTCCCCACACCACTTCCAAAGAGGAACGATTTCTATACCTAGCCAAGCTAGATGAAACTCGCTGAGACGTTGCTTTAGCCAACAAAGCTCATAAAAAATGCGTCAAAGCACAGTATGACAAATCCGTTCAACCTCGGGTTTTCAATGAAGGTGATCTCGTACTCACGTATGACCAAATGCACGATAAACTTGGAAAAGGAAAGCTAGAGTCTATGTGGTATGGCCCCTTCATTGTAAAATGTGTTTTGGAGAAGGGAGCCTATGAACTTGTCGATTGTGACAGCACGCCACTAGCACGGCCCAACAACGGGCTGTACCTCAAACGTTTCTACGCGTAGGTTCATCTTGCACGAGATACTTTTTATACATAATGTACCTAGTTTGTTTTCATTTATCTTTTGTATGCATGCACGAATCTCATGTATCCATTCTTACCTTGACTTGTGCTTTTATGCGCAGATGTCTGCCTACTACGGATTCCCCGATGGTGTGAGTTGACATACCCAAAACCTGGATTCCGCAGCATGGGTAATTTATTCTCCTACTGGTGAGTTGTTCTCATCAGGAGCCATTTGTTTGGGTCCCGCAACCAACAATATTGTAGAGTACCATGCAGTCATTGGACTCTTGACAGAGGTTGCTTCCCTTGGAATTGACTCCCTATCAGTCTTTCTAGACTCCCAACTCGTGGTTTCTCATCTAAATTGTGTTTACACAGTCCGCGATCCTAACTTACTTCGCTTATTTTGAAGGGTACGCCTCTTGGAACAATATTTTAATTTTATTTCATATCAACACATACCAAGAGAATTCAATTGTGTAGCTGATTCATTAGCTAATTACATTTTGGATTGGCATCTTGCCCATATATAAAAACACATCATAAAATGAACACACAAGTCATTGTAAATAAATAGATCATAAAAGTAGGTCCATGTATATATATCGCTGCATATAAAAGTGTTTTTTTTCAAAATACATAAAGTTTGTGTTAAAAAGACAAAATTTGGTACAAAATTTGGCTCTCATGCCTACGTATTGTGTACATGCCGCAAAAAGTAAAATACTGCTATCTAAGGAGATCTGGAAGATCTATCATGTTCCTCCTCAGATTCCTCATGCTGCTGGTGATAGCAAACTATAGCCCGAGCCACCCTACGGAGGAGTTGGCCAATTCGCCTAGGAACACCTACGATATGCCGCTGGAGATGCAAAGGGATGTCGTCCATTCTCATAGCTGGGACCCCATGGGTTAAACCCTGTAAGTTCCTCTCTATCTCCCGGACCCCTCCCGCCTCATCCTCGTCTTCTTCCTTGTCTGAAAAAGCTCGGCAATCGACACCACCTCGGCGTAATGGCGAATAGCCTGTAGGTCTCTGTGATCCACGATCTGCGACATGCACACGTACATATATTAAAATATTTTTTACACATTCTAAAAAACAATTAAAAATCATATATTCAAAAAATTAAAAAAAACACATTAATGAATATCATACCTATATTGTCCCAATCCTCATCTTCCGACAGTGCCAAGTCTATGTCCTCGCGGAAGTCCACCCCTGCATCGGGGTAGTCATAGACCATCACGATCTATTCCTTGAGCCATGAGAAGAAGTCTTCACCGAAAGCCAAACGCTGTGGCCCCCCGATTTGTCCTGAGTACTCACTCCATCGAGCCATCCATGGCTCAGTGGGTGGACGGGAAGGCATGGTCAGCTATGGATGCAACAATAGCACCCTCACCAAGAAGAAGGTAACCAAAATGCTCCCATACCCAAACTGAGAGTTCTCTCCAAGCCTACACTTGTTCACTTGCTCTTTGAGGTTGGTCAATACTGCTTCACACCAATTGAATAGTGTCGGTGCCACGCAATCTACTACAAGATTCATCTGTGTACGGGATGCCTGATGGGGACCCGTACTCCCTGCTGCATGTGTGATGGTGAACAACACAGTTTTTAAAGGAAGTTCTACAATATCCTTAATGACCACCTTACCGCTTTTCTTCCCCGAACCTTGACGACAATAACGAGCAATTAAATCATCAGTACTCGCCTCCGAGGCCGTGAACCCAGTAAAACTCACCCGGGCTCCTCTCTTTGAGAGACACGTGAGGAAATAAATGTCCTCGAGTTCAATCTCGAGGGTGTGTTCTCCAACTCGAAAAGCTTGAATGTCGGGGTCCCACATTTGAATAATATGGGTGAGAAGTTTTTCTTGCTTGCAAATACCTTTGGTCTTGAAGAATTTCAACAAGCCACATTCCTGCAATGCAGTTACAGTCCTTTGGTCATTTTCGGCCAACAAATCATCCGCCTCATGCTCTCTTTCTTTCCAACTGACCATTTTGCTCCAAACAAGTTGCAAACACCTGCAAAAGGTCATGGAAAACATTCATTAATCATTTAATAATTTGATCTCAGTTAAAAATTGAAGAAAAATCAATTTTTCGATCTTAAATTTCGCCACTACCGCGCCTGGGGAAAACGCAACTGCACAGTACCGTGCCCCTGTTTAACCCTACAGAGCGGTACTGTTGCATAGTACCGCATTTCCCGACATAGCTGCCACGCGATACTGTGGAAGGCAAAAAGTGCCCATTAGGGCCTGCCCAAAAAATTATTTTTCCCTACTGAAATCAAATTTTTTATCTATAAAATGAAAGAGGGGCTTGAAAGCTCTTACCTGGCGCAGACAGCTTTTGAAACAGTGCTCCGAATCTCCAGATATGAACTCTTGAAGTTTTTGCTCCTCAATGGGTAAAATTTCCTCTTTGGGCAAATGCACAAGTGAAATGGTAACTTTCCATATTTACCTATTCCTTATTTAACTTTTTCACCTATTTTTTACTCATTATTTTATCTAGTTAGATTAAAACCCATTTCACATTACTAATATCTGGCTCCATGAGCATTTGTTGACAGGGTCTCCTTTAAAAAATTTCACACTGGCGTTCATTTATTTATTTAACCTTCATTTTGAGCCTACTTTATCTTTTTCGTGCTCTAGATTAAAACTTGAAAAAGATTCCAAGCGCTTTTACACCCATATCATGCTTGTCAAGCTCAAGTAGACGGTGTCGAGCTTAGTCAGCTTTACTCATGCTCGTTAAACGATGAGGAAAGTATTAGCCTGGTTGTATTTTATTCTTTTTTCGGACCAAAATAATTAAAAATTACAAAAAAGACCATTGGAGTCCATAGTTAAGCTCTTTTCAGACTCCCTAAAATTGAAAAGATTGCCAAGTGATCTTGCCTCTATCACACTTGTAAAAGTATTTGAAAGGTCGTCTATTCGGTGATAGGTTACCCCTTTTTCGGCCCGTCTAGACTATTTACGAGAAAGGTATACCTCGATCAATTTTTGACTGGGAGAGTTCTCTCAGAAATTTTTTTACACTTTTTCAGGATCGAGGGACTAAATTTACTAAAAAGTACACTTTGGAGCCTTCTTTAAGTTTTTCAAGCTCTCTAAATGTGAAAAACTACCGAGTTTTCCTTCCTTGGACTCGTTAAAATTTAACATCAAAGGACCCACTTTGGGACGAACCCCTCCTTTCTCAGGTTCGTAAAACATGTGAGATTGGACTCATCTATGAGATGAGCTATACCGAGCATCTATTATCCTCTTCAAGCTCTAAAAACAACAAAGAGGTACTCATCTATCATCTCGGGGGAAAATGGGAAACAAGTCGAGTTTATTTTGTTGGCAGCTTGTCAAGTCGTCACCTTTGAACATGGAATGCATCTGTCCCTTGTCTATTTTTGGGTATCAATTCTTTCTGAGTTATGGTCATCATCCTAAGTCGTCTCTCTGGCCACGAGCCTACTCATTCGATGTCTATCCTCTACCATCAATAATCCCTGCTGCCAGGTCCTATTTCATGTCGTTATATCTTCAAAGGGTTGCATTGTTCAGAGTCATTCATTGTGTCAAACCTTCGTTCTGTCAGTACATGATCTATTGTTTCATTGTCCTATACCATCTTTCGTTCCGATTTCGTTTCGATGATGTGGGAATCGTTATGGCCCACCTTCGATGAGTCTATTCCCGTCGACGCCAAATCACTATCCAGGAATTGGACTTAGGAATCAACCACTAGTACCTTGGTACCTGCATGCCTCAATGGCATGTTTCCTCATGTTCGGCAGTAGGTTTACATCATCGACCTCTGATCGAACAATCTCTCGAATGCTCGACATCAACTCATTCATTCGCATTTCGATGTAATCACATGGCTAGATTCGTATCATTTGCGATTGAGTAGAAGACCCTGGATTCACCTTTGTACTTTGATTGCGTCCAAGTTGCGATGGAGATGTCCTTTGTATTGTCACACAAATCCACTTTTGTATTGGTCGTGGCTGTGTCATTACTGTCTCATGGATCTACACTTGTTCATAGTAGCCATGATTTGTCTATAGTCTATATCATCTCAGTACTCATGGATCTGCAATGTATTGGTCGGCAGCCATGCTTTGAGTCAATTGTTTTCGAGCATGGGGATGCCCGCCTCGATGGTATATCTGACATTTTGTTTCTGTTTCAGCTCCTTGTTGCTCTCCTCGATGCTATCTCCGCACAGTATTTGTAAAGTCTTTCGGCCATCAGTCCCTTCTGACCTCACACTTTAGGGGGCATCTGTTATACCTCCATATTTCACAGTGTCATATCTTCACCATAAAAATAGTTGACGACACTTCCCCTACTGCTTAAAACACCCAAAAGAGAAAAATGATGAATGATTTTTGAAGACAAACCTGTCCTGTCAAGAATCAACCCAGCTGATACTTCATATACCTACACTACCGCACCTTGCTCAAGCTTAAGGGAGCGGTAGTCCACACTACCGCGCTATGCTCCTTCTCTACCATGCGGTACTACAACGCTATGCTCAGTTGAAGAGGTGCGGTACTCCTTTTTTATCCTTTTTTCCATGGCCTGTGGAATCTTGATCTTCGAGATATTTTTGAGGATTAGCATCTCTGATTCGATCCTAACTCACTTTCTCAGATTAGTGGGCTTGATCCACTAAACACTCCCAAGATCCATCCTTCTCTCTTGTTGGTTAACCCTACTACACACTATAAGAGGGAGACCTTCCATGAGCAAAGGGGAGGACTCTTGGAGACATCAAACCTATGATCTTGAATCTTTGTGGAGATAGCTGGAGGAGAAAGCACTTGGATCTGGGAGTTGGCTTGGACATCAAGCAACCATTGTAAGTGACTTCAAGTTTGCAATAGAACATAATTTGTCTTGTTTCCCAAATCATGTATGTTGATCTTGTTTCAATCATATGATTTGTTTCTGCTATAGATTTAGATTCTAACATATATTTCAAGATTGCTAGAAGATTGTATATGCTTGTATCTTGGTTTATTCTAACAGGTTCATTCGCGAGGACTTGAGAATCGGAGCATCGACTAAGACGAGCAATTAAATCAAAGGTCAGTTATATCTCTTCTATTTCTTTCAGCAATATAATCTTGAGATGTTTGTTTAGATCTAGAAATTCAAGGTAGCATTTGTTATCTTTTTGTCTTAGTTTAGAGTCAGCTAAGTCTACTTTAACCTAAGAGAGTTTCTACCTATCCATAGGGAGAAACACCTACAACACACACACAAAGGCACTACACATTTCAGCCTCAAAATATTTCTTTATTATCAGTGCAAGATAGAACAAATTACAATAGCAAGCCTTCTCTCATTCCAACTCTAACTAGTTTGGAATGGGAGAGGTGCTCTCAATTTATAGAAAATATAAGAGAGGGGGGAGAGCACACTTGTGAAGGAGAGGAGGGCGCATGGGTGGAGAAACTCAAGCCTTGATGCGCAGCGTGATTAGGGATACCTTCACGTTTTGGGATGCCCAAAAATTATCCCAAATAGGGCCTAAAATATAGCTACAAATTTCCACAAGTGAAAGGCCCTCTCTCTTTGGAAATGCGCCCCCCTTCATGGGGAAATGCGCCCAAGTCATGGGGAGATGATCCCTTATTTAGTGCTTCCCAAAAAGTGTCATAAAAATATTCTTACATCTCCCCAAACATAGATGATCCAAAAACTCTTACAATTCGTCATAAATTAGGAATTTGATTTTTGACATTTTCACTTTTTTTTGCATTTTTTCCCACTTTTTTTACTTTTTTGGGATTTTTGTGAAATAAATGAAAAATAAAGTGCTAAAACACTTACGAAAATGGTTTTAGGGGTAAGTGGGTGCTCTGAGTTAGAAAATGATCACCCCCATGGCAGAAAAGACCCCTAGACCACACTTTATCACATTTTCAATTTTTTTTACCAAACCATTAAAAAATGACTTGGTTTTACTAAAAAATATTTTTTTCTCTGAACTTAGAAAACAACCTAGGGGGAACTAACACATATCCATAGGACTCAAAACCTATGCCTAGCATGGTTTAATACATTTCCACTTAGGCTCTAATAACCTCTTAAGGCTTAAAAATTACGTCGACAACCCCAACTTTGGAGAATTGAGTGAAAAACTCTAAAATTATTATTCATTTGTTCAACAACAAATAATTTCCAAGGAAAAAAAACACTTTGGGATAGTCGAATTAACTTTTAAGTCCTAGGAAGCCGAGTCTTTTACATAAAGATACCATGCTAGCACATTTATTACAATTTCCCCGAGGGGGTATGAACATGTGGTACAAAAAATAAAAAGGGCCTAGCAGGCATGATGGACTCCTGAACTCTTAAAATGAACGCTTTGACATGTTCAAACTTTGTTGGCTCACTTGAAATACAGCTAGGTATGAATTAGTAATAAACCAGATCCCGAGCATGCATGGCCATCGTGAACACCTCCACAATGGCCATGTGCACGTGTGGGAGTTGACGGAACGCAACTCCGCATGTCGGTTTAGGTTCCTTACCCCCGGAGCAAATCCTCAAGGTGTCCCTGAATGGCCACGGGGTGCCTAACCAAAATGCTCGTAGCACCAAAACCATGAATTTGATCATGAAGCCTTCGATTCCAGTGGATTCAAGACACTGGGTTGTATCTGTGAGACCCCCCACACCGTGCCTCAAATGCCCGAAAACGATGATATTGTGCCATCTACAGAACTAGGGTTTTTCTCAGTGAAGGGCATTCCAATTTTGCTCAACGGGGTCAATTCTCATCCAAAGGCTCTCGGGCATGCGTTTCCATTATGAACACATCCACAATGGCCATGTGCACATGTGGGAGATGACGAAACCCAACTCCGCTATCCGGTTTGGTTTTCATGCCCCCAGAGCAAATCCTCGAAGTGTCCCTGTATGGAAACGACGTGCCTAACCAAAATGACCATAGCACCAAAACCGTGACTCTGATTGTGAAGCCTTTGATTCAGGTGAATTCAAGATGCTAGGTTCTAGCTAGGGGACTTCCCACAGCGTGCCTCAAATGCTCGAAAATGGTGCTATTGTGCCATCTCCGGAACTAGGGTTTTGGTCAGTGAAGACCATTCCAATTTTGTTCAAGAGGGTCAATTCTCATCCGAAGGCTCCCAGGCATGTGTGACCATCATGAAAATGTACACAATGGCCATGTACACCTGTGGGAGCTTACAAAACCCTCTTCCACTCCCTAATTTGGGTTCCATGCCCCCGGAGAAAATCTTGAAAGTGTCCCCAAGTAGCAACAGGGTTCCTGACAAAAATTCCAATATAACCAAAATTGTGACTCTGATCGTTAAGTACTCGATTCCAATGGATTTGAGACATCAGATTCTAACTATGGGAACACCCCCACCGTGCCTCCAACACCCAGAAATGGTGTTATTGTTCCATCTTTGGAACCCGGGTTTTTCTCAGTGAAGGCCATTCCAATTTTGCAAAATGGGTTCAATTCTCATCCAAAGGATCCTGGGCATGTGTGTCCATCATGAAAACATCCACAATGGCCATGTGCAAGTGTGGGAGCTAACGGAACCCAATTTCGCTCGCCAGTTTGGGTTCCATGCCCCCTGTAGAAAATCCTTAAGTGTCCCTAAATGGCCACGGGGTGCCTGACCAAAATGTCTGTAGCACAAAAAACGTGACTCTGATCACAAAGCCATTGATTCCGATGGATTCGTGACGCTAGGTTTCATCTAGGGAACCCCATACATCGTACCTTAAACACCTAGAAATGGTGCTATTGTGTCATCTCCAGAACTAGGTTTTTGCTAAGTGAAGGCCATGCCAATTTTTCTCAAGGGGATAATTTCAGATCCAACGGCTCCCGAGCGTGCATAGCCATCATGAACACCTCCACATTGGCCATATTCATTTGTGGGATATGACGAAACCCCGTTCCGCTCGTTGATTTGGATTCCGTGCCCTCGGAGCAAATCCTTAAAGTGTCCCTGAATGGCCATGGGGTGCCTGAAAAAAATTCCCATAGCACCAAAACCATGACTTTGATCGCTAATCCGTCGATTATGATGGATTCGAGATGTCGGGTTATAGCTATGGGACCCTCTCCCCCCACCGTGCCTCCAACGCCTAGAAACAGTGCTATTGTTCCATCTCTGGAACCCAGGTTTTGCTCGGTGAAGGCCATTCCAATTTTGCAAAAGGAGGTCAATAAGCTATATTAGGTTCTATAGGGATAGATTAGGTCTCCGGGGCTAGGTTACATCTCTAGGGATAGATAAATATTCTAGATTACGTCTCTAGGGTTTTAGGTCCACATTAGGCTTTCTAGGGTTAGATTTGTTTTTGTCTGGTTTCTAGGGCTATATCAGGGTCTATAAGCTAGATTAGGTTCTATAGGGATAGATTAGGTATCTAGGGCTAGGTTAGATTAGGTATCTAGGGATAGGTTAGGTCTCCAGGTTTGTAGGTCCACATTAGGCTTTATAGGGCTACATTTGTTTTTGTCTAGTTTCTAGGCCTAGATCGGGATATTTAAGCTATATTAGGTTCTATTTCTTAGAAGGAACATGCAGAGCTAGATTCCAACCCATATAGTGTGATTCTGAGATATTTCAGTTTGTTAGTATATCCTCTTGTGGTCAGGGTGAATGTCAACATTATTGATCTAGTTGCTTAGGAGCATGTAGGGGTGATTGTATCACCCAATATATTTATATCATTTGTTTCTTCCATCCATGAGACTTCCAATTATATAGCAGAGGAGAGGTGTGATGATGAGATTGAATTCATCCATGCACATTCTACTTATTCATTAGAGAGGTGTGATGCCTTAATGGAGGATGTTGTTGAGGGTGATTCAAGAGTCATAGATAATGTGAGTATTCCAAAGTATAGAGCCTTGGATTATCCTGCGATTAGTTTGATATGGATTGTATAAACCATTGAAAAAGTAGGTGTTGATTCTTGTGTACAAATCATCATGGACATTGCACCTGTTTGCAAGGATGCTGGCATGATTATGGAAGCTAAATATCCATAGGTATGTTCATTTTGTGCACCGTTCATTTCTAATTTGCTCATTGTTTGAATTTATCACAAGATTCATGATTCATCTAGGTTTCTTTGACTCATTTGAGTTGTTAGTGTTGTAGAGTCATGTATACGTGATTTTATTGCTCTTATAGGTTTTTTCGACACCTTTCATTGCCCATTCCTTGAATTTAGCACTGAAATCCATTGCTTCAGATGTGACATGGATTGGAAACCTTATTGAGGATGCATGCCATATCCGTAACTTTGTACAAAACCACACAAATGACCTCACCGTTTACAAAGAGTTCACACATATTTCATTGTTGAAGATTGCAGATACTCGATTTGCTTCCTCATTCATCATGCTCAAGAGGTTGAGGGAGGTCAAAACAGCTCTTGGGTCCATGGTGATTCTAGATTTTTGGTCTTTTTGGAGAAAGACGGATCAGATTGCTTCAAAAAAGGTGAAGGACATGCTGTTAGATGATGATTGGTGGGAGAGGGTAGATATTAGCATTAATATCATGGAGCCAATCATTTATTTGTTGCGGTTTGCAGACATGAACTAGCCCATCCTAATAGATGTTTATGAGGGGTGGGATTCCATGATTGAGTCCATGAGGTCCATTGTCATGGAGAGTGAGTGTCCCGAGTATGCGACATCGATAGAGAACTTATGGTCCATCATTCAAGATATTCTTATCTCCAGGTGGGATAAGAATTGCACACCTTTGCATTGCATGGCCCACTCCTTGAACCCCAAGTTCTACATCCAGGATTGGATCATTGGTGTACCGGGGCCCTCAAACAGAGTCCCTCCTCGCATGGATGGAGAGATTGCACATGGGTGGAAGATCGCACTTAGACGGTTATTTTAGGATAGAGACTTACTTGATGAGGTGGAGGAGGGATTTGTAAATTTTTCCACTTCCACTGGGATATTTGGAGGCTATGATGATGGTGATCATATGGAGGGGTCAGCCTCCACACCAGCAGATGTATATTGTCATATGGGTAGAGAGGAGAAGGAGGAGGAGGAGGAGGATCATGGAAGTGATGAGTTTGTTGATTCAGGCATGGAGGAGGACTGTTGAAATATGAGATTCTTCCATCTTGATCCACCCTTTTTTGTATTTACTACTAGCCTAGATCCAAATCCTAGGCTCTATCAAGTGTCGAGAGGGATCAATCTCCCTAGGTGCAAACCTCTCCTTGAAAAGCTCCTTGAGTGCAATACTTGAGAAGAGGTTTGCACCTCGGGAGATTTGATCCCTCTCGGCGCTTGATAGAGACTAGGATTTGGATCTAGGCTGGTTTCAATCGTGGGCAGTGACACAAAACTGGAGTTTGAACAACATTGTAAGGAACAAGTTAAGTTGAAAACACAGATACATTTACGAGGATTATCATAATGTAAGTAATGAGTATTTAGGATTGAGTAAATTGTTAAACTGGAAAATAGAGATAATTCACCTAACTGTTTTTTTCAATTCTCTTTTTGTTGATCTACATTTTGTTTTGTTTTTTCTTCCCCTTCTTTTGCCGTCATTTCGTATATTTTGATTTTTTTTGTTCTGCAAACTGATTTTTGTGTTCTTCCAATTACTTCAACTTTCTCTCTCGATATGCTCTTTGTCGATCAACTTTTTGTTTTCTTTGTTCTTCTTGTTCTTCTGCTGTCAATTCACCTAACTTTTTTTTTCGATTTTCTTTTTGTTGATCTACGTTTTGTTTTGTTGGTTCTTCTCCTTCTTCTACCTTCATTTCGTACATTTTGATTTTTTTGTTGTTCTGCAACTTGATTTCTTTGTTCTTCCAACTGCTTCAACTTTCTCTCTTGATACACTCTTTGTCGATCAACGTTTCATTTTCTTTGTTCCTCTCGTTCTTCTGCTGTCAATTCGTCTAAATTTCTTTTTCGATATTCTTTTTGTCTATCTGTGTTTCATTTTCTTCATTCTTCTCGTTCTTCTGTCTTCATTTCGTCCAACTTCCTTTTTCGAAATTCTTTTGTTCTTCTGTTTTTCGTTTCAAGTCTTCTTCTCGTTCTTTTGTTGTCATTTCGTAAGATTTTCTTCCTTGATATGTTTTATGACATTCGACGTTCTGTATTTTTGGTTCTTTCCATTTTGTCTCATAGCATCTTTCGCATGCAGATATTCCATTTCTGGTTTAGGCTCTATATCAAAAAAGTCAAATATTAACATATACACTGAAATCTATGTGTCCATACACTGAAATCAATGCGTACACAGAATAACATCTACACTGAAAAATATGCAATAAAAAAACCCCATACACTGAAATTTATACGTCCATACACTGAAATCAATGCGTCCACAGAATAACATCTACACTGAAAAATATGCAATAAAAAGACCCCATACACTGAAATCTATGCAAGTATAAAACTCACTTTCCATGATAATGAAATTCAATATATTTACAAAATTCTATATTTAAAAAAAAAAGGTAGGTGATCTGGGAGGATTAATCCTTGGACCTCACGCGCATTATTCCAACACCCTTACCACTATACCACATGTAGTTCTTATAATACATAGTAAAGAACTTATATACTTATATGTAAATATTAATATATATTTTAATTTTAATTTTAATTCAATGTTAATTTAATTTTAAATATAATTTCATGTAGTTTAAATAAGAAAATAATTAACTTTCATTGTAAATATAGAGAGTGTTTGAAATAAAAAATTATAACAACTTAAGAGTTGTTGAATTTGAATGGTTAAAATGTTAATTCTTGGTTTTTAAGTAAAATTTACATTTTAAATGCTACCAAATATACAACTTTAGAGCATTACATTAACAATGTTATCAAAAACCTTACAATGTACCTTATGGTTTGAATAAGAAAACAACACCTTTTTTTATATGCATAGCATTTTAAAATTACTTTATCTTTGAGTGTAAATATTTTTTATATAATAGTTTATGGAAGGCTAGGCCAATAGTTTTAATCACTTGCAAGTATTTGAGAAACTATGTAACTATAAATATGAAGAGAGCCTATGTAAAGATTTACATAAAGGCATATAATATTGTTATTTATAAAGATTATATAATTAATTATACAACTATATTTGTGGAGATAAAAATATTAAAGAATATTAAAATTATATATTCAATTTTAAAAATCATAAAGTTTATTCATAAATATTATCAATCATATTAATAATAAAAAAGTTTAGTTTAATGCCATATAGTAAAGAAGTTCTTTAGTTTGGTTTAATGCCATATAGTAAAGAAGTTCTCTATATAGCCATTGATTTCAACCGGGTTTTTCAATCGAAAATACACGTCCTTTTTTAATTAATGACCCACAAAATATTAATTACTTTTTACTATTTATTACATTTTATTATCACTTTTTAGGTTTTATTACATGTAACATTACTCTACACACGTTACAAGATCTCCCTCATATTATCACTTTTTACGTTTTATTACATGTAACATTACTCCACACACGTTACAAGATCTCCCTCATATTATCACTTTTTACGTTTTATTACATGTAGCATTACTCCACACACGTTACAAGATCTCCCTCATATTATCACTTTTTACGTTTTATTAGTTGTAACGCTACATCACACACGTTAGAATATCTCCCTCATATTATCACTTTTTACATTTTATTAGATGTAACGCTACATCACACATGTTAGAAGATATCCCTCATATTATCACTTTTTACGTTTTATTAGATGTAACACTACATCACACACGTTAGAAGATCTCCCTCATATTATCACTTTGCTGAACGTTTCTTTGTTCGATGGGTAATGTTTAGTTCATTTATTTCACAATAAATATCTATATGTCAGTTTATTCCTAGAGCCCCTCCCCCATAAAGGCCTTTAGGCCCTCTTCTAAACCATAATCCCTAAGTGCATAAGTGCTTCTAGGTGTTTAGGGGTTTTGGGGTTAGGGTTATAAGGATTGTAGGTCAAGAGTTAAAGGTTATAGGGATTGTAGGTAAGTTATGGGGTTAAATGTTATATAAAAATGAAAATCTACCAATATTAAAATGTGAGTTATGATTGGTTAAAATTATATGAGCTATGCAAAATTGAATGTACAAATTATCATGGAAATTGAACACATAAAGAAACCAAGATAACTTGAAATAGTTCCCCAAATTGCATTAGATAAATGAGAAAGCATAAACTTTCCTATAAAGGGTTACTAACTAGTTGCATCAATCCATTTTATGAAAGTGAGATAAAGTAAGAAACATGTACTAAAGTGAAATAAAGCATAAAAACATAACATAACCTAAAGCCGAAGTGACTATATTAATGCTTATTTCTAATATCTAATTGGTCATTATAATTCGACATTTACTTTAACACATTCCAATATTATTGTTCAATACACTAACTACACCAAGAATTATCCTAGAATTCTAGATATTTTATAGGACCCAAGACTAGGTGAAAATGTTTGCATCATTGTTCTCTATGGGACAATATTGCAACTCAATAAATCAATCTTCTATAAGTTGTCTAATGATGTTTCTGCCTATCTCAACATGCTCAGTATGCTCGTGGAATACTAAATTATTTTCTAGTTTGAGCAATACTTGATTGTCACGAAGTAGGGGCATTGGATTTATCTGCTACATTTCATGTATGAAAGCATTCTCTTGAGCTAGACTACCTCATATGTTACAATCCTTTTATTTCTCTTGAATATTATAATTTTGTTGAAGAAAGGACTACTGCATGATACTTCTTGCTAGTCCATGTGATTGCACCCACGCCAAGACTGAATACATATTCAAAAGTTGATTTTCTATCAACCACACAACTTGACCAATATGAATCTATATACCCACATATCTTAGGGTCTTTGCTTATACTGCACAACTTGTGAAATTCAAGTGTTACTTTCACATACTTGAACACACTCTTTGTTTCATTCCAATAGTCTATCTTCAACATTGTCATGAATATGGAAATGAAGCTCATATCTTAGCTCAAATCAGGCGTAGTGGATATAAGATATAACAAGATCCCCATTGGCTACCTGTAGACTAACTCGTTAAATCCATTAGTTAGTCTTGGCTGAAATCTTCAACCCTGTAGACTAACTCGTTAAATCCATTAGATTTAGTCTTGGATGAAAGCTTCCACCCTTCTCCATATATGTAGATGATATTTGCATTCTATCTTTTTAAACATGTCAAGAAAAGTCCTAGTATATTTTGTTTGTAAGACAAAAATTCTACTATTTGCCAAACTTCTAAACCTAGACAATAATGTAGGAGGCCTATATCAATCATATCAAAAAATGTACTCATATTATATTTGATCTATTTAATAGCACTTGCCTCACTACTTGTAATAATAATGTCATCTACATATATGACTAGTAGAATGGTGTCATTACCAATTCTTTTGACGTGCATATTGGAATCTAAAGGACTCTGCTAGAACCCCTATTCATCCAATTACTTGTTAATTCTAATGTGCCATTCCTTGGGTTCCTTCTTTAGGCCATATATGCTCCTACCTTGGAACATGAAAAACTTGTGGTTGATATGTGTACACTTGTTCCTCCAAACCTACATTGAGGAAGACATTTTCCATATCCATTTGAAAGACATTCCAACTAAATTGTGATATCGTGGATATAATTAATCGAATTATGCTCATGTTTTACATAGGAGAAAATGTATCTTCATAGTCGATGCCCTCTCACTTAGAGAACCCTGTTGCACCCAATTGTTCCTTATGCTTGTCAAGTGCGCCATTTTCTTTTTGCTTGACTTTGTACACCCATTTGCAACCAATGGGTCTCTACCCTAGTGGAAGCTCTATGAGATTTCAAGTTTGATTTTTCATTAGAATCTCATGTTTGGTTTCCATGGCCTTCCATTCAATTTTCCCTATTCCATCCTCAAACACCTATGGCTCATTAAATCCCTGAACATTGGCCATGAACACAAATGTTACCATGTTTGTTTTATGTTTTCTCTTTCCCCTTAATGATATTCCCTTAATCATTTCTCTCACCTGAATATCCGTAATGACTTGTTGAGCCACCACTATGGCCTCTTCTTGGGGACCTCCTCATCGAAGTCAGTATTGTCACCATGACTTGTGTTACCTCTACCTATTTCATATGAATGCTAATTTTCATTGTCTGCATCAGAAATTATCATAGACTTCACATCCTCAAAATATATCCCCATTTTGAGCGGAGCTTCTTGAATATTGACACTTGTATCCTTCCCCTCAACTGATTTCTCCATGGTAATTTTGAAATCTAAAGAAGCTTTGAAAGGTTGAACTTCTTCATAAACTATAACATATCTATTGAATATCAGTTGATTGGTGTTAACATAAACCATCCTATAATATTTATATATGTCGACGTTGTACCCTATGATCAGTGATTTCTTTCTGTTAGGGTCTAACTTGGTTCTTTTCTCATATAGAATCTAGGAATGGAAAATATAACTAAAAACCCTAGGATGAATGACTTTAGGCTTCCTCCTAGACCATGCTTCCTTTAGGGTGTTCTGCTTCACCACCATCATTAGAGATCTATTTAATATATATAATATTGGAAACAATTCGTCATCCCAAAACCTATTTGAAACAGACATGTTCTCCATCTTACACATGGTCATCTATTTCATATCATGGTTCCACCTCTCAACCACACCATTCTATTATGGAGTGTAGGGTGTAGTGAACTGTATTTTTGTTTGATGCTTATTGCAAATGTTATTGAATTATTTGGAACAAAATGCTTTGTTATCATCAGACACGAGTGATAAGGTTACATCCTAACTCCTTTTTCTTGAAACTTTTGAAATTCATTAAACACTTTATCTTTCAATTTCATAAAATATACCCACATTTTCATATTGTAGTCCTCAACAAAAATAAGGAAATACATGCACATTTTCCTACTATAGTCATCAATCAAAAGAAATAAATACCGAACACTAGTGTTGGATTCCATGTTCATTGGTCCACAAATGTTTACATGAACCAATTAAATGACTATGTTTTCTCCCCAGACTTGTCCTTCCTCAAATGGTGCTCTATGCTGCTTTCTCGTCTAACAAGCTCCAAAAACACCCTATGTTTTTGCTTGGATATCAAGAAGTCCTTCTACCATATTACCTCCAGCCATATGAGAAAGGTAGGTTAATATTAGGTTCCCATATAATTGATGTCAAAGAGTACTTATATTTGATGTACTTGTGCTTACCATTGCATACTCCGTGACCTGTCCAATGTTGAATATTCTAAACAATCCATGATTGTCCACACCAAGAGGTATAGTCTTGTTGGTCTCCTTGTCAACTAAATGGCATTTATGTTTCCTAAAGTTCACATCTAGATGGGGTTAAAACCTTATAGGATGACTTATCAATGGTAGAATAATCTACATGCCTAATACATAATACGCATTAAGGAAAATCAAGTTCCCCATGACCCTTCCTTAGTGCTCATAACCTTCTAATAGTGAGATATCACCACTCATAGTCCAAATGTCCTACATAGAGGTCATGTGTGTTAGTTCAAGGGATTATTGGTTTCCCTTGAGATTCAAAATTTATATTTTAGGCCTAATTTCAATGTATCATTCCTTTACATTGGTTTATGGCTCAAGACCTATACATAGTTCTCAAGCAAATATGATCATTTGAAGGTGAAGTATCTACTTGCAATGTCATATCTGTTTATTGCACTGAGAGTAGCGAGGTGCTTACAACTTAGTATGGGGGAGATGTGTAATGTAATGTAGCGTAACGACGCCACGCTATGTACCCAAAAGAAAAAGTAATTTAAAAAATTTATGTCGGGTCATAAAATAAAAGGTGAAAACGAATTAAAAAATCCATATCCACTCATGAAACAAAAAATTAAAACTAGATAAAAACTCATTAAAAAAATAATACCTCGAGAAATTGGATGCCTCTCATTGCTTGATAGATACGTGTTTAGGATGGATCTATCTGGCTCAAGGAAACAATATGCTAATGATACCATGATGGCACAATCATCCTCAATAGGCCAATGATACCCTCGAAATGGTATATGTTCTTGGTGGAGGAAACCTTGATATCCCTAAATGGATGTAACATTCCTTTCATTCCCGATCTTCAAGTCTCCTCCCATGACCATGTCCAAACACCCAATTCTAACTACTTGGATACATAGTTCCATGGAATCATGGATATCCCTGCAAAGTCATACATGGTTCTTTGAGACATTTCTCATGGCTCTGGATACCTCAATGGTTTCTTTAGGCCCAAATGCATGGTCTTTTTCCCTCAAATGTCATTCCCAAGGCCTTCAGACACATACATATTTCTCCAAACCACCTAATTGCACCACCATCCCTAATCATAACCCATTGGCACACTCAAGAAGCCATGCGAGGTTGGTTGAGGAAACCTTCTTAGTCTTTTATGGCTAGAAGACTTCTTCAAGGCCCAAGGTTTTGGTATCCTCCACTAAGCATGTCCAAGGTCCCAAGGCCCCAAGACATAAATATGGATCATCATCAATACCATTGACAAAGTCATGTGTTGTGCTTTGAATCATTTTTCATGGATCTAGATTCCTCAATGCTTTCTTTATGTATATAGTCAAAGTATTCTTCCCTAGAGCATCATCCTAAATGCCTCGAGACATGTACATACCACTTAAAAATACTGAATGGAACTAATATCCTCGATCATAGAGTATGATACCCTCAAGATGTCACCCGTGGTTGGTGGATGAAATATTCTTATCCTTGGATCTCTATAAGATTCATTTAGGTCCATAGGATCAACTCTCCTCCCTTGACTATGTCCAAGGTCCTAAGGCCCTAAGACATAGATACATATTTCCTCATATATCCCTATGAGATACTGCATGGTTCCTCGAGGAATTTATCATGGATTTGGATGCCTCAATGGTTTATTTAGGGCCAAATGCATGGTATTCTTCCCTAGAAAACCATTTCCAAGGCCCTAAGACATGCATATACTAAGTTCAAAACCATATAATGGAAGTTCCGTCCTCAATCACAGGACATTGATACCTCAAGAGGCCATGTGCAATTGGTGGAGGTAACCTTCTTAGCCCTAGATGGATATAAGATTCGTTTAAGGCCCAAGTCTTAGGTCTCCTCCCTTGATCATGTCCAATGCCCTAAGTCCCCAAGACTTGGAAGCACAATGGATACCCCTGTAAAGTCTTGTTTGGTGCTTTTAGACATTGTTCATGGCCTTGGATGTTTAAATGGTTTCTTTATCGCCAAAGGCACGGTATTCTTCCATAAAAAATCATTCCAAAAGCCTTGATCAGGCACATACATATTGCTCAAAACCACTTCATGGTATCGACATCCTTAATCATAGGCCAATGATACCATTAAGAGGTCATGTGTGGTTAGTGGAGGAAATCATCATAGCTCTTTCTGGATAGAATATTTCTTTAGGGCCCAAGGTTCAAGTCTCTCTCTCTCTTACTATCTCTCTAAATTAGCTATGGGTTATAGGTTTTAAGGGTTGGGTGTTTGATGATAGAATTTAGGGTAGATGAGAATTAGATGTTATAAGGGTTAGGGGTTAATTTTTATTTGACTAGACACTTTATAGGTTAGGATTATAGGGGTTAAGGGATATATATCATTATATGTTAGTATTTAGGAGTTTTAGGGGCTATACTGGTTTAGGATTATAGTGGGCCAAGAGTTATGATGGTTAGTTGTACTAGGGACTAGGGATTGTAGTGGCTAGACACTAATGGTTAAGGGTTTAGGGATTGAGATATAGGAGTCATGGATTTATGGTTACAAGGATGAAGATTTATATGTACATGAGGATAATGCGAGTTAGTGATTTTGTGTAATAATATATCTCCTAACCCTTGTGGTGAAGGAGAGAAGAGAGGGGTGAGGAAGGGAGGTATTGGGTAGAGTGGAAGAGAGGAGGGGGGGGTGCGATTGGGTGGATAGGAAGAGAGGGGGAGTGATTTTATAGAGAGAGAGGGGGGTTTTAGGGAGAGATAGATAAAAATCAAGGTGTAAAAAAGAACATGGGCGTGCACAGAAACGCGTGTGCGCCTCTACACGTGCGCGCAAATATGTGTGCACGCATTTGCGCACATGTGTGTTTGGATTCAATTTTTTTTGGCGCCCTTGTAGGTTTGGTATTAGCTTTGGATTGCCAAACCTTGAGGCTCGGTCTGAGTTATGGCAAAACACACCAATAACTTCATGTTTTTCACACTTAGTTATGCATATGCTCCACTTGTGCACTACTGATGAAATTGCACAAACTTGTCAAGCTCTGTGGGCAGATTATAACTATATATGTTTTGAATAGATCTGTTGTTGTTTTCTATTTTTAATTCATTTTTAACTACACTCATGTCTAATTTGTAAAAAACATAGGTCATTTATTTGCCCTATAACTTTTGATTGGCTTACATATTTTGAAAATGGAAAAGAACCTGCACAAGAGTACAAGAATACCTACAAGCTAAAAATAATAAAAATGATAAGAATACCTACAAGATAAAAATAATAAAAAATGATTGATTATGTTCAGACCATGATATGGTGGACCAACACTCAACCATGTCGTTTTAAGGCTTCACTGACTTTCGTAATTTAAAAAATATATAAAATTAACTTTTAAAATTTTGGAAAAATAGCCCTGCACAAGATTCGTGTGTTGCCTATGCCTCTACATATTTTTTTCCTCATAAATTGACAGTTTACATAACAAACCGGTGGACCAACATGAACATATGCATTATGTTTTAGCGAAAAAATGACACATCAATCTTAAAATAATGACATTTTGGGGTGGTTATACAACTTTTCCATAAATAAAAGTTATATATTCCGGAAGGTGATTTGTTTTTCTACGTTTCATCTTTTTACACCTAATTCTAAAAAGTTTTGTAGGTACCTTTAATAATTCATTTTAATGATAATTTTTTTGTTTTTCCAGCATGCCATTGCAACTAACGTGTCATAAGTGGGTATCATTACCTTGCACCAGCCCATCATCATTACTATCAAGGATTTTTTATTGGAGCACAAATTCAATCTCATTTGCCAACTAGTGTTGAAACTTCCAAATTATGAAAAAAAAGGAATATATTATGTAATTTTTAATATTTGTCATGATGTCGATTTTTGTCAATTTGTTTTCCAATGTTGCCGAGAAGTTGTATTTTTTTTCCTGTACCGATATTTTCAACTATGATATAGATATAGATATATCTTCCTTCTATATTTATACTTTTAAAATTATATATTGAACATTGAATTATTTGAGAGGAACAAAACTGAATTATTAACTTGCACCACATCTTTTTCATGCCCTTGACATGGCTTGTGTTGGAATAATTAAGTCTTCCTCCCATGTCATTTAATTACATAAGATGCATTAATTAATCATTTTTGGTTAATTCTATGTAATAGACTAGGAAATTGCCATTGTGTGGACCACAAGGCAACATGGGAGGCTCAAATACATCCAAGGTGTGGACCACAAGCCATCTAGGCCACTTAGGCGCATTCCTAAAATATTTTGGATAAGATTTTACTAGGAAAGGCGCATTTTCTTAGTTTTACTGCTTTTACCACTTTTTAGCCCATGAGGAAAATCTAGTCTACCTAGGAAACTTGTTTTTTGCACCCAAGACTTTCCTTAATGAATTTTCCTTCCAAACTGTGTATTTCGCATTGTTTTTATCCATACATCACCTTTAGATCACTAATTAGGCAATTCGTGAGCTTTTGGAGAAATTTGGAAAGTCTACTTGCCACCTGGGGGGGGATGAGCATATTTAGTAAGTCTGATGAAGAGAAGATTCTTTTGGCATATTTAGCCATTCGATTTTATGTTGTAATGTTATTTAATATCATCCTATTACTTTCATCAGGTTGTCTGATGTATTTTATTCATGATAAGTTAATACATAAATCTACTCTTGTGCATAATTTTTGTGTCTTTGACTAGTTGTGTGAGATTTTCTTATGAGAGAGTGTAATTTCTTGAATAGATCTTAGATGGAACTGAATTTCACATGGTATCAGAGCCATCAAGATATTCCTTTCATCTTTGATTGTCTTGCAGGATCCAACCAGTCTCAGTAAGGGCACATTGATCAATTCACCGGGTGAATTCTATTCTCTACAGGGCGCATTTTGGCATCAAGAAGTGTTCTAAAATTAGTCCATAAGTTATTTCAGAGCATAAATGGATCATACACAGCAGATCATACTCACTCCCTTCAATTACTTTGATTGGAAGGCGCGGATGGAGATTCTACTGAGGAGCAAAGGGCTCTACAGGGTGACCATGGAAACTCAAGCTGAGCCAACCTTAGCAGTAGAGAAATCTAAATGGCATAATCAAAGGGATGAATCCTATGGGTTGTTATGTCTCACTACATCCAGAGAGCTTCCATTTCATCTTGATGGCCTCACTTCACCCAATGAAGTATCGCTGAAACTTCAAGAATTGTTCGGAAAAACGATGAATTGAGAGGCCACCAAATGGATAACGAGCTAGTCTCTTTGAGTCAACAACATTTTGATAATCTACGGGATTTCTTCTCCAAATTTAAATCTCTTGTATTGCAGTTGAAGCAATGTGGTATTGAAAAAAAGGATAAATAATTAGTTTTGGCCATTCTCTCCAAGCTTGGCCCTGACTATTCAATCTTTGTCTCGACCTTCCATTCCACCTGGAAAGCAATTAAAAATTGAAAGAGCCCGACACTTTCAGAATTCATGGAGTCTTTGACACAAGAACAAGAAAAATTGGTCTTGATTGGAGCCATTAAAAATCCATCCAAAGACCATTGTCTAAATGTTGGAGATTCAAAGGGTTCGAAAGGAAAGAAGAAAGGTAATTTCAAGAAGCCCACCGGTGAGGGGAAAGACAAGCAGAATTTTAATGGAGAGAAATCTAACTTCAAGAAGAATCCGAACAAGAAGAATGAGAGGTCAAAGTGAAATTATTGCAGCAATGGATTTCATCTTGAAATCTCTTGCATGAAGAAAACCATTGACCAATTGACTCAACTCTTGGAGAAGGCCAATATTCCTCTTCCAGAGAGCACAAGGAGGAAGGATGGAGGAAAAAATTATGATGATAAAGAGAGAGTTCATGCATTGATGGCCAGCACATCAAAACCTTCTTCATTCATTATTGATTCCGGAACTTCGAGACACATGGTGTCCACAAGGAATTTTTTTACTTCACTTGACTCTTCGAGTGGTCCAAATATTGTATTGGGAGACAATTCTGAAACTTCTAGCAAAGGCAAAGGTAGCATAGATCTCGATTTTGGGTCATTTAATAATGTTCTATATGTACTTGGACTTGTTGCAAACCTACTGTCGGTCTATCAGATGACCCATACAGGGCTTCCCAAAAGAGTAACCTTTACCCCCAATGATGTTGAGGTAGCAGAAATTTCAACAGGAACAATCATTGCATTTGGTACTGCTGATCATGGTTATATAATTTACAAGTTTTCTCATTTTGTGCCAAATCCCTCACCTTCTGCTCTGTTAACCCATGCCAATGAGTCTAGAAAACTATGGCATGAAATATTTGGCCACCTAAATTACAAATACCTTTCCCAACTTCATGAGAAAGAGATGGTTATAGGGATGCCCAATATCAAATTTTCCAAAGGTGTCTGTCAATCTTGCATCCTAGGAAAACATCTTGAGCATAAGTATGGGAGATCCATTACTGAGAGAACTTCTGCACCATTGGAACTTATACACACTAACATATGATGTCCATTCCCTCATGAGTCTTTGAACCATGCCAAATACATTCTCACATTCATAGATCACTTTAGCAGATATTGTTGGATTTATTTCATCAAATTAAAGTCAAAAGTTTTTGGTCTGTTCAAGCTATTCAAAGCCTCAGTTGAGAACCAGTCTGGTAGGCGTATAAAATTTATAAGATCTGATAATGGTGGTGAATATGTGAAATCAAATTTTCAGCAATTTTGTGCTTCTTCAGGGATACAGATGCAACATATAGTTCCATATACACCTCAGCAAAATGGGGTTGCTGAGAGGAAAAATAGATCTCTTAAGGAGATGGCCACATGCATGCTTGAGGAAAAAGCTTTGTCTCCTAAGCTATGGGCTAAGGAAATAAATTGTGCCACATAAGGCTCTCAAAGGTGTCACTCCTTTTGAATCTTGGACAAGGCACAAACCTGACATCTCCCATTTCAGGATTTTTGGCTCAAAGGCTTGGGCTAGGATTCCACTTGAGAAGAGGAGGGCTATGCAGCCCCAAATCCAACCATATTTATTTGTTGTATATTCATAGGAATCCAAAGGTTATAAGTTGCTGAACATGACCACTCATAAAGCATTCATCGAAATAAGTGTGCAGTTTGAGGAAGAGCCCTCTCGAAGCGCTGAAATTGAAGATTCATCTTCACCACCATTTGAAGAAGAAGTAAGTGATGTTCTTGATGTTTTTTATTCTAATATGTATGATGATGAGGATTATTTTATTACATATGCTAACTCACCTACAAGGCCTAAGTGGGCTGCAAAAACTTTGCAAGTAGGAGGTGAACTAGCTGGCAACCCTCGGGACCAAAGGAGGACTAGAACACAATTTGAGACTGCTCTCAATGTGAATGATCCTTTCTTTTCTGAGAAATGCTATATGATGATAGATTCTAATCCAAAAACATATGAAGAAGCCTCACATGACCCAAGATGGAAGATTTCTATGGATGAGGAGTTTCAGTCATTGCAGAAGAATGAAACTTGGGAGCTAGTCAAGCTCCCCGCAAGCAGAAAGTTGGTGAGATGCAAGTGGATTTATAAGACAAAATGTGCAGTGGATGGTACAACCATCAAATACAAAGCAAGGATGGTAGCAAAGGGTTTTTCTCAGGTCCAAGGACTTGATTATAATGAAACATTTTCACCGGTGGCACAAAAAGACTCCATTAGACTAGTTTTGGTAGTTGCAGCTTCCAAGCGATGAGAAGTACATCACATGGATGTGAAAAGTGATTTCCTCCATGGCGAGATTGAAGAATAAATATATATGCAACATCCACAGAGGTACACATCATATCCAAACCTTGTTTGCAGGTTGAAAAAATCTTTGTATGGACTTAAGCAAGCCCCCAGGGCTTGGTATGCAAAGATGGACAGTTTCATACTGTCACAATCTTATGTTCGGTGTAAATCTGACCCAAATGTCTATATGAAGCTTGTTGATGGTTTTATAATGTTAATAATGTTGTATGTTGATTATTTTCTGATCACAGGTGATAGCACTGACCAAATAGCATCATTGAAGACCGCAATGCACCAAGCATTCTCCATGAGTGACTTGGGAATTCTTAAGCAATTTTTGGGGCTTGAGATTTCTCAAACAAAAGAAGGAACCAAGGTATGTCAGTCAAAATGTGCTTCTGATCTGTTAAAGAATTTTAAGATGGCTGATTGAAATCCTTCTAAGACTCCATTCCTTTCTGGAGTTAGACTAGAAGAAGCAGAATCTACACCATTGTTTGACAACACTTTATATAGACAGTTGATTGGCAGCTTGCTTTACTTGACACACACTCGACCTGATCTTGCTTAAGCTGTGAGTGTGGAATCAAGATACATGGAGAAGCCACATGAGCTAGATTGGAGGGTTGCAAAAATAATCCTTCAGTATGTGCAGGGCACAAAGACTGATGGGATTCACTATGTTGCATATTCGAACCTAAATCTCTTGGGTTTCACAGATTGGGATTGGGCTGGTGATAGCCTTGACAGGAAATCCACATCAGGATTTGTATTCATGCTTAGAGGTGGCCATGTTTGCTGGTCCATCAAGAAACATAATGCCATAGAATTATCTTCAGCAGAGGCAGAGTACAGAGGAGCAATGAATGCTGCTACACAGTGTGTATGGTTGCAAGGTATTTTATTAGAATTTGAGATTTCTTTCAATACTCTTACTGTCATCTTTTGTGATAACCAGAGTGCTATTAGAGTTTCATGTGATCCAGTACAGAGGTAGAGTACCAAGCACATTGAGATGCATATGCACTACATCAGAGGACTGGTGCATGATCAGATCATAGAGTTGCAATATTGCCCCACAGGTGAGCAAACTACAAATATCTTCACCAAGGCTTTCACAGAGAAGACATTCAACTATCTTAGATCACTGCTTGGGATTGCTGAACATGTGGTGGAGTGAAGGGTTGATCAACAACCTTTCAATTTTGACATGTCCATGTTTTGAGGCGAGGTTTTTCCCATGAGGTTTTCCTTCTATCCTTGTTTTGTGGACCGACAGTATTGTACTGGGTGACCAAGTCTTGTTACTGGGCCCTTAGTATTTCGTTTTTTGATATTTAGATCATTTAAATCATCCTTATGAGGGGGTTTTGGAATAATTAAGTCTTCCTACCATGTCATTTAATTACATAAGATGCATTAATTAATCATTTTTGGTTAATTCTATGTAATAAACTAGGAAATTGCCATTGTGTGGACCACAGTGCAACATGGGAGGCTCAAATGCATCCAAGGTGTAGACCACAAGCCATCTAGGCCACTTGGGTGCCTTCCTACAATATTTTGGATAAGATTTTACTAGGAAAGGTGCATTTTTCTGAGTTTTATTGCTTTTAACCGCTTTTAACCACTTTTTAGCCCATGAGGAAAAGCTAGTCTACGTAGGAAACTTGTTTTTTGCACCCAAGACTTTCCTTAATGAATTTTCCTTCCAAACTTCGTATTTGGAATTTTTTTTATCCATACATCACCTTCAGATCACTAATTAGGCAATTCGTGAGATTTTGGAGAGATTTGGAAAGTCTACTTGCCACTTAGGGGGGATGAGCATATTTAGTAAGTCTGATGAAGAGAAGATTATTTTGGCATCTTTAGCCATTCAATTTTCTGTTGTAATATTATTTAATAGCATTCTATTACTTTAATAAGGTTGGCTAATGTATTTTATTCATGAGAAGTTAATACAGAAATCTACTCTTGTGCATAATTTTTGTGTCTTTGACTAGTTGTGTGATATTTTCTTATGAGAGAGTGTAATTTCTTAAATAGTTCTTGGATGTGAACTGAATTTCATAGCTTGTTCACTAATCTCCATGATCTTCCATTAATCTCCTCTAACTAAAGAGGCCAACACCAACACATACCTATATTTTTAAAAGGCATATATGGACAAATACCCATAGAAGACATCGGCAAATACAAGAGTCTATCTTTGTACTTATAAGTTTTATTCCTTTTTCTATCTAAAATTATTCACCACTGGACATTTATCTTAAGAATTTAAAAAAAAAACATTACAATAAAACAACATATGTGTAGATGGCGTGTTTTATTTTTTAAATCTGTACAGGAAATGTTGACAACTAAATAAATTATGTACCACATTTATGTTCGGGTACACAGGGTACTACCAAAGGACCGAACACCAAGAGCAACCATTTCACACAAACAGATCATAGATCAACACACCGATGTTTTGACGTGGTTTAAACCCTCTTGAGGGAAACACTCCACGGCCCCGGCCAAATAGCTTATACGGGACAATTTATTATGCAAAAGAAAGAAAGTTACAAATGAGCTTCTCATAATCGATCAACTAAACAATGACCCTCCATGCTCTTTAAATAGAGATCATGGACCAATCAGGTGTTAAGCCACGGATCAAGGTTAGGTTTGATCTAAGAGAAGTTGAGCCATCGGATTACTCTATGTCGGGAACATATCGTGACCATCGGATTAAGTATTTACAAATGCATACTAAAGAAACACACTATCCCTAACGGATATATTACACAAGTTGATCTTAACTAACTTCTAAGTGTTTAAATATCCTAACATCCCCCCTTAAGAACAACTTGGGATAGGATTGAAGGATTTACAAAAGTGACACTATTAGGAGAAGGAAGGAGGCATTAGAGCTTGTCCCCCCTTAATGACAAGTTCCTGAACTCCTAACATAGATCGAAGTTTAGAAAACTTCGCTTCTGTAAGAGACTTGGTGAAGATGTCTGCAACTTGATCATCTGTAGGGCAAAAGAGCACTTCAAAAACACGATCATGAACAAGATTTCTGATGAAGTGCATATGTAGCTCAATGTGTTTACTGCGTTGATGTAGAACTGGATCTTTGGCAAGCTTGATGGCACTTTGATTGTCGCACCAAAGTGGAGTAGGCTGCTGCTGCTCGTATCCAAACTCTGAAAGGATCTGTCGAAGCCATAAAGCTTCATGACTGGCATTGACTGCTGCTCGATATTCTACCTCTGCTGAAGAAAGAGCAAGAGCTTATTGTTTCTTACAAGCCCAAGTAATAGGTCCAGATCCCAGACTGAAAACATAACCTGCAGTAGACTTTCGATCATCAGGATCGCCGACCCAATCTGAATCAGTGAAACCAACCAACAAAGGTTTCCCCCCTGTACTGTAATGAATCTCAAACTGAACTGTACCTCGAATATATCAAAGTATTCTTTTAGCTGCTTTTCAGTGACTTTCATGAGGTGTCTGCATATAACGGGCAACATGACCAACGGTAAAGGAAAGGTCAAGACGAGAATGAGTCAAGTATAAGAGACTACCAACAAGCTGACGATATAAGGTGGCATCGACTTCAGGTGAAGTACAAGTGGTAGAAAGTTTGACTCCAGACTGGAAGAGAGAAGGAGCTGGTGTACAATCTTCCATGTGAAAGCGACGAAGAAGGTCACAAGCATACTTAGACTGAGAAATAAAGATTCCTTCTTTGGTTTGCAGGACTTGGAGACCAAGAAAATAATGCAAATGTCCTAAGTCTGACATTTCAAAATTTTGTTTAAGACTGGATTTCACATGGGTTATAAGCTTAGGGTCACTACCAGTAAGAATAAGGTCATCAACATATAGAACAAATATGATGAGATGGTTTCCTACTTTCTTGGTATAGACATTGGGGTCAGAATGGCATCTAGAAAAACCAGTGTCAAGGAGAAAGTTATCCATTTTGGCATACCAAGCTCTAGGAGCTTGCTTAATGCCATATAAGGATTTCTTAAGGCGGCAGACAATGCTAGAGTTATCTTGAACATATCCAGGAGGTTGTTCCATGTAAATTTTCTCCTGTAAATCACCATGTAAGAAGGCAGACTTGACATCCATTTGATGGACTTCCCAGTTATGTAAGGATGCAAGGGAAAGAACAAGGCGGATGGAGTTCATTTTTGCGACAGGAGCAAAGGTTTCATTGTAGTCAATCCCTTCAACTTGGGAAAAACCTTTGGCAACTAACCTTGCCTTAAGTCTTTCAACACTTCCATCTGATGCATACTTAGTTCTGTAGACCCATTTACATCTGACAAGTTTTCTTCCTTTTGGAAGAGGTACAAGATTCCAAGTATCGTTCGCCATTAAGGAACGATATTCTTCATCCATGGTTTCATCCCAATCTGGATTCCCTGAAGCTTCTGCAAAAGTTTCTAGATCATGATTCTTGGAAACTTGAGCGAAAAGTGAAGAGGCTCACTGAAACTAAGAACGTGTTCGACATTGATCTCTAGGATCACTGGCAAGATCACCAGCTGCTTCACATGTTGAAAGGACCCATTGAGGAAGCACTTGTGCTGGTGCAACTGGAGGAACATGAGCAGGCAGCGGTGGATTTTCATCCTCACTGTCATCATCAGAAACTGGAGTTGGAAACCTGTCAAAGAAGTTGGAAGAAGAAGAAGAAGGCACAAACACCGAATCAGGCTCGCAGGCCAAAGATGGCACAATCGCCGAGTTAGGCTCGCAGGCCAAGAGATTTTCATCAAATTTAACATCTCTTCTAATGATTATATCATGAGAATGTGGTTGAACAAGTCTATAACCTTTTACATCTTCAGAATATCCAACAAATATGCACTTTTCACTTTTAGGCTGCAATGCTTTCCGTTTTTCATCTGGAATGTGAGCCCATGCTTTACTACCAAACACACGGAAGTGACTTACATCAGGTTTAGTTTTACTCCATTCTTCTTCTGGTGTTATACCTTGTAATGCTTTAGTGGGGGTGCGATTAACTATGTAATTTGCACAATTAATGGCTTCAGCCCAAAATTGAAGACTTAGTCCCTTAGATTGGATCATACAATTAGCCATTTCTTTTAAAGTGCGGTTCTTCTACTCAGCTACACCATTTTGTTGTGGTGTATATGGAACAGTGTGTTGTTGTTGGATGCCTTGTTCAGTGCAGAAAGTAGTGAACTTTTTGTTAACATATTCTCCTCCATTATTAGATCTTAACTTAATAATTTGATGACCAGATTATTTTTCAACAAGGGCCTTGTAGGCCAAGAACATGTTAAATACTTCGCTCTTAAGTTTTAGGAAATAAACCCAAGTGCATCTAGTGTAATCATCAATGAAAGTTAAGAAATATTTGAAACCAGAAAAGGAAGCAGATAGAAGAGGACCACACAAGTCACTATGCACAAGCTCCAAGGGAACCGAGGCGTGCCAAGAGGCACGTTTGTCAAAACTGTCCCGATGATGTTTTCCAAGTACACAACCGGAACAAACACCATCCCTGCAAGATACCATCGGAAGACCTGTCACCATATTGTCTTTACATAGTTGTTGCAATGAGCGATAATTTAAGTGACCAAATCGCTCATGCCAAAGTTTGCTCAAGTTATCACTATGAGCAACAAAAACTGAAGGGAAAGGTGATGACCCAAAGTTGTTAAACTTGTACAACCTGGTAATATCATCAACAATTCCGGTAGCTAGGACCTGTTGAGGATCTTTAAAATCCTTGATTACAACTTGGTGAGGTGTAAAGGTCACAGTTTTACCTTCACCAGAATGAGTGATCTGAGAGACTAATAACAAATTGCAGGAAATTCTTGGAACACATAGTACATCACTAAAATGACCATTATCTACTGGAACTGTTCCAGCTCCTACAACACTTAGAGATCTATCATCACTAACAAATATTTGTTTGGTGTTACATTCATGCACAGTAGAAAAGATAGCTTGATCCTTAGCCATATGATAAGATGCTCCAGAATCAATGAGCCATTCATTTGAAGTAGAAGAAGAAGATGCATTATAAGAATAACCAAAAGCACAAAGTGCATGTCCATGAGAGGCAGATTCTGAAGATGAATCTAGGCTGATGTGGTGCTTCTTCATTGCTGCTTCCAAGGCTGTCATCTTCTTGAAACACTTAGATTCATCATGATTATCTTTCCCGCAATAGTTTCAATGACGCTCAGTCTTCTTGCCTTTTGGCTTGGATCTTTTGTAATTTTTTAAAGAAGGAGCTGACTGAGAGGGTTTGGGACCCTTGTTTGACTTATTATTGCAAAAATTTTGTTTCTTGGGAGGCTTGGACTTTTCTGTCTGTTGGGACAATAAGGCTTTCCCAGATGTATCTGCATTGTTGATTATTCCAAGATGAATGAGTTTATCTTGTTCTCTAATCAAGGAATCACAAAAGGATTCAAGACTAGGCTCTTGATAGCTAGCTGCATTCAAGGATGCTTTCATGGAGTAAAATGTAGATACAAAAACAAAATATGCAGGTCCAAGTTTGGAAAGAATATGATAAATGCATTATTTGTCTTCCCTCTCAATCTTACATTCTGCACATAAGAGTTTAAGAGTTTTGTACTTAGATAAATAATCTTGAATGCATGAAAAGTCACTTGGATTTAAAGAAATCAACTCATTTTCGAGTTAGTGACCTCGAATTTCATTGTGTTTACCAAACACGGATTCCAACTTGTCCCAAGCAGCATTAGGTTCATCAATTCCAGATATGTGGAATCGCAAATCAGTAGAGATTGACATCCCAATCAATCCACGAGCTTCATCACATCTATTTTCCCATTTTATTTTCTTATCATCATCAATGGGTTCTTTTTCTTTCTCTGAGGTAATTCTGGAAAGTCCCCTACTTCGTAGAACATCCTCCATACGAGATTTCCATGAGAAATAGTTGGAACTGTTAAGTAGAATATCACAAGGGGCGGCCATATTTGTAAATTAATGGATCTAAAAGCAGAAACCAATAGTCTGGATGTGAAGAGCTCAAAAAAATAGGCAGTTTCGAAAAAAAACGGCACTGAAAACTGACTCTGTATGATGAAGTTATGCTTGAACAAAGAAACTGTTGAAGATGTCCCCAATAGTGACGTGGTAGCTAGAAAATGTCCAGCAAAAAAAAGAACCCCCCTCTTCCCAAGATGAACATTTTGACAATCACTTTACAAGAAAGTTGCTTTAAGTGAACCACTATTATAAAATAAGTGATTTCATTTTTACAATGATATTACTTTTAAATAGTGCAACAATAAAAAAAACTTAAGTGACTCACTTGTATTTTTATATTTTATTATTTAAGTGAGATGCACTTTTACAATAAAATAACTTGAAAATAGAAATTGCATGCACTTTTTCTTTTAAAAGTAACTTCCTAAGACTTGAACTCAAGATCTATTAAGGAATAAAGCAACTTTGAACCAAGTGAACTAGATTAAAAGGTATGTAAAATATGGGAATGAGGAAGGGGCTTTTTTTTTTTTTTTTTTTTTTTTTTACTCTTCTTGCTCGGTTTGCGTGCTTGCCCTTTTTCCTACAAAACACACCACAAATCGAAACAAAACAAAAAATTTCCACACTTGTGGAGTTAGATCTTGTTAGCTTGCCCGGAAAATCTACATTTTCTCTTTGTTTCTGATTTGCCGAGATCGCGCAAGGTGCACGGCAAAGAGCATACGCAGCTGAGAAAAAATCCTTTCCCTTTCTGTTTCTAATTTGCCGAGATCGCTCAAGGTGCACGGCAAAGAGCATACGCAGACGGGAAAGCAACAATCCAAACCCAAAAAAAACTAACAGTAAAAAATGATAAAAATATGAGTTTTTTTCTTTTAAAACAGAAAATAAATAAAAAATGCGTCACTATAACATTATACCTTCAGATCTGATGAAATATGCATTTCTGGAGCAACCGAGAACCGTTTTCGATCAAACGAAAACTATTCCCTAATGGAAACGACGCTCCGGACACAATGGAACACCTCCCACAGCCCAGAAATGCACAGAAACACCAGAACTAGAAACCCTTTCGAGTTTCAGCAACAACAGTTCAAGATCTAGATCATAGCCGGAAGCGGCACTTCATAAAAGCTCTGATATCATGTTCGGGTACACAGGGTACTACCAAAGGACCGAACACCAAGAGCAACCACTTCATACAAATAGATCACAGATCAACACATTGATGTTTTGACGTGGTTTAAACCCTCTTGAGGGAAACACTCCACGGCCCCGGCCAAATAGTTTCTACGGGACAATTTATTATGCAAAATAAAGAAAGTTACAAATGAGCTTCTCATAATCGATCAACTAAACAATGACCCTCCATGCTTTTTAAATAGAGATCATGGACCAATCAGGTGCTAAGCCACGGATCAAGGTTAGGTTTGATATAAGAGAAGTTGAGCCGTCGGATCACCCTATGTCGGGAACATATCATGACCGTTGGATTAAGTATTTACAAATACATACTAATGCATACTAAAGAAACACACTATCCCTAATGGATATATTACACAAGTTTATCTTAACTAACTCCTAAGTGTCTAAATACCCTAACAATTTAGAATTAATCCAAAATAAAATTATTCACATTTGATTCACAATATTAAAAGCTTATAATGCTAGAGTATATTAATATTTGTTGGTACAATTTCACAACTTCAATAAACAACAATGTCCTAATATGTAAACAAAATTCGATCAAAAGATTATTTTTTAAAATTAAAAAGCAAGGATAATTTTAGGGGCGAAATTTAGCCCGTGGGCTATTTTTCCATTTTTTTTCCAAAAAAAGATTCGCCAATTTGCATTTTTCGAAGCCCCATTTCACCTAATTTTGATGGGGTAAACTTCTTTCACTCTAAAAATCGCCAAATTATTATATAAACTATATAAAATCCTTAGAAAGATATCGCCAAATATTTTATAGTTGACATTTTAAGAATTGGTAAGATTCGTCAAAGTTTATACACTTTAAAATAAGTATGGGTCCCTAATATTATCCCTATTAAAAAGTAATCTTAAGTATGTTTTTTTTTAATATTTGTTGGTACAATTTCACAACTTCCATAAACAACAATATCCTAATATATAAACAAAATTTGGTCAAAATTTTATTTTTTAAACTAATAAATAATCTTAAGTCATACTTTTAGAATAAAAAAATCATAAAGCAAAATTGTTCCCACCTCATATCTATAAAATTAATTTTTATATTAAAAAATTATATTTAATATCAATTAATTAAATAAAATATTAATTCTAATTACACTTTAATCTCATCTCCATCTCCACGAGAAACAACATAAACTACAATTTGTAAATCAAAACATTTTACATTTTTAATTTTGATGTTTAAATAATTTTATTGTAATTTGAAATTTCAACAAATTTCATGAATCGATATAATCTACTATACAAAGATACAATTCACAATTTCATGAATTAATTCCAATACAAAATCAACTAAAATTATAAATAAAACTACATACATTATACTCTTATAAAACTACATACATTAATCATTTTCTTTGTGGAAAGTTCCAAGTGTGAAACTCTATTATTGGATTGAACCAAAGGATATGTGCCTCTTCTCCCTTCCACCCATTCCCTTTGCATAAATGTTGGTCTACAAAGCATAAGGTTGTTCGATTATGTTCCCCATAAATTCAAAGTCCAGCATGTCCCTATTCATGTCAGTGTCATAAGACATCTACAATTGATTTTCATTGAAAGACAACTTACCTTTCACCACTTGGGACCATTCCTAGAGGATATTTTTTCCTAATTACCACCATGATTATAATAATAATAAGGTTATCCTAAATATAAGCCATACAAATTTCCTTATATGAGAAGTTAACAAAATCAACTAAACATGTTTTTTTATAAAATTTAAGTAGAGTAAACGTACATAGTAAGCAATGATAACTACTACAGAGTCTTCTAATGCAAGCATAATCTTCACACTAAACCATTTGAAGCTGTACTTATACTTGTTAGAAAAACAGGATCGCAGAGCAATAACAATAAAAAGAAATGCAAATATAATCACACATACACATTATAAGAGAGACACAGATATATCGTGGTTCACTCAACTTGGGCTACGTCCACACTGAATTTGCCAGTCCTTATTATTATTACCGTCCAGCAAGGTGAAGGGATACAACATGCAGCACAGCTGCTGCACTTCCTCTTCACTATCTCACAATCTCTCTCTTGATCTTAGAGATATTTACAATGCATAAAACCTAATACATCAACCCTAGCCGTATTACAATGTCTTTCTTTTATAGGGAAAATACAATGGGAAAAATACCACAAAATACCCAAAACCATGGGCCCGCAAAATAGCTGCCAAAAACAGCCCCAAAATTTTTTCTCGGGGGCATTTCCCCCGAACCCCTGTTCGCGGGGAGAAAACCCCCTTTTTCGGGGTGTTTCCCTGAACCCCTAAAAATGCAGAATGGGTGTACAATCCTCCGGGTGCACGGCTAAGATAATATCATCTATGAGACTGGAAGATCTGGCTCCACAACCAACAATCTCCCACTTGGAGACTGATCACAGCAACTCCACCGTTGCTGCACTTGTTGGACTTGAACTTGGAAAATTTCTCCTCTTCACCTTCATGCTAGAAGGCCAACTGAAACCGAGCAAGAACTCAATTTCTCTCTGATCACTACCTTTGTGAACATGTCTGCAGGATTTTGGCTAGTGTGTATCTTTTCCAGCTTCAACAGTTCATCTTCCATAATAGAGCGTATGAAATGGTACTTGAGTTGTATATGTTTAGTCCTTGAATGGAATGCTGAGTTCTTTGCAAGATGAATGGCACTCTGGCTATCACTATACAATTTTCTATCATTCTACTTCTTACCCACTTCCTCCATAAACCTCTGCAACCAAATCATCTCTTTACTAGCCTCTGTAATAGAAACATACTCTGCTTCTGTTGTTGAAAGTGCAACAACCTTCTGCAGTTTCGAAATCCAGCTTACTGTTGTTCCACCTACAGTAAACACATACCCTGTGGTGCTCCTCCTTCTATCCTTGTCACCTGCCATATCTGCATCAACATATCCCTGTAGAACAGTGTCTGAACCTCCAAAACATAATGCATGAGTGGTAGTACCTCTCAAATACCTGAGAATCCACTGTACTGCCTTCCAATGTTCTTTACCTGGATTATTCATATATCTGCTCACAACTCCCATTGCATGTGCAATATCTGGTTCTGTGCACACCATAGCATACATCAAGCTGCCAACTGTTGATTGATAGGGAATCTTGGACATATAATCAGTCTCTTCCTGTGTCTTGGGACACATTTCTTTACTTAGACTGAAATGGCTGGCCAAAGGTGTACTAACTAATTTTGCATTCTGCATTATGAACCTCTCCAACACCTTTTGTATGTACTCACCCTGAGACAATGTCAATTTGCGATTTTTCCTATCTCTTTTTATTCTCATACCAAGGATTTGCTTTGCAGCACCCAAATCCTTCATCGCAAATGAATTAGCTAGCTTCCTTTTGAGTACATTTATATCCTGCATGTCAGACCCTGCAACAAGCATGTCATCCACATACAATAACAAGATAATATATCTTTCATTGTCTAGCTTCTTGAAATAAACACAGTGGTCAGAATGACATCTACTATAACCTTGTTCTGTCATAAACCTGTCAAATTTTAGAGACCACTGCCTTGGAGCTTGCTTCGAGCCATACAAGCTTTTTTTCAACCTGCATACCAAATCCTCCTTCCCTTTGACCTCATACCCTTGTGGCTGCTGCATATATATCTCTTCCTCCAAATCCCCATGGAAAAAGGTTGTTTTAACATCTAACTGTTTAAGATGCAAATCTTCTACCACCATTAAACTTAAAATAGTCCTAATTGAAGTCATCTTAACAACAGGAGAAAATATTTCATCAAATTCTATACCTTTCTTCTGTGCAAACCCCTTTACAACAAGTCTGGCCTTGTACCACTTCTTACCTCGTTCTTCTTCCTTCAACCTGTAAATCCATTTGTTCTGCAATGCTCTTTTACCAGCAGGCAACTGAACTAGATCCCAAGTCTGGTTTCCTACCAATGAATCCATCTCCTCATTCATGCATTTTTCCCACTTCTTTCTAGTTTCCACCTGCATTGCTTCTTCATAACATTATGGTTCACCAGAATCAATCATCAATAAATAATACATTGAAAGAGAGTATTGTTTCAGGAGTCTACTTAACCTGGTAGATCTTCTTACACTTGCAGGAGTTTCAGGTACTTGCTGTTGTTCTTGATTTTCTGGCACCTTTGGAACTTCATTTTCTTTAATTTCATCAAGTACTGTGTACTTTGTGTTTTCCTTTTTCCTGTGTATTTCCCTGCAACTGATCTTTATACATGACCTTTTCATTGAATATCACATCTCTACTCCTGATGATTTTGTTATTTTCATAATCCCATAAACTATAACCAAATTCATCAACACTATATCCAATAAAGGTACATTTCTTGGATTTAGCTTTAAGCTTTGTCCTATTATCTTTATCAATATGGACAAATGCTTCACAACCAAACGTTCTCATAAATGAGTAGTTTACCTTTTTATATGTCCATACCTCCTCTAGAATACCACCATCCAAAGCACTTGAAGGTCCTCTGTTTATTAAATAAATAGCAGTATTTACAGCATCCGCCCAAAGCTGTAAGGGCAATCCTGCATACAATCTCATACACCTTGCACGCTCCATGATCGTTTTGTTTATCCTTTCAAACAAACCATTTTCTTGTGGTGTTCCTAGGACTGTCTTCTCTCTACGAATCCCATGGTATGAACAGTAACTATCAAAATCCTTGCCACAATACTCACCTCCATTATCATATTTGAGACACTTCAATCTTTTTCCTGTCTCAATCTCAACCAAATATTTCCACTTCTTAAAAGTAGCAAACACATCAGATTTCTATCTAATGCAATAAAACCAAGTTTTCCTAGTTGCATCATCAATAAATGTAACATAATAATGAGATCCACCAAGAGATTGTACTTGAGCTGGTCCCCATACATCTCTATGCACTAGCTCTAACTTTTCATTCTTCTTCTATTTCTCAACCCTAAGAAATCTGACTCTCTTCTGTTTTTCATAACACAATTTTCACAGAATTCTAAACTTACCTGCTTCAAATATGGCAGCAACTTCCTTGAGCGGAGAATCTGCATCCCCTTCTCACTCATGTGGCCAAGCCTATGATGCCACAATGTTGTATCTGTTCCTGTGGAAGCTAAAGAGATAGAATGGTCAGTATTATGAGGACATAAATACAACGTACCTACCCTGTCTCCTTTTGCTATCACCATTGATCCTTTAGTGATCTTCTACAACTTTTCTCCAAATGTAGATAGACAGCCGCCATCTCCCAACTGCCCTGTTGAGATCAGATTTCTTTTCATAGCAAGAATATGCCTAACATCTTTTAACAGCTAGTCAGTTCCATTCTTAACTTTTATCCATACCTTACCCATTCCAACAATTTTACATGGCTCATCATCACCCAATAAAACATGTCCAAAATCCCCTGGAACATAATCATGAAAGTATTTCCTATGAGGTGTAGCATGACATGAAGCCCCTGAATCTACTACCCAATAATCACTAGTATTATCTAATGTAAGAATCAAAGCATCTTGTAACACATCACCTGCTACATTTGCTTCCTCGGTAGTTTCCTTCTGTGCATCTCCTTTCTTCTTTAGAGATCTGCAGTCTTTCTTCAGATGTCCTTTCTTTCCACAGTTCCAGCACTCTATCTTTCCCATTCTGGACTTGGATCTGCTCGTTTTAGACTTCCCACGATTACCTTGGCTCTTTCCTCTCTCCTTTTGTCTTCCCCTGGTACATTAAGATAGTTAAAACATTACTCTTTCAAAATTCTACTTTATGTAATCAAAATAAAACACTGTTGAACATAGAAATACCTAAGTTTTGGGCAGGTGGAAAGAGCATTGTTAAGCAGTTCATGTTATGAGCATCATCCCAATACTATGCTACTCACCCTTGACATAATTCGAGTAATATTCATTTGTTTTCTCCATTTAAATTTCTAAGGATGTTTTGACCTTCACAAAGAGCTCAACCGAGGGAAAACTGCAAGCATGAGATCAACAGGTAATTATAAAAATATTATGAAACAAAAGCAGAGAGATGAGATGGAAAACATTAAAAGATAAATGGTGACTCTTTATTACTATTGTTTGTGCACTTTGTTATGCCACATACTGTATGGGCATATGAGGACTTGATTTTGCGTCCTATTATTCTGGTATTCCAGCTATGATTGGCCTATTCCTGCTGGTTAGGACTTGATGGTGAGAGTGATGCTTCTGTGATGAGGACTTATACTGCTTTGTTGATTATATTATTGTGTCATATGTCATGTTCATTACTTTCCATACCAGTGATTATGATGATAATAATATACATGATGTTGCAGCAACACAAATGGCTGCCAAAATGAATAGTTTAAGAAAGGATGTAAAATCTTGTTAGTTAGGTACTAAGGTGGACGCTTTCAATCTACTCACCTATGTTGGGATAGGGGGTCAACTATACTATCAGATTTGATAATATTATTGATTATTATACTACAATGTGAGATGCATCAAACTCAAAAAAAAAAAATCCATCACATCTCCAGATCATACAGAAGGTTTTGGTGGATTATTTGAACACAAGCATAAAGTTCTACACATCCCACATGCTATCTGTCAGAACCCGAAATTTCTGAAAAATTTAAAAATTTTATTATAACAATAAATGTTAATTAATTGCATTCCTGGTCCTGTTTAATTTCAGTAACTAATCCTAATCTTATTTAAAAGGTTCTGTTTTAATACAAATGTGATTTTTGATTTTTTTTTTTTTTTAATGTTGACTGTTTTCGTTTCTAACTTCAAAGGGAGAGCTAGCCATAGCTGACTGGCTTACTTAGCTTACGAGCTAATGCATAAATTGTCTTTTGTTCGCAGGTACACCGGTGAAGTATGGATCACTGTAATTTAATTTTTGTAAGCATCAAACTCCTTTCCCTGCACTGTAAAAACTTAAAGAAGATCTATTTACTATTACTGGTTGTCGTGTAAGACAGTAAAGTTCTTTTCATGAAATTTACGCTTGAAATAAGATTGATAGTCTGCCTCGACATGATATCTCTTATCCTGGATAGTATCATCAGGTTTTGCGATGAATTACAATGTTTCCGTCATATCCATTGCGTTATGAACATGACTCTATGTTAATGCTGTAAACTATCACTGGAACAATTGTTTGTATTATGTTTATCGTATGCATAACGTGTCGTTAGCATAATGTAACCTACTGTCAACTATTAGCTGTAATTACTGGTTATTAGTATGAGTTGGAAAAGTGACGCCTCTAGCGATGTTCCATCTATATTTCAAAGTCCAATATCTACTTAGTATTATTGTTTAACTTATGTCATCTAACTGTGCCTTGTTTTTAAACTGCGTTCATGGTATGGACCTGTAGATGAGTTTATATTTAAACATCATAATAATAAAGATTGTTATTCTCATTGTTGATTGTTTAACAATAGTATCGGGAGAATTATGATAATAGGACTTATATAACCATGGTTATCCCATCATATGGTCAAGGTAATATTTCAATGTTTTAAATGATGTGGAGTTCTCTTTTGAAGATTGACTACATCATTGTTCAAATGATTGTAGGAAAACGAAATACAATGTGCCCTTGACATTATCGATGGCTTGGTTTCAATATATATACAATACAATGATTGTGTATCAATCATAGTGTTTTTCCATACGTTGAACAAGACTTATATCCATGCAAATGATTTGAAATCGATGAACAATTAATCGAGCTGCAACTGAACTATAGAAATTCGACCCATGTGAAGTTGATAAATTTAATGGCTACGTGGTTGACTCTCCTCCTTGCGTTGGGTGATATATAAGTCAGTATTGAAACCCTACCTGGTCATTATCTCTGCCTTCGGGCTCGGGTTGTAAGGGAGAAACCCTCCATGTCTGAACTTGAAGTTGGGCACTGTAAAATGCTATTTGCTTAGGTTCTGGTCACGTTGTTTCATTCTCTGGTAGTATAGACGTCTTGGGCTCTGCTATTGGCGTCTGCTACTGTTCCATTTGTATCTTGGTCTCGTTTTCATCACTATGTTTGAGTCACCTGCTACTTACAGTTTTCCACTGTCGCTGGTGTGAGTTTGAGGCAGGGTTTCTTTGTTGTTTTAAACCATGAGGTGGTTGTGTATTGGTTTTTGAAGTGTGCTCCCCGACTGGTTCATTCACAGCTTAAGGGTTTTGTCTAAATTGTTTCCTGTCGCGGCTGTCAATAGAGAGGTACTGGAAGTTTCCCTTGCTTATCCAACTGACGAATGTAATGGGGTTTCGCTACCCGGCTCAACTTGTGGCTACCAAGTTGTCCACGAGGTTGCTTCCTCCATTGGCTCAGGTAAGATAATATCAATGGTTTCGCAGTTTTCAGTTTTGCAAAAGATTGTTTAGATTTACATTAGTATTAACAACTCTCGGCACTCGGTAATGTGCAGGTCATGCTGTTCCTGAAGGTGCACGAGGTTTCATCTCCAGCGCTGGCTCCTCCGGGTAAGCCTGGTTATTCCATGGCTGTCTCTCCTTTTGTTGGTTTTGTTGTGCTAGGGTTATGTCTGGATGGGACCTCCTGTGTAACTGTGTTGTTATTGTTCTTGTGACATGGATACAGTCACATGTATAAATTATTTTGCTTATAATAGATAGGGTTTGTTACCCCGGCATGTCTACGAAGAACCATCTACGGCTCAGACTGTATGAGGCCCAAGGGTTGTTATTGTCATTGTATTTTCTATGTGTAGGGTTTTTTAACCAACGCTGTATAAGTTAATAGTTACTGTAACTATTGGGCCTGTCATGTGGCCGTGTATCATTCTGCGTTTTTATTAAATGAACAAAGTGTTTAAATATAGGGATTTGTTTTGAGTTCTCAGATACTTGCAGAGGATGATAACTTTGCTGTAAGTGAAATCAATGTGTTTGTCTCTCTGCGTTTTCTTTGATTTTGAGTGTTTAATAAATAAAAATGTTGATGTTTACTACCCTTACTGTAATGGCTAATTAAAATAGGGTTAACCCTGGCGAGTTGGGGGTTCTCTTCCTGGTTAAAAACATATATATGAAAATGTTTGAGTTAGGTGGTGACTGGAAAAGAGTTGTGAAATTTTTGGTTCTTGTATAAATATCGAATGTAACTGTGGATGAAATATATACATAAACTATGTATGAAATCTCCTGTAGGTTCAATCTGTTATATGAGGCAATTCTTTTCGTTTGTTTTCAATCTATCGAAACAATGTGGTCTAGCTACGGCTGTGGTAGATTTGTTATCCGCTCCCAAGGGGAAATACTGATAATGAAATAAGTCTTATTGCAATAAATATCTACGAGGGTTTATAACAGCCAACAATGGCTAAGCTCGTTGATAGCTTCTCTGTGTGTTAAGATGTTTGACTATTGATAGGACAACCTACGACAGTGCTGTGTATTACATGTAATACAAGCTCGATAATGAACAGTAATCTATGCTTGTGATTTGAATAAAGAAACAATGAAGTCTCTAAGTAGTAAGACTTGGCTTCGAGCCAGTCAATATGTTTGTCTTGTTTTAAAATGACTCTGTCAACTCTGTTGTGACAACATGGCTATAAATACTATAGTATTAGGTTTAAAAGACAAAAACAATTTACAGTTTATGTGTTTGTATTTGACTACGATTTTTATTGAATAAGATTGTATGGGAAGTTTTTAAACAATGAAACATTATTGCAACCACATCTTTTGGATAGTCGACAACAGTCAATTATGTTCTGAGTATAGATAAATATAATGATATAAGTTTTGTTCTCCTTTAGCTCGATACAGAGAATAACCTGTATCTATAGTTGACAGAAATATGAAGCAGATATAAACTGGTATATTGCTCTAATAGAAATTATCCCTGTACATTTCTCTATTGGGAAATATTTCACAGTAATTCTAAGATTTATCTATGTGTCTATTCTTATGATTGTTGTAATAAATGTATTTCTGGAATGACTACTGTTTAGTATTCTATGTCTATTATTTAACTATTAATAGAAATTCTAGAATAAATCACCATGATATTTGATTATTGTAATAGTAACAAATATATTCTGCATAAAATAATTACTCTATTTAAGTGATAATAGGAAAAATTCTAAGACATATGAGTTCTGCAAATTCTACCAAAAAGACAATACAGAAAGACTGATCTACTGAAAATAAATACTGTTCAAAACACGGTTGAGATAGTCCATTCTACATTTAAATTTATTAAATAAACAACAAGAAGAGTGGCAGAACCTGTATCTATGGTAGACAATAACAGCAATGGGAGGCTGTTCCTCCCTACCAATTCCTGGAGAGTGCCCAGACAGCACTTCTCAGGACCCCCGAGCTTGTTCTGGTCTAACTGGATGGAACTAGGTACAGCCAACAATTCCCTCAGCCAAAGTAGCTATACTGGAACCAAGTTACTGCAACTTCCTGACTCAAAACACTTCCTTACTGTTTTCCCACTTCCTCAATGGGACTCCTGAATAGCATTCACCTGAATGTATTCTCCCTCTAGAACAAATGTTGAACCCCCAGCTCAGTTCATTGAGTAGTATTTAAAAGATTGCCTAGGTCTTAGTTGGGTTAACTGTCATTAATGAGCCACCTGCTCAGATTCCACTTTCTTGGGGAATCATGACCCCAAAATATAGGGAAGTTGCCACCTGCAACTCAGGAAGTGTTTGAGGATGCTGCCACTTGTCTTTTGTCCTTCCACCTATTTCCATTTACCAGTTAGACCAATAACCTCTTTTAACAGCTCTCCCATGCTGTTGTCTCCATAATTTATTTATTAATAATAATTATTCAGAATTTACATTCCATTTCTGGAGACTCTGCTGAGTCATCCATTCCTACTTAGCATTAAATTTGACATAATGTCTCAGGAATATTAATAAAATAATTACATTATTTTAATAAAATTGGGGTATGTGACATACACACCCCCTTAAAATGTAACATCGTCCTCGATGTTACTTATTCTTCTTCTTCAGCCACCTGCTGTAATAGATGGGGATATGCTTCCCGCATCTTACTTTCCAGCTCCCAGGTAGCTTCTTCAGGACTAAGGTGCTTCCATTGCACCTTCACTTGTCCAATTATGCGGTTCCGTAGAGTAATTTCCCTCCTCCCGAGGATACAATCCGGTTCCACCAGAACTTCCCCTTCTGGTTCTACCTGTACAATGTTCCAATCAATAACATGAGTAGCATCATGAACATACTTTTTCAAAACAGAGATATGAAAAACATTGTGTACTTTTAAATTTGGTGGTAATGCTAACTGATAAGCAACTTGACCGATTCTAGATAAAATTTCAAATGGACCACAGTAACGTGGTGCTAATTTTGCACAACTTCCTAATCTTAGGGAGCTCTTCTTTGGCCTTACCTTGATGAACACATGTTCACCTACCTGGAACTCTTTAGGAGTTCTTTTCAAATCTGCTTGACTCTTTTGCCGATCCTGGGCAATATTCAAGTTCTCCTGCACTTGTTTCACAATCTGTTCCATTTCTTTCAATAAATCAGGTCCTAACACTAATCTATCTACTGGATTACTCCAAGAGATAGGAGTGTTGCATTTTCGTCCATACAAAATCTCTAAAGGACTAAACTTAGCTGATGATTGATAGCTGTTATTGTATGCAAATTCGGCTAAGTGTAAATAATCCTCCCACTTACCTGGTTGATCTTTAACATACATCCTTAACAGATCTTCTAATACCTGATTAACTCTTTCAGTTTGTCCGTCCGTCTGAGGATAGAAAGAGGTGCTGAAATTCAAAGTGGTGTTTAATCCTTTGAACAAAGATCTCCAAAAATTTCCTATGAATTTAGGATCCCTGTCTGATATAATAACTTTTGGAATACCGTGTAACCGAAAAATCTGTTTTAGAAAGATATCTGCTATGTTTGCAGCCTTGTATGTGGTTTTAACAGGAATAAAGTGTGCTGACTTACTTAATTTGTCTACCACTACCATAATTGAGTCATTCTGATGTTGATTTTTGGGTAAACCCGTAATGAAATCCAGGCTGATTATTTCCCATTTCCAGCTAGGAATAGGTAAAGGTTGCAGCAATCCAGCTGGATGTTGGTGTTCTGTTTTTACTTGTTGGCAGTCCAAACACCTAGCTAAATACTCAGCTGTTTCAGATTTCATGTTAGGCCAAAAATATTCTTTTCTCAACATGGTGACGGTCTTTTGGTAGCCTGGATGCCCGGAGTAAGGGGTTTTATGAATTTCGTCTAGAATTAACAGTTTAACTTTAGGTGCATTTGGAACATACAGCCTGTCTTTAAACAACAAAAATCCGTTTTCATTTAAACTATACCCTTTTATCAAACTTTTTGTGGGTTGTTCTTTGGCTGCAGTTTGTAAATGCTGATAATTTTCATCTAATTTTATCCCTTCAGCCAGCTGTTCATTTAAATCAGAGGTGTGAGTGCTGCTAGCTGATATAAAATTTAGCTTTGCATTTCTGCTCAAGGCATCAGCCACCTTATTTTCCTTCCCTTTTATGTGTTGGATTTCAAAATCGTATTCACTTAGGAATGCCAACCACCTGGCTTGTCTTGCATTTAAATTAGGCTGATCTAAAATGTATTTCAGACCTTTATTATCCGTTAGTAAAGTGAATTTTCTGCCTATTAGGTGGTGTCGCCACATCTTTAAAGCATGAATTACAGCAGCTAATTCTAGGTCATAGGTGGCATAATTCTTTTCATGGATTTTCAGCATCCTAGATTCGTAAGCAATGACATGTCCCTCTTGAGTCAGCACTCCGCCTAAACCATCATTACAAGCGTCGGTGCAAACTACGAAATCTTTATTTGGGTCCGCTATTCTAAGAATAGGTGCAGTTGTCAATAAGGTCTTAAGTTTCTTGAAGCTTTCTTCACACTTCGCATTCCAATCAAACTTCTTGCCTTTCTTTTGCAAAGAAGTGATTGGGTTGGCTATTTTTGAAAAGCCTTCAATAAACCTCCTATAGTAACCGGTAATCCCCATGAAAGATCTAACGTCCGTTACATCTTTAGGTACTGGCCATTCTTCAATCGCTCGAATCTTTTCGGGATCCACTGAAATCCCTTCCTTAGTGACTACATGTCCTAAGTACTGGATTTCGTCTTTGAAGAAGTCACACTTACTGAATTTCGCAAAGAGTTGTTGTTCTCTCAGTTCTTGTAAGACTATACGTAAGTGTTCTTTATGCTCCTCCTCACTCTTAGAATAGACTAAAATGTCGTCGATGAATACGACAACAAATTTATCTAGGTACTTATGCATTATGTTGTTCATTAAGCACATAAAAACAGCTGGGGCATTAGTAAGCCCAAATGGCATTACGACAAATTCGTAATGTCCGTATCTTGTTCTAAAAGCTGTTTTGAAAATGTCTTCCTCTTTAATTCTCACCTGATGATAACCCGATCTCAGATCGATCTTAGAGAATACCGTAGCTCCACGTAGCTGATCAAACAGATCGTCTATACGAGGTAACGGATACCTGTTTTTAATCGTCATCTTGTTTAGTTGACGATAATCTATGCAAAGTCGCATAGTTCCGTCCTTCTTTTTAACGAAAATCACTGGTGCTCCCCAAGGGGATACACTGGGTCGAATATAATTCTTGTCTATTAATTCCTTTAACTGAGTTTTCAACTCGTTAAGCTCCAAGATATTCATACGATACGGGGCTTTTGAACTGGGAACAGCACCTAGTACTAGCTCAATTGTAAAGTCTAGCTCCCTCTTGGGAGGTAATTCTGGAATTTCCTCAGGAAAAACGTCAATAAATTCATTGACTACAGGGATGTTCTCTACTATTTTCTGGTTGCTTTCAGACTTATCTGTCTCATCTGTAACAGTTACAGCATAGGTCTTGCACCCTTTTCTGACTTCCCTTTTAAGTTGTAAGGCAGAAATTTGCCTAACTATTGTTTTCCTAGGGATACCCCTGACAGTTACAGGCTGTCCACTACTGTTTACACATCTAAAAGTTTTGTCAAAACAGTTTAAAACGACCCTATGTTGTTCCAACCAGTCCATCCCGATAAGTATGTCATAAGAGCCAAGTGGTAAGATGTTTAGTTTAACTGTAGTTCTAAAATCATTCATGTTTAAGATGCATTCTTTTACATAACAGTTTACTTTCCTCTTTGCCCCAGTAGCTAATTGTACAGACCAAGAATTATCAAATCTTTCGACAGTCAATTTACATTTTTCTACCAGCTGAGGTGAAATATAACTAAGACTAGCACCTGGATCTATTAAAATAGTAACAGGGGTTTTGTTAATCATACCTCCTACTTCCACCATGGAAGTTTGGTAGTCAGCCTGGCGGTTTTCCAATGTTGCATTGATTCGGGGCATAGTTCCTGCAAAATATCCAACTGTCATTTCATCTTGAACCGTATGAATATTGCTGATTTGTTTCTTTCTGTTTGGGCAGACTGAAGCATAATGTGGCCCATTACACTCCCAGCACTTGACAGGTTCTTTTCGCTCAAAATTTTTGGTGTAGTTTCCATGGTTATTAGGAGCCTCCTTGCTGCTTTTGTAATTGTTCGAATGGCTGACAGCTCCATTTTTGTTTCCCTGGAAACTTTTACTATTAAGGTGGTTTCCGTTTCTGCCATTCTTGAAACTTTTATGGGGGACAAACTCCTTTTTCTTGTACTCGATCAGATTGCTGTTCTTTTTGGCTTTCCAGCCGGCTATTCCCTCTTTCTTTTTATTCTGTTCATAACAGAAATTAGCTTTGCGCATAGCTTCTTCCAGTGTTTTGGGGTTGTCATATTCAATTCTGTCCTTGATATGATAGGGCAGACAACTAAGAAACCGCTGTATTTTTGGTTTCTCTTCGACAAAATACGGTACATACCGCAACAGACTTAAGAATTTACTGTTTAAGTCCTTCATCGTCATAGATCCGAGCTTTAGTTCATAAAATTCCTTGGCCCTCTCCTCATAATACTGTTCAGACAGAAATTTCTTCTTGAAGTATCTTTTAAAAGTACTCCAACCAACTTCTCTCTTTAATCCCCTTGACCCTTTTCAGATCTTGCCACCATATGTCCGCCTTTCCCGAGAGGTTGTAGATGGCCATTCGTGCCTTCAGCTGATTTGAGTAGTTATAGATCTGAAAATATTTTCTCATCCCGGATAACCAGGATTCCGCCTCTTCTCCAGTTTCAGATTCTCCATTGAAAGTTGGGGGCTTTATCTTCTTAAACTCCCCGGAAATCTCTTCATAAGGCCTGTACTTTTTCCTTCGGTTGTGCAACTCAGCTTCACTGTTGTCACTGCTAGTGTGATAACTGGGTTGTCCCTTTCTTTCTTCAGATGATGAACTGCTGTCGGATTTAGCTGGTTTTGTCCTTTTTGACCCTTTTTGATGACTAACTTCTTCTGAGTCAACTCGTTTGCTCCTTCCTTCTGTCTGAAATTTTTCTATTAATAGCTGGTTTAACTGCTCCTGAGTCTTTAGAATCCTTTCATTATCCTTCTTGACTGTTTCCATCTCTGTCTTTAATCCTCTTATGGTCTGCATCAGCTAAGTGGTGTGAGCAATTACTTCTTCCGTCTCAGGTTCTCTTGACATCTGTCTTGTCACAGTGTTTGGAGATTCTTGTTCAGCGTATTCTCCTAGTTTTTCCATACCTGCCTGTAAAATTCAGAAAAGGAAATTTTCTGCTCTGTATCATGAAACAGAAATATAAGTTAGTACTTTATATGTACATTTAAATTTTCCTTTATGGTTACTGTTTTTGCGGAAGTTAGTGGAGTCACATCCAAGCCTAGTGTCTGAACCTCGCTCTGATACCACATGTCAGAACCCGAAATTTCTGAAAAATTTAAAATTTTTATTATAACAATAAATGTTAATTAATTGCATTCCTGGTCCTGTTTAATTTCAGTAACTAATCCTAATCTTATTTAAAAGGTTCTGTTTTAATACAAATGTGATTTTTGATTTTTTTTTATTTTAAATGTTGACTGTTTTCGTTTCTAACTTCAAAGGGAGAGCTAGCCATAGCTGACTGGCTTACTTAGCTTACGAGCTAATGCATAAATTGTCTTTTGTTCGCAGGTACACCGGTGAAGTATGGATCACTGTAATTTAATTTTTGTAAGCATCAAACTGCTTTCCCTGCACTGTAAAAACTTAAAGAAGATCTATTTACTATTACTAGTTGTCGTGTAAGACAGTAAAGTTCTTTTCATGAAATTTACGCTTGAAATAAGATTGATAGTCTGCTTCGACATGATATCTCTTATCCTGGATAGTATCATCAGGTTTTGCGATGAATTACAATGTTTCCGTCATATCCATTGCGTTATGAACATGACTCTATATTAATGCTGTAAACTATCACTGGAACAATTGTTTGTATTATGTTTATCGTATGCATAACGTGTCGTTAGCATAATGTAACCTACTGTCAACTATTAGCTGTAATTACTGGTTATTAGTATGAGTTGGAAAAGTGACGCCTCTAGCGATGTTCCATCTATATTTCAAAGTCCAATGTCTACTTAGTATTATTATTTAACTTATGTCATCTAACTGTGCCTTGTTTTTAAACTGCGTTCATGGTATGGACCTGTAGATGAGTTTATATTTAAACATCATAATAATAAAGATTGTTATTCTCATTGTTGATTGTTTAACAATAGTATCGGGAGAATTATGATAATAGGACTTATATAACCATGGTTATCCCATCATATGGTCAAGGTAATATTTCAATGTTTTAAATGATGTGGAGTTCTCTTTTGAAGATTGACTACATCATTGTTCAAATGATTGTAGGAAAAAGAAATATAATGTGCCCTTGACATTATCGATGGCTTGGTTTCAATATATATACAATACAATGATTGTGTATCAATCATAGTGTTTTTCCATACGTTGAACAAGACTTATATCCATGCAAATGATTTGAAATCGATGAACAATTAATCGAGTTGCAACTGAACTATAGAAATTCGACCCATGTGAAGTTGATAAATTTAATGGCTACGTGGTTGACTCTCCTCCTTGCGTTGGGTGATATATAAGTCAGTATTGAAACCCTACCTGGTCATTATCTTTGCCTTCGGGCTCGGGTTGTAAGGGAGAAACCCTCCATGTCTGAACTTGAAGTTGGGCACTGTAAAATGCTATTTGCTTAGGTTCTGGTCACGTTGTTTCATTCTATGGTAGTATAGACGTCTTGGTCTCTGCTATTGGCGTCTGCTACTGTTCCATTTGTATCTTGGTCTCGTTGTCATCACTATGTTTGAGTCACCTGCTACTTACAGTTTTCCACTGTCGCTGGTGTGAGTTTGAGGCAGGGTTTCTTTGTTGTTTTAAACCATGAGGTGGTTGTGTATTGGTTTTTGAAGTGTGCTCCCCGACTGGTTCATTCACAGCTTAAGGGTTTTGTCTAAATTGTTGCCTGTTGCGGCTGTCAATAGAGAGGTACTGGAAGTTTCCCTTGCTTATCCAACTGACGAATGTAATGGGGTTTCGCTACCCCCGGCTCAACTTGTGGCTACCAAGTTGTCCACGAGGTTGCTTCCTCCATTGGCTCAGGTAAGATAATATCAATGGTTTCGCAGTTTTCAGTTTTGCAAAAGATTGTTTAGATTTACATTAGTATTAACAACTCTCGGCACTCGGTAATGTGCAGGTCATGCTGTTCCTGAAGGTGCACGAGGTTTCATCTCCAGCGCTGGCTCCTCCGGGTAAGCCTGGTTATTCCATGGCTGTCTCTCCTTTTGTTGGTTTTGTTGTGCTAGGGTTATGTCTGGATGGGACCTCCTGTGTAACTGGGTTGTTATTGTTCTTGTGACATGGATACAGTCACATGTATAAATTATTTTGCTTATAATAGATAGGGTTTGTTACCCCGGCATGTCTACGAAGAACCATCTACGGATCAGACTGTATGAGGCCCAAGGGTTGTTATTGTCATTGTATTTTCTATGTGTAGGGTTTTTTAACCAACGCTGTATAAGTTAATAGTTACTGTAACTATTGGGCCTGTCATGTGGCCGTGTATCATTCTGCGTTTTTATTAAATGAACAAAGTGTTTAAATATAGGGATTTGTTTTGAGTTCTCAGATACATGCAGAGGATGATAACTCTGCTGTAGGTGAAATCAATGTGTTTGTCTCTCTGCGTTTTCTTTGATTTTGAGTGTTTAATAAATAAAAATGTTGATGCTTACTACCCTTACTGTAATGGCTAATTAAAATAGGGTTAACCCTGGCGAGTTGGGGGTTCTCTTCCTTGTTAAAAACATATATATGAAAATGTTTGAGTTAGGTGGTGACTGGAAAAGAGTTGTGAAATTTTTGGTTCTTGTATAAATATCGAATGTAACTGTGGATGAAATATATACATAAACTATGTATGAAATCTCCTGTAGGTTCAATCTGTTATATGAGGCAATTCTTTTCGTTTGTTTTCAATCTATCGAAACAATGTGGTCTAGCTACGGCTGTGGTAGATTTGTTATCCGCTCCCAAGGGGAAATACTGATAATGAAATAAGTCTTATTGCAATAAATATCTACGAGGGTTTATAACAGCCAACAATGGCTAAGCTCGTTGATAGCTTCTCTGCGTGTTAAGATGTTTGACTATTGATAGGACAACCTACGACAGTGCTGTGTATTACATGTAATACAAGCTCGATAATGAACAGTAATCTATGCTTGTGATTTGAATAAAGAAACAATGAAGTCTCTAAGTAGTAAGACTTGGCTTCGAGCCAGTCAATATGTTTGTCTTGTTTTAAAATGACTCTGTCAACTCTGTTGTGACAACATGGCTATAAATACTATAGTATTAGGTTTAAAAGACAAAAACAATTTACAGTTTATGTGTTTGTATTTGACTACGATTTTTATTGAATAAGATTGTATGGGAAGTTTTTAAACAATGAAACATTATTGCAACCACATCTTTTGGATAGTCGACAACAGCCAATTATGTTCTGAGTATAGATAAATATAATGATATAAGTTTTGTTCTCCTTTAGCTCGATACAGAGAATAACCTGTATCTATAGTTGACAGAAATATGAAGAAGATATAAACTGGTATATTGCTCTAATAGAAATTATCCCTGTACATTTCTCTATTGGGAAATATTTCACAGTAATTCTAAGATTTATCTATGTGTCTATTCTTATGATTGTTGTAATAAATGTATTTCTGGAATGACTACTGTTTAGTATTCTATGTCTATTATTTAACTATTAATAGAAATTCTAGAATAAATCACCATGATATTTGATTACTGTAATAGTAACAAATATATTCTGCATAAAATAATTACTCTATTTAAGTGATAATAGGAAAAATTCTAAGACATATGAGATCTGCAAATTCTACCAAAAAGACAATACAGAAAGACTGATCTACTGAAAATAAATACTGTTCAAAACACGGTTGAGATAGTCCATTCTACATTTAAATTTATTAAATAAACAACAAGAAGAGTGGCAGAACCTATATCTATGGTAGACAATAACAGCAATGGGAGGCTGTTCCTCCCTACCAATTCCTGGAGAGTGCCCAGACAGCACTTCTCAGGACCCCCGAGCTTGTTCTGGTCTAACTGGCTGGAACTAGGTACAGCCAACAATTCCCTCAGCCAAAGCAGCTATACTGGAACCAAGTTACTGCAACTTCCTGACTCAAAACACTTCCTTACTGTTTTCCCACTTCCTCAATGGGACTCCTGAATAGCATTCACCTGAATGTATTCTCCCTCTAGAACAAATGCTGAACCCCCAGCTCAGTTCATTGAGTAGTATTTAAAAGATTGCCTAGGTCTTAGTTGGGTTAACTGTCATTAATGAGCCACCTGCTCAGATTCCACTTTCTTGGGGAATCATGACCCCAAAATATAGGGAAGTTGCCACCTGCAACTCAGGAAGTGTTTGAGGATGCTGCCACTTGTCTTTTGTCCTTCCACCTAATTCCATCCACCAGTTAGACCAGTAACCTCTTTTAACAGCTCTCCCATGCTGTTGTCTCCATAATTTATTTATTAATAATAATTATTCAGAATCTACATTCCATTTCTGGAGACTCTGCTGAGTCATCCATTCCTACTTAGCATTAAATTTGACATAATGTCTCAGGAATATTAATAAAATAATTACATTATTTTAATAAAATTGGGGTATGTGACACTATCATTTAAATTTCTCATGAAATTTAATTCTTCCATGGACTCTGCACATTGATCATCATGGAGATCCAAAAAAGAAACTGATAGGGGTCAATGGAAGAATCAATTTAGTTACTAACACAACAATTTTTATTATTCCAAGCGATTATAAATATGTACCTGAAGAGATGGACCAATCAACTCCTTGTTGTAAGATAATTGATTTATGACAAGCTCCAAAATAGGTGATCTGTGAAGCATTAAAGGCATTATTACAAATTTTCATCCAAAGCCAAATATTGTTCAATACATTAGCAATTGCTTTGCATCCAACCAGAAGATTACATACTTACTGGGACCCATCTAATTGGGAAGTTTAACCTTTCTTATATGCTTCTTTCTTAATTGTGTCAAGTTCCATCATCTATTATTTTTGGCATTTTACTAAAAAATAGTTAGTACACTATCTTTGCATAAGAAAATCATGCTCTAAAACAATAATAGAACAAATCTTTACCATTGTGAGAAGTGTCTACACTAATAAACATAGTGTATATCTAATCTTGGCCTCAACCAGATACGACGCAGCATCAATATTTTGTAATTATTTTTTGAATATACCATCTACTCTATGTTCTTTGTTGTGATGACTATCAAAACACTTATTGGCTATTGCAGCCATAATGTCCAGAGATGATATAACTAAGTTTTTTACATTCATTCTTTTGGATCCCTGCAAGAACCGCAATAGGAGGAAAATGACTTATGATTTCCTTATCTCTCTTCAAAGAAATAAATATCACTCATATAGATATTCTATGGATGATTAGAGAAATAAGAATCAATTTCACCATATTTCTATACTTGATAAAAAGTGCATTACCAATAGCTGATTAAGTAAACAATCTCGTATGATTGACCATTCTTCATTTCCTATCCCAAAAAAGGATTAGTATCTATTAATAGTTTCTAATATTTATTGCTCTTTCAGAAATAGCTAAATCCAAATCAAATGGTAGAGGTAATGTATTACATATACAACTTACTTTTAAAGACTTGATAACGACAAATAAAATCTGTTTCAAGAAGAGTCACAAGATATTGGAACATATGTATATTTTCCATAATAAGCAACATAATCACAAGCAACCAGATTACATATCTGATTGAACAAAGATATGCCAAGTCAAAGTCCCACACTAAATTTTAATTGATAGAGTAAAATTTCCTAGAAGGATGTGGCCACAAATAATAGGTGACCATGCATACATTTAGGAAGATGCATAGATGATTATTGTCTGGTGGTGTAACTTTTTAGTATTTATCCATGGTCAAGCACCTAGGACCTAAACCTAGAGACTGTGAGTCTTTTGATATGTAGCTAAACTTTAATGTCTTTATGATGAAACTAGTAGCATTGATTTTTCAGGGATAATGGAGAACATTCTGAATAAGTCTTTTTATTTTACCAACTAGGGACATACAAGTGAAGTCAATTGGGAAAGGAAAAAACTTGAAAGTACATATTAGCAATTGTGTCTACAATCCAACTTTCTCCCACATAATTTACCACGACACTTAAATGTTTCAAACTTCAAATTAATTTACCACATTACCATACTTCCTATTGTTGAAAAAACTAGCAATTTCATGGCCTCTATTTTACTTAATAGAATGAAAAAATCCTTAAAGCCTATTGAAATAAAACCCAATAAACAAATATAAATGCCCAAAAATAACATTCACAGTAAACATGATGTACCTGATCCTCCATCATAGAGCCCTAAGGGAAAGAATTGGAATGAAGCCACTTATTTATGATGGTCAACTTGTAGAGAGAGTTTGCCTTTGGCTTCAAGGTTATAAATTGTATATTTTCAACCTACTAAATATTCAACCCTTTGGGCACCTTAAAAGTATTGAACATTTCATGTTGTTGACTCTAGAGTTCTCATCCTCAAGCATCAACAACTTGGAATCATCAACAAAATGTCCATTGACTAAATTCCCTAGAGTTGACATCAAGGAGAGTAATCCCTTAGGGCTAGATTAACTTTGGAAAAAAAAAGGTATCTAAGGGCTTCAACATCAAAGACATATAAGTTTGAATCAAGGAGACATCTTTGTCTAATATATTGAAATAGCCAAACCTCAATAGATTTGTTTCTTTTGATGAATCAATAGGCCAAGACATTTGCAGACATGGTTTTAACATTGTTGATGAAGGAGGGACCAAAATCTAGGGCTTTAATAATTTCCAGGAATGAAAGGTGAATTCACTCAATCATAAGCCTTCATAAAGACAATATTTACAAATAGGGCATTGACACTATGAGATGTGGCCCATTCCATGCCCCAATGATGTTGTCAAAGGTATAGTTCACACAAATGAATCCAACATGTTTAGGAAAAATATTGTTTAAAAAAATGTAAGAGCCCAACCTTTGAATATTTGTGTAATAGATGGATGAAAAAATTCAAACATCTACATAAAAGATTTCAAATATATTAGCTATATGAGTGTACACATGACGTTATGGAAGAGTATAGAGAAAACAAGAATGATGCATTGAAAAGGGGGGTAACAAGATGAAAGAAACACCCTGGAACGAGCGGGAGATTACCCATCACTTTTGGCCAAAAACTATTACCCATCTTCATGCATTCAACCTTGAGCTTCCTAGGAACCTTTGGGGGCAGGGGATGAAGGCAATTGAAAGGGTAGTTTAAAAATGGATTTTGGAGGATGAGAAGGGTGTTGGTCATTTGGCATGAGAAAGAGAAGAGTGGAAGAGGAAAACACTCAAAGAGAAAAATGGAGTTGGAAACTTATCTTGGAAAGAGTGGCTGCTAGTGTGGTTATTGGAGTTGTAGGAACAAAGGGATAGGAAACCCCATAGGTTTCCTAGAATTACCATCTTAGTTCCTAGTTGTCTAGGAGGAATAATCTCAATTTGAATAACATCCATCACTTGGATGGATTAAAGGATAGATGGAAATTGCGAGATTTGATACCTCAACCAGGGACTAAGTTATTCTACTAGTATTCCTTAGTAATATTATTTTTTCAATATTACAATTAATTGATATTTATGCTATGAAATTTTGAAACAAAACTACATACATTATACTCTTATGAATGCTATAATTTTAGCAAACATGTACATAACACATGAATATGAAAAATTTACATTTAGTACTTATAGGATTAAATTATTTTGTTGTTGGTTTGCATTCAATTAGTACTTTCTAATTACTTAACACTCGGCATGAGGATGGGTGTTACACTAGAAAGTTGTGATTGCCACATTTGAGGAGTTCAAGGTAGCAACACTAGTCCTTGTACATGAAGTGAGCTCCACACTCCAAGACATTTTAGCAGTGCAAGTGGAGAAGAGCAACAAAGAAGTGCAACCTAGAGCCTCCAATCACAATTAATTCAAGATAAATCAATCAGTGTGGTCTAGGTCTCTTGGGGCCCTACTTTCATTTTGGGTTCTTGGGAGTCATGCCACTCCATTTGTGTGCAACCTTAGCTTTGCATACAAACGCAAGTGTGTCCAAGCTTGGCCTAAGGGTTGAGTCCACATAATTTCACAAGCTAGTATATATAAATGTGAGGATTAGACTTAGATTTGATATGTAGTGGAGAAGGAATATATATAAATAGATAGAGATAAATATATTATGCTTTGTATGTATTTATCTACATTGTTGCGTTGCTATCGTTGCATAATCTACCTTGTACCAAAATATGAAGTATAATAAGATTATGAGGTCTGCTGCAATTTCTATGTTGCATACAGATGAATTACATGGTTAACAATGGTTTCTCTTCACTTTCTACAAATCACTCAAATGAAATATGATATGTTGCACTAAGGATATATAAAAGTTAATGAAAATGATAATCTTAAACTAGTTAAGGCTTGTGCTAGACTATAATAGTGGCTTGTTGGTCCATACTTGCGAACTCTGGTCTTTGAGATTTTTTCAACAAAGGTATAAACATAATGATCTTCCAGTGGCTATCGATAGGTCATATACCTTGAGTACAATATGGTATGTTCACATTGCAAATAAATTTGATAACTTAATACAAATAATCAAGTCTCAACGGTGCAAGGGGTGATGCATACACTAGATTGGCTCTATTGTATTCTAGACTCACTATATAAACTACATTAGTATCTTGCATAGTACAAATTTGAGTCTCACACATAAACACATCTACTGGTCTATTAGAAACGATAGCATACTCATCTATTGGTATATTATATATATCAACAAACAAAACCCTCTCATGTATTGATACTAAGTAGTTAGTCATACTCCTAGTTTTCCCATCTAAACCAACAAAAATATCTCTACTAGGTCCCACTCCTCAAGCTTCTAACAATTAACCTTTATCATGCAACCATTGACTAACCTATTCTCATCTCTTCATCACTTCTTATAACTCCATAACTATTTCTTCACTTCTAGGTCTTCTATATTAATCTCACATCATGAATTGTTTGCATTCTCTAACAATCATTATTAGGTATATGCAACATTTGTTAGTCAATGCAACTATTCTTCATGTTTTCTTATCTCTCTCAAAAGATTTAAATTCCTCCATGGCATGTTCTTTCCATCATATCTTCATCCTAAATGTATCCATTGCAATATACCCCTTAGCATAGTTTTTATATTTCCATTATTGCAAGGTTAAAGGGAAACAATCTCTCCTCCATCTACAACAATTTTATCTAAGCATGAGTATCCTCTTACAGTATTTTTTGTGGGTCCTTCACAAACATGTATTCATCTCATGAGGATGCTTGACACTTTTCTACTTGAAGCTCTAAAATACACCCTCCAACACACCCTTAAACTAGAAATATGTATCTCTAGTCGGTGTACTATAATAACACTACATCTTTACAAATATATCAACACCCCATGTTACATTTTATTTTCTCATCTGGTAGGTCAGGTTAGTTTGAAAACAACTAGTCAACTACTCTTGGTAGGTTCACATGGAAATAAACTTAAATAATCACATATGTAGGAAGAGAGAAAATTCATTTAAATTATTTAATGTACACAATTCCACATGATCATCAAACCCATCTTGCATTTTTATTTTCATGGGATTCCACCCAATATTGTTACAACCTCGCATATTATTTTTCTAACATCTGGAAAGCAGAACCATTTGGTGGCTCAAAGTTGAAGGCCGAGGTATATTTTTGTGTTAAATAAATGTTGAAGTCTAGCACTAACATATCAATCCACAATTAGGAAATGTTTCATTTGAGGTGCATTATCAATGCATGAGTAGGTTAGTTAAGAAACATGGGTGGGGAAAGTAGGCTTGAAAAACATTTAGATCCAATATCATGAATGAACACAACACTCTAACATCTAAGTTGGTAGTTACATTCATTCACAAAACCATTATATATTAAAACATAAAAGTGAACTCTATGCATAAATAAATAAATAAAAGTATTTGGACCAAACAAGAAAAATTCTCATTGTATTCATTAAAATGGTGCATTTTAATACTAGCAATGTTGCAACCATAATTGTCCATGATCGAGCACATAAAATGACCCTAGGAAGGCACATAAAATAACATTCACAAAACCGGTAGCATGAATTGTCCATGAACCCTTTGGAACAAATGGAATGAACTTGAAACCGCTATTCCAAAATTCATAAACGCCATATTGCACTATAGTAGCTTGATCTTGCACTTGAACAATTGACAACCAACAGAAATAATCATTTGTCTACAAAATCTTGGGATGCACAACTGTTGCATCTAGCAAGATGGTCTATCTGGACACACATTCAAACTCATCAACTACAACAAGCACTACTAAGATCGATTAAAGGATTGGCACTTGGGCTCTGAGATCTGTAAAAGAGAAAGCTCGGGCTACAAACTCAATTTTTTTTTACTTGTGATTTACAGGAAAACTAGGTTGAGTGGGGCTTGTTTATCATTTATGATCTCTGTGTGAAACAAGATTCAAGGGAATTTTAATATTTCGGCACATACTCATTAAAATTATTATTAAAATGTGATTGTTAGTAATTAAATATCAAGATATTCCACAACTTGAAATTCAAGTGGCAGCATAATGCATTCACTTCTCTCACCCAATAACAGAACACTAAGAGGGATAGTTCCTTATTCTAACAACTCTCAGCTGAGTATGTTATGTCAGAGATGAAGAATATGAAAGAGCCTAATTTAAAATAATACAATGAAAAACAATAACACAGAAAACAAGAGAGAAGCTTTTATTCAAACACAGGAAAATAAAACCTTTATTGTTTATCTCCCATTGATCCTAGACTTGCACAACTACATACTTATATAGAGATTACATTGCATAGAGATAAAGGCATTATTTTTACATCCCTTAAAATCAGCTATAGGTTGATGTATAATTCTGCAAACTTATTTTATTCTTCACATGCATTAGCATGGAGTGAAGTTTGCTGCTAATTATTTACTAAACATATGCAACCTAAAACTAAAATAGATATTGTCAATAATTCTGCACAGCATCATTTATCAACATACTCCCCCTTGATGTTGAGAGGGCTCACAATAAGATCTCTGAGAATAAAAAACTGGGCCTTTGAAACTGCCTTAGTGAAGATGTCTGCTAGTTGTTTTTGAGTGTTGATGTATTTCAATTCAACTTGCTTCTTTTGCACCAAATCTCGAATAAAATGATACTTCAAGTCAAAATGTTTTGTCCTGCTATGGTATACTAAATTCTTGGCCAATTTGATGGCACTCATATTATCACAAAAAATTACTGTAGGTTGAATTTGTTTTTTCTTCAATTTCTTCCAGAACTTTTCTAAGCCCTAATGCTTGTGTGCCTGCTGAGGTGACTGCAACATATTATGCTTTTGTAGAAGAAAGCGAGACTATACTTTTCTTCTTTTAGCTCCAAGTGATCAAACCAGAACCAAAAGAAAAACAGTTACGAGATGTAGACTTTCTATCATCCAAACTACCTCCCCAATCAGAATCACTGAATCCAACCAATTCAAAACTCTTAGAAGTATAGTAATGAATGCCAAAATTTAGAGTGCCTTTCACATACCTCAGAATTCTTTTAGCTGCATTCATATGCATTTCAGATGGCTTTGTCATATACCTAGAAACAAATGAAACTGAATAAGCAATATCAGGCCTTGTGTGGGTTAGAAACATTAAGCTTCCAACAATACTTTTGTAAACTGTCTCATCATCCATTTCAACACCATCATCTCTACACAACACAACTCCATGAGCATTTGGAGTAGGATATGGTTTGCAATCAACCATATCAAATTTCTTCAACATATCCTTTGCATACTTTGTCTGACAAATAAAAATTTCATCTTCACTTTGATAAACTTCCATTCCAAGAAAATATTACATGAGGTTTAAATCTTTCATTTCAAACTCACTCATCATAGCAAATTTGAATTCATCCTTCATCTTAGAACTGCTATCCATATACAACAAATCATCAACATATAAACTGACAATAAGAATATCATTACCTTCTTGTTTATAGTAAAGGATAGGTTCAATCTTACTTCTATTGAAGCCATTCTCCTGAAAATATCCATCAATCCTGGCATACCAAGCTCTTGGTGCTTGCTTTTGGCCATACAAAGCCTTCTTCAACTTGTAGACTTGATGTTCTTTTCCTTGCACTTCAAAACCCTGTGGCTGTTCCACAAAGACTTCCTCTTCTAAGAACCCATTCAAGAAGGCACTTTTCACATCCATGTGATGAATGCTCCATTTCTTTTGTGCTGCCAATGAAATAAACATTCTGATAGTCTCTTGCCTTGCTATAGGTGCAAAGGTTTTTTCATAATCAATGTCATACTTCTGTGTGAATCCCTCAGCAACTAACCTTGCTTTGTGTCTTTCAACAGTCCCATCACTATTATACTTTGTCTTGTAGACCCATTTAGTACCAATTTTTTTCTTATCATGTGGAAGATCTATAAGCTCCCAAGTATCATTCCTATGAATTGAATCTATCTCTTCTTGCATAGCTTGCACCCAAACCTCATTAGTAGAAGCTTCTTCAAAACTTGATGGCTCAAAATCAACTTGTGAAAATAAAGCAAAATTTACAGTCTCACCTCTTAGATTTTCTTCATGAGCCAGACTTGTACTTCTCTAATAAATTTCATTCAAGCTTATCACCTTCCTTGCAGTACTTGGACTTGAATATGGAGAACTAGATGAGGGGCTACTCGGTGGATTCGTAGCATTTGGAACTGAAACATTAGTGGGATTATCATTATTAATATCATCAATAATATCACCATCCAAACCAAATTTTGATTTCTCAACATAGTTTTTTTTATGACCATAAACTCCCCCTCCATAAAAAATTAAATCTCTTGACACAACAATGCGATTGGTGAGAGGATTATACAACCTGTAAGCCTTAATTTGCTCACTATATCCAACAAAAATGCATGCTTCACTTTTTGGATCTAACTTTTGTCTCTTTTGATCAACTGCATGAACAAAGGCTAAACAACCAAAAACTTTGAAATGATTAATCTTAGGATTTTTTTCATACCAAGCTTCATAAGGAGTCAACATGTAAAGTGCACTAGTGGGACTTCTATTGAGAATGTAAACTAATGTAGCAACTGCATCACCCCGAAAGGAATTGCTTAATCCTTTGGTATGTAACATACTCCTTGCCATTTCCACCACTGTACGGTTTTTCCTTTCAGCTACCCCATTTTGTTGAGGTGTGTAAGCAATGGTGAGTTGTCTTCTAATGCCATTCATATCACAAAAATTCTGAAAACCTCTTGAACAAAATTCTCCTCCACGATCAGTCCTTAAGCATTTTATTTTGTACCCACTTTCATTTTCTACAAGGGCTTTAAACCTCTTGAATGTATCAAATGCTTCACCCTTGCTCTTCAAAAAATAAATCCAACACATTCTTGAGTAATCATCAATAAAAGTAATGAAATATGATAACTTACCCAAACTTTTTGTCTGCATAGGACCACAAATATCAAAATGAACTAGCTAAAGTGGATAATGGGCCCTCCATGCCTTGCCTCTAGGAAATTTCTCTCTTGCATATTTTCCTTTAGTACATCCTTCACAAACCTCCTTGTGCTCTTCAACCTTAGGCAAACCATAAACTAATTCTTTTGATGTTAGAAGCTTCAAACTATAAAAATTCAAATGACCATACCTGAGATGCCACAACCAACCTTTGTCCTCATATGCCATATTAGCATGTTGATGCTAGTTTCTCCAAACTTCAATGGGAACATCCGATTCTTTGACATAGGAACAACTATAACCACCCTATTGCCTTGATTCTTATCATAAATTGTGCATTGTCTATCATCAAACACTACTCTGTAATTCTTTTCACACAGCTTCCCAACACTTAATAAATTATGCTTTAACTATGGAGTGTAATAAACATCTTTGACACTTTTCATACCTTCTTTTGTATGGACTGCCATATCTCCTTTTGCAGAAACCTCTAAGGTTTTTTCATCACCAAGTTTGATATTAGATTTGAAACTTTCATCCATTGTAGAGAAAAGCTTGCAATTTCCTGTCATGTGGTTAGAACAACCTGAATCTAAATACCAAATATCTTTAATTGTATTTTCAGTTTTTCCATAAGATAAAAACAAATTATTCGGAGAAGCATCATCACCCTCTTGAGCATAATTAACGCTTTTGTTTTCTTTTAATCTGCAATCCCTTTCAAAATGACCATACCTTTGACAATGATAACACTGGATGTTTCTCTTATCAAGTCTGTCTCTACCTCTTCCTCTGAAACCACCTCTTCTTCTTCGATCTCCTCTTGGAAAAAATTGATACTGACCTTTACCTTGGGCTTGGTTTCTTCTAAAGCTAAAACTAGCATCTGCATTCTTTGTAATCTGTAGCTTTGTAGAAAAAGCTTTCTCGTCACTTTCTCCAAATGAATCTCTCACTCTGTCTTCATGAGAAATAAAAGATTCAACTAGGTGATCAAAGTGAAGGTTAGTCAAATCCTTGCTTTCTTCAATGACTATAGCAACATGGTTCCATCTTGGTGTTAGAGACCTCAACACCTTTTTAATCACAACTTCTTTATCAATAGTTTTTCCTAGATTAGCCAATTTATTGACAACATCATTGACTCTTACACAATAATCACTCACCTTCTCACCTTCTTGCATTTTCAAATTCTCGAATTCTGTCCTCAGTGTCTCTAACTTGATAACTTTAACTTGATCACTACCTTGGTAAGCTTCTTTTAGAGTCTTCCAGGCATTCTTAGTTGACTTTGCTCCTACAATTCTTGGAAATAAGCTCTTATCTAGAGCTATTTGAATATGAAATAAGGCTTGGGCATTCTTCTTCTTGGCTTCTCTCTTAGTTGTTCTATCATTGGCTGTAAGGGTGTTCCAATCTTTTGGCTCTTCATAACCTGATTCTACAATCTCCCACAAATCTTTTCCTATCAAAAAGGTCATCATCTTGATGCACCAATAATCATAATCACTTCCATCAAATTATGGAATGGGCAAAGAGTTAGAATTTGACATTATAAACTTTAAACAAAATACCCGCTCTGATACCAAATGAAGAATATGAAAGAGCCTAATTTAAAATAGCACAATGAAAAACAACAATACAGAAAACAAGAGAGAAGCTTTCATTCAAATACAGGAAAAGAAAACCTTTTATTGTTTATCTCTCATTGATCCTAGACTTGCACAGCTACATACTTATATAGAAATTACATTGCATAGAAATAAAGGCATTATTTTTACATGCCTTAAAATCAACTGTAGATTGATGTATAATTCTGAAAACTTATTTTATTCTTCACATGCATTAGCATGGAGTGAAGCTTTCTGCTAATTATTTACAAGCATATACAACCTAAAACTAAAATAGATACTGTCAATAATTCTACACAACATCAATTATCAACAAAATAATTCTACACAACATCAATTATCAACAAAAAGATTTATTATCATTCTATAAATAATAACTAACTAAGAAATATAAACTCATATTTTCTTTAAAGAAGAGATTTAGATTCATACATTGATTTATTCTGAGAAAATCGTAGTTCACGATACATAAAATGGGACACAATACACAGTTGGAATGACAAAAATTAAAATTCCTTCACTTAGTAGCAGAAACTTGCGAATTATAGCATTGTCGATAAAAGAGAATAATCAAGATTGGAGATCGTCTAATGCAACGGCAAAGATACTAATGGATCAAAAATTTAGAAGCTTAGTTAAATGTGAGCGCTTTCCTGGATACCGTCCTAGCTAGCACCCTTTTAAGGTGCCCTCCACTGGAAATACTGATAAGTCTGTGCTTTCAAGGTGCAGAGTATCGAGATCTGGAAAAATAAGGGAGCTAGCTGTAATTATGATATAAATGGTTGGATATGCCCCTTGCATCTTGGCAAGTGTTCTAGCCGCATAGAGGTCGAACCTTTGGTTTAGAGTTTAACCTGGCAGTGACCAGAACTCGGACAGGTACTACAAACCAAGAGTGGTCATGAAGTAATTACCTACCACAAATGTTCATCACAGATTAATAGACTATAGAGTGGGTATTAATTGGCCAAAAAAATAACGAAATAAGTTAATCAACTTATATTTATCCTCACCTAATTATCAACTGGAATTTTGCTCAGGTGGACGCACTTATTTGAACCACCAACATTCCAAAAGAAGAGCTTTAAAGCTATGAAAGACAAAGTTCAGCAATTAGCTGCCACGCTTAGTAAACATTAAGGTAGGGCCAGATCAATTTGTTATGAAACAAATGCTTCTGAGAGCTTAACAACCTTAATAAGTCAAATGCATCACCTGCTAGACAGAACCTTCCAATCAATGATCTGCAGCTCCAAAACCAGTTTTTTCCATGTGTGCTCTTGATCTTCAGTCTGGGAGTGCCTCGCTGCAATATAGCAAGCCGGGTATTGGTACTTGTCTTCTCCAGCCATAACCTCTAAATGCTTCTTTATAAATGCAGCTGCATCTATTGGTAGGGTAATTAATGCGAAATGGAGGCCGATGGCGTTGCAGGTCATGAAAAATATTTAGTTTTCCACAGCGCGATGGATAAAGACCCGGTAGAAACTCTTTTTACCTACTTTTGTCCTTAAAAATAAATAATTTAAAAATAAAATATACATTTAAGACAAAAGTCATATTTCATCTAAAATTTTGTAAAAAATTACCCCTCTGTTGTAGTAGTGCGGCTTCCCCTCTGCCTTGCGTTTGTTTTTCCATTTGCGTTTGAATGCAAGGCCTGCCAACATGATCGCTTCTGAAGATCCAACTGTACCCACTCCCACAGCTTCTTCTCCATCGCCGAGTGGGGGCATTAAACAGATTGGCTATAATGTTCACACATCGATTGTTTTCCAAATCCAAAAACATCAAAGCACTCTGCACTTTCAGAATAAAAAATAGAGAAAAGAAGACAAACTAAATAAACAATGCCCAAATAACTAAAATAGATTTGAAAGGGGCTTTCAGATGATCTTGAGAGATTAGAAGCCGAAGATTATCACACGGGCTGCCATTACCTGCAACTCTGTGGTAACCGGATACTCGTCCATGTCGACATGTCGACATAATTCTTGTTGATTGCCTGCAGGAGCTTATCGCATTCTGGTTCCATCTATGTGGTGACCATGTGGTGACCATGTGGTGACGAAAGAAGCAAGATTGAGTCTGCGGTTCCCATCGAACCCCATTCAGTATGAGCTTGTCGCTGATGATCTGATAGGCTGCATCTTTGGGAATAGACCTATCCGGCATTCGAAACCTACCAACACAAACATTCAGAACAACGACATCCAATGAAATATCTACTCTATCTCCACAGATTTCTCTAAAATGGAAGCTCTACATACCGAGGCAAGCATTCCTGTACATATATGGAGCCAAAAGTTGACTGTGCGTGGCCATTCGAAACAGGAGCAGCACTGCTCAAAACCATTTTGTCTGAAATACGAATGTAGAGAAGCTGATCTTCAAAGGGATTGCACTACACAATAGTGTTTCACAATATGTTTCACCAGCAAGTTTCTCCCAGCAGATCGATTGAATTCAAACATTTGATCGTTGGAATTCTTCATCCCTTGAATTGAAACGTTTGATTATGGAGGATTAGCAAGAGACATATAGTTCCCCGCGTGGCAAGAGACAAAAAAACTGCATTTTAACACTTCCCAGCCTGGTAAGAGACCTGGATTAATTAAAAAACGGTATTGATGTTTGGGTAGCTTGTTTTCCCAGAGCAAATCTCGGCCCTTAAATGCGTGTTTGATGAATATTTTTTTAAAACATATGCCAAATCAATGGATCCTGGCCACCCATTCCTAATGAGAGATTAAAAGAACGCTGTTCTCTATATGCATTTGTTCATTGTAGCGCCTATCAGCCAAAAATCCTATGATTCAAAATAAAGATTCTACATTCACCATCTAAAAATTCTTGTAACATATTAAAATTTGTTAAGATATGAACGATGGAGAAAAGCACATTTCCAGACTATAAACCCAAGCAGCAAGGAAAATATTGTAAACGTACCCATGGAAGACATCGGCAAAGACAAGAGTCTCTCTTTGTACTTATAAGTTTTATTCCTTTTTTGGGGTCTTGCTGACAGGCGGGGTGGTCGGGGTGTGGCTGTCCCCACCCCTGATCAAACCCCATGCCCTTGTCCCCAGCGTCCCCGCATTATCGGGCGTCAGCTAAATTGTAATAAAATATATATATATATATATATATATATCTTTTTCTATTTAAAATTATTCACCAGTGGACATTTAACTTGAGAATTTAAAAAAATAAACATTACACGAAAACAACATATGTGTAGATGGCCTGTTTTATTTTTTAAATCTGTACAGGAAATGTTGACAACCAAATAAATTATGTACCACATTTAGAATTAATCCAAAAATAAAAATTATTCACATTTAATTCACAATATTAAAAAGCTTATAATACTAGAGTATATTAATATTTGTTGGTACAATTTCACAACCTCAATAATGGCGTGTTTTATTTTTTTAAATCTATACAGGAAATGTTGACAACCAAATATATTATGTACCACGCTTAGAATTAATCCAAAAATAAATATTATTCACATTTAATTCACAATATTAAAAAGCTTATAATACTAGAGTATATTAATATTTGTTGGTACAATTTCACAACTTCAATAAACAATGTCCTAATAAGTAACAAAATTTGGTCAAAAGATTATTTTTTAAAATAAAAAAGTAATCTTAAGAATGATTAATTTGGTCAAAAGATTATTTTTTAAAATTAAAAAGTAATATTAAGAATGATTTTTTTTAATATTTGTTGGTACAATTTCACAACTTCCATAAACAACAATATCCTAATATATAAACAAAATTTGGTCAAAACTTTATTTTTTAAATTAATAAATAATCTTAAATCATACTTTTAGAATAAAAAAATCATAAAGCAAAGCTGTTCCCACCTGATATCTATAAAATTAATTTTTATATTTATAAATTATATTTAATATCAATATAAACAACATAAACTACCATATGTAAATTAAAAATGCATTTTAGTGAAATTTCAGCAAATTTCATGAATCGATATAATCGACTATTTAAAGATACAATTCACAATTTCGTGCATTAATTCCAATACAAAATCAACTACAATTATAAATAAAAAAAGCCCTTGATGACTAAACGAATACACTGGAAAATCTAACAGTTTAATTAACTTCCAACGTTTTAAAGTAATTTCAACTTTTTAATTTCCTCATTTCGAGAGGTTTTAAATTTAGCCCTTCTCCGTAAAACATTTAGCCCCTTCTCCGTAAAACATTTAGCGCTTTTTTTCTCGGATCCTGCAAAACAAAGCAGGGTCGTTAAACTCTCAACTGAATCTGGCTTATCTGACCAAGTTTCAAGATTACTACTAACCAGGGCATGGCAGGCGTTCACCTTAGGCTTTGCACTACTGACTCCCGATGATTTTAAATGGAAAAAACTGTCATTTCCGGATGATTTTGAACTTAAGTGGCGTTTGGACTTATAAAAGTGGAAAAAAACATTGTGTTTTTTTCCCTACACTTTACTGGTGAGGGAAAAATGAACTTGCCCCATTTCCTATTAAAAAACTTTTCCAAAATGGCATCTAGAGTTCAGTTGTATCCAGAAAATACCAAGCACGTTATTTTCCATCATGGTCTAATAAAATTGTTAAACCTAGAGGAATGGAGCAAAACTAAAAGAAATTGGTATCATTTTTTGTTCTGATCAGGTTTTCAAATTGAAATACAAGAACCTCTTGAGGATGAAAAGAAAAGGAACACATCCAAAATTCTTAAAAGCCTAGAGGACAAACTAGTAACAGTAGAAGAAAGATCATTTTTTATAAGAAATGCTAGGGATGCTAGTTCACATAAGTGGGAAGTAGAAGTAACTACAGGACAAACTAGTAACAGTAGAAGAAAGATCATTTTTTATAAGAAATTTGTCATGGAAAAACAACCTGAACAAGTAAATGAATTTCCCATTCCTCTACCCAAAGGAAAGACTAGGATTCCCAAAGTTTAGACCACTAGAAGCAAAACGAAGAAATCAACTAGGGAATATGAACACAAGAAGGTTATATTGAAAATACCTCTCAAAGACCCCGCACTAGATCAATCATGAAGAAAATGATTCTTTCAACATCTTAGGCTCATTATCTTGGCAAAATATCAGTGGAAAATTCTTCTTCTTGCCATTTGCACCACTGCTTTTTTTTCTTCTTCTTCTTGCGATTTGCACCAGGCGCAACACCAGGCTGTGCCGGATCTGTAACTACCGCACCAGACTTTGGTGCCGTCGTCTGCTTCTGCGTCTCCAGTAGACATTCTACTTTTTCTGTCAACTGCCGCATCGGCGTTAGTGTTGCCTCTTTCTGTAGACGTGCCAAAGGCATATCTGAAATCATTTTGACCATACTCTTGGCTATTTCATAACGATCTATAACATTCGACAAGAACGTCTTAACATTCCACGAGGACGTTAAACCCTTGGCATTTCTTGCTTTTTCAAGAAGATCTTTCAGTTCATTGGAATTTGGAAAGAACTTCTTCTTCCCATTTTCTAGATCTGGAGAGGACTCCTCCTCTAGTTCTTTCAACAGTTTTGAGTAGCGACACATCATCATAATGAATTCAGTAAATTTTGCCACTAGGGTAGCGACTATCACACCAATGAATGCAGCGATAAAACCAGGATCATGATCAAGCATGATTCTATTTTCTTAAAGAGCAATAGCAATATATGCAGCCTTCGAAGAATAAAACACTACAAAATCGAATCGATGAGCAGTGTAACCCTAGAATAGAATAGAATGCAATTAAACAGCAAGATAAGTTTGTATTCCAGCAGGCTAGTTAACGGAGCTCAAAGGGGATATTTCGGACGGAGCTCAAAGGGGATATTTCGGATAGTTTCACGATTATAAAAAAACAGATGGGATGATACAGTACGACCCGTAAACTTGGCGCGTTGACAACGCGTAAACTTGACGTGTTGAGGCGGGTCCTACAAGTACTCCGGTAACTGCGTGATCTCCAGGCCTGGAATTTCAAATCTACTCTGCCCGTCACTAGGCAATTTGATGACGGTTTTGTATTTTCCATGCCTTTCGCTTTACGGTTTGTGTAAATTTATGAATGTCAAATTTGTTTGCATTTTTATGACATTGAACAATTTTAATTTTATACTTCAAAATAAATAAAACAAAAATACAACAATTATTCATAATAACAAATATATGAATGTAACTGTAGTTTGTATTATAAATAAAAAGGTGTTTTACAATAGCAGTAAAATTTCAAGGAATACATAATGAAGTGTATTTTTGACCAAACTGTATTTCAAACAACAAAATGTGTATATCATGGAACATCAAAAAACCCTTCTTGTGGCACCAAATGTAAAGCTGTAACAAAAATAAATTACTGCTGGAAATGTGATGCTATAACAAGTATAGTGTGTTGTTGGAATCTCAAGTTGTAGCTGTAGCCAGAATCTCAAATTAAAAATGTTTTAAAATTTATTGCAAAATAACCTACAGCTAAAGGGAACCCAAAAATCATAAAATCACCAATCATTTTAACAATAGAATAGACATTGAATTTGCCAACTCAAATAATAGCAATACCTATTATTTAAAAAATAACACTTACTTATCCATTTTTATAAAAATGGCCACTATAACTTATGTAACCACAAATGGTGTAGTATAGTGTGTTGTTGGAATCTAAAGTTGTAGCTCCTGTAACGGAAAAATAACAATTTTATCAAATTAAAAATGTTTTGAAAGTGTTGCTTGATCCCTAATTAAGAACTATTTTACTACTTCCCTAGCCTTTGCCTTTGCTACTATGGCTTTCTTTGTGGATGGGTATTCATAATTTAAATTAAATATACCTTCCTATGCATCTTCATAATAATGAAGGTAAATTAATATTGATTAACCAATGGACCTGTAACTATATCTATATCTATTATTTACTCTACATATAATATCTATACTATTTACTTAACTACTTACATGAGGTAAACTAATTCCACTATTACTGGTGGATTTGCAAATATACTAGATAAAATTAAAAACTTTTGTTTTAGCCTGATTTACATGCATATTTTACTTATTAACGAACTGTAAACACATATTCTGGGGAAAATTACAAATATTAGCACATGTTGATTCAATAGCCCATTATGATATCATTATTATCTCTTGGAGTATGTTAATCCAAATATCATAATTATATCCCTTGGAGTATGCTAATTAAATTTTTGTTAAGGGTAATTTAGAAAAGAGTATTTTGAAGCTATATAAGATTTGGATTCTACTAATAATTTATGGACTCTATCTTCGTGGAGATCAGATAGAGCGGGTTCAATTAGACAAATATGAATTGTTTTCTGCCGATTTAAAATCTGTTTCTGTGATGTCTCCAACTATCGATCATATAGGGGTTAAATAAATAAAATGAAAGAATTTTGCAAATATTAAACGGATCTGGGTGAAGAAAATGGATATATGTTGGTGTTTGGAAAAACTTTATGCTTATAAGAACGATATCCTTGATGTTGTGAATTTGATATTTATGATTGTTTTATACTTCTGGATTATTTGTATGAAATACTCGATAGCAACATAACAGATAAATGTGTTACTTAATCAACACAATGGAATGACATTATCAATTAGTGGATTGGCCAATTTGTTGTGAAGTACTTGCATGGCGTGGAATTATGCTAAAAATTAAATTGCAGCATAACCCAAATGAAGTACGTGAATCAAAACAAATGGTCAAGAAGAACACATTGAAATATACCCATTAAAATAGTAACTTGGAATGGAAGAAATGGTAACGAATCAACGAGTGTAATGGGTGGTTGATGAATTTATCCAAATTATGATCTATAAAGTTGTTTGACCAAAGTGATATAGGAACTGGAAGTTCATTAATTTTGATGAAATAATTATTACATGTACACGGGGAAATTGATGAAATTAATTCAGGGTAGAAAGTACATGAATAGACCCACTGTAACACCCAAAAAATATTTGAGTGAAGGATGATGAATTTTAACTAGAACCAAAGGCAAAACTCTTTGAGTGAGCTCCATAATCGATGCCGACATGGACCATTCAAGAAGCGCACAAAGTTCCAAAATTAAGTGAGTTACCCACTGGCGGACAGAACAAATCAAATCAATGGATGACATGAAATTACGACGGAGGATGACTTGAAATTAAAAAAAAAAAGGAAATTGACCGACAAAGATACCAACAACTAGAAATGTATGTTACAACCTTCATATTAAGTTACAATTTCGCGAGAAATAGAAACTAAATTGATATTCCAGAATATACTTCAGCATCTCAGGGAGATTGAAAACGGTATGAGATGTTTAAGGAGTGAATTGTAAAGAGGAAGCAGTTATTAAGTGGATAATAAAAGGTTAATTTTGATTATAAGATTTTAGTTTATTATAAAAATGATTTTAATGCTGTAATTAAAGAAAATCTGTGCACAGTGCTTTTATGCAAAAGTTTAAAATTTGGAAATTTTCCGTTCAAACTCGTAAGAGGCTTCATGCGCTTACAAGTTTGAAAGGAAAATTTTGAACTTTTAAACTTCCACGCCTGGTTGGCAATGTCTGAAACAGCAGAGACCGCTGTATTTTGCAGAGGAAGAAGGCGACAGACATGTCTTTTGGGAGAATGGAAGATAAATTTCAGTAATAATACCACGGTAATAGAGAGCCGAAGAAGGCTTTAAAAACCAAGTAATTTCAGCGGAGGGTTATATGGCATGATGGCAGAGACGAGAGCCTCATCCGAGATGACCCCGGCCTCTACGTCTCCAAGATGGTGAGTTTGAATCCTTCCCAGAGCTGCCAGGTTGAATGTCCAGGCTGCGAGTGCTGCGGCCCTGCGGGTTGACAAAGGAGTGCACACATAGCCAGCATGCTAGAACGGTTTTGTGGGTGGTGGATCTGCAGCCTCTATAGATGAGCTCTGTTGCTCTGCAGATAGGATCGACTAAGGCTTATTGGGATAGAAGAAGCCCTGGAGGCCCATATGAACTTCTGCATGCAATTCAGGGCTAACCCAGCTGTGCGTCTAGTTGGAGCCATGAGGCAGCTGCTTAGGAAGAGCCTCGACTCTTCCTCCTCGCGCAGAGGAGGCCTGAGATCGAGTCCCACTAAGAGGATGGGATAAAATAACCAATGCTTAGGCATTCAATTGCCTCACACAAGTTTGTTAAAAGCAAAACCTATGGAGTATGGACTTTCTGCTATGTATAAAATCAAGTTCAATGAGTATTATTTACTTCAATTAAGTAAATAACGTGACAACTGACCCCAGAATTCAGGAATATTCAACGTGAAAGCCATAGGAGAGTAAATATCATAATCCTACTGCTGTCTGAAAAAGAGCAATGCAGAAAAAATTGGGCGAAGCCGCGCAGGGTAATAGAAGAGTTGCAAATGCTTACCTGCTTAATAGCTTATGGTTGTATGCTTGATGAAAACTGGCAGAATTTGAGATTCCTCTCGCAGAACTGGAATAGGGAAACCTCTTTCCACTGGTCTCCAGCCTCCAGGTTTCAAGCTTCCTCTCCTTGACCAAACTCACCAGACCTCTTAACACTCCGGACTCGGAGAACCATTCAAAGCCCCACTCGTAACAGTTATACGGATACCTTGTTGGGCACTGGCAAATTGGCAATCTTTCGACCCATTTGGTGGTGGCCAGTGGCCACTAGTTACGTCTCACCGAGACAGGGAGGGAAGGTTCAAGGGATCATAAAATCATGGTGATGGCCTCGGCCCTCGATGGAGTTTATTAGGTGAACTGAGCAACCGGTGCAAGTGGGCAGTGGCTCTGCGGCTGCCTCTAATACAACTTGAAGGGAAAGTTGCAGCCCTGAGCCGGCACACTGCATCCCGCAGCTACCAAAAGCTACCAAATCGAGCAATTAATTTTGCATTAACTATTTAACCCTATTGCACCTACTGCCATTTATTGCCACCAACGCTCAACTTTCAAACCGGTGCCACACAGTGCCAAGTGCCCTGGTAGGCTGGCTCATTCAATTTGCGGACCTGCGGTTAACTAAGGTTGCACTTGCAAGTTGCGGCCCACGGTTAAACCACTGTTGCACAGTGCACTACCTAGTAACCTACTACCTAGCCTACTTTCCAAGCGCCATGTTTGATGTTGATGTAGGTACTAGCATTTTTGACGTTCGATGGACACCATTAGACGTCAAATTGACGGTTCACATTTTATCTCACACGTAGACGTTGACGTGTGGCAAATAATCTTACTTGTAAAATACGTTCTAGTTTGCTCAATACGTCTTACAACACGTCAAATTCCAGGCCTGGTGATCTCGATTAGAATTACAGGGTAAAGCTAATAACTTTATATGTATCAAATAATTTGAATGTTTGAGATAAGGTTAGTCAAGTATATAATGACGACAAACAGTACTGCAGTAACATCATATCAAATAATTTGAACGTTTGAGATAAGGTTAGTCAAGTATGTCGACAAACAGTACTGCAGTAACATCATATTCACACTTGCGTATGATTGTCGTTGAGTGATATTTGGATTTAGAATCCGTTTTTAGTGTCCTGTTTTTGAAACAGACTATTTTTTCAAGATATCTACATCTAAACCATCAAATTATACTTCTAAATCCAAATTATAATATGTAAAATTCTTGTGATATCCTGCTTAATAGTACCAACTACTTCTGATGGAAAGCCCATATGGAAAATTTTATATGAAGTAGGAAACTTTATCAAATTATTTTGGCTAAAGAAATTGCTCTCACTGATTTCGATAAAAGAGTAAAATTAGATAATAAAAATGATGAAGCACACAGATTAATTAGGATTCTCATCTCTAATGAGATGAGATTCCACCTTCAAGGGATTGATGCACCAAATGTAGCTTGGGATAAATTGGAAGTTGTATTTGGTAAACGTAATGAGACTCGAGGTTCCTCGCTTGAATCTCATTTGATTTCTTTAAATCAACATGATTTCTCGTGCAGGCTATATATCTCAGTTCAAAACACTTAAACTCTTGGTAGAAGAATGCAAGATAACTAAGCCAGAAAAGACATGTATTTATCATATTGTTTCTACTCTTGGTTTTTCTTATTCTATTTTTGTATCTAACTTTTACTCCACCAAAGAAGCTCTAGGGTCTAATTATCAAGAACCCAACCTTGATTTTTTTTGTGATTCTTTGATTAGAGATAAAGATAAGCTCTTACATCTTGGAGTAATTAGCATTATCAATACATCTAGGAAAGCCATAGTGGCACAATAGAAAGGCAATCCCAAGCATCCCAAGAAGCAACATGCTCGAAAAAATTAGAAAAACAAGGGTCCGAAACCCTCTCATCTAGCTCATCCTTCGACTAATGGTGACAAGGGAACCAAATCAAAAGGTAAGAAGACAGAGCGCCATTGCAACCTTTGCGAGAAAGACAATCACATGGAATCTAAGTGTTTCAAGAAGATGGAAGCTTTGGAAGCAACAATGAAGAAGCACAATATCAACCTGGACTCTTCTTCTTCCTCTTCTCATGTATATGCACTATATACTCTTGGTTTTCACTTAATGCATCTTCTTCTTCTTCTCCTTCTTCGTCTAATGAGAGGCTCATTGATTATGGAGCATCTTACCATATGTCTAAGGATATATCCATTTTTTTCTCTAAATGAATGTAACACCCAAAAAAATATTGTTTTTATGATGTCAAGTCATGTCATTGGTTAAAAATTTTATAAAATAATTTTTGAGTTTCTTTATGATTAATTAAATATTGTTATTTATGATTTCAAGTTATGTCATTGGTTAAAAATTTTAAAAAATAAATTTTGATTCATTATGATTTCTTTATGATTAAATAAATATTGTTCTTTGTGATGTAAAGTCATGTCATTGAGATGAAAATCAAGCCAAACATGAGAAGTTGTATCTATGACAAGACACTCTATTAAATTGTCTCAAGTTAAAAAACTCTATTCAATTCTAGTAAAAAAAAAAATTCATACATTGAAATAGATTTGAAATGATTTTATTGTAAGCTTGTAGCAATTGCAATCCACAAGCCAACCCATGTCAAGAACATTGCCACTTTGTGGCTCTTGTTTTATTGAAAATATCATTCAACAACTTTTTTCTTTTTTCTTTTTTTTTTAAGAATTTCACATGACTAAATTTTTTTTTAACTTTAAATAAAGAATTCAACAACTTTACTCTTTTTTTTTATTTTTATTTTTAAATTTCTCATGATTAAGAATTTTTTTAAAACTTTAAATAAAAATTAGTTTTAATATTTGAATGAGGTTTTTTTTAACTTTAAAATAAAAATTAGTTTTAATATTTTGATAGATAAATCATTTGTCTACCTAAAATAGAACTGTAGAGTAAGATGTTCAATGTAAGGTTAAACAACAACCACCACCACCACCGAACTGCACTTCTTTCCATATTCAATGTAATCAGACATCACAGTTCATGTGCAACGATTTTGCACTGAATGATTATGAATCCCAAACCTCGTCAATGGTGGGAAAGCGGGGTCTATAATGGCGGGACCATGGACAGATGAAAGGAATTCCACCAAAAGTCCCGTCAATCTTGACACATGAAATCAGACATCACAGTTCATGTGCAACGAATTTCCACTGAATGATTATGAATCCCAAACCGCGTCAATGGTGTGAAAGCGGGGTCTATAATGGCGGGACTATGGATAGATGAAAGGAATTCCACCAAAAGTCCCGTCAATCTTGACAGGATATCATTTTGTGTTCCATTGGATGGCAAGCAATCTTGACAGGATATCTTGACAAAATCTTCGGGAATAATTACTCTTTGTTTTATGCGTCCTTTCGGCCAAGGGACCAGTCACCACATGTTGTGGGCCTGCGGCCAGAAACCGTGTGGGGCTCATTGCTGACCATTGAGGTGCCACACTGTGTATGCTTTTTCTATGGTACACGCCTCCGCGATGGATTATTTTGTTCTTTTGCCTTATAGGGTAAAGCTAATAACTTTATAGGGTAACTGTGTGATCTCGATTAGAATTATAGGGTAAAGCTAATAACTTTATATGTATCAAATAATTTGAACTTTTGACATAAGGTTAGTCAAGTATATAATGACGACAAACAGTACTGCAGTAACATCATATCAAATAATTTGAACGTTTGAGATAAGGTTAGTCAAGTATGTCGACAAACAGTACTGCAGTAAAATCATATTCACACTTGAGTATGATTGTCGTTGAGTGATATTTTCAACGGAATTGACCACCCTCGACATTGGAGTATGTGGACCGGATTCAGTGGGATATCATTTGTCTTAATTTGTATTGGAAGGGCATTTGTTTTTGTAGCTTTTCAAAGATGAAAGATAATTTAAATAATTGTACTTCAATTGACAAGTATAAATTAACTAAATTCTTCCTACCCAAAAATGCAAAAAACAAATATTGCCCATCTAAATTTTTACAATCTTAAATAATTGAGCACTCTTTAATATCTACATGATAAAATGGTATTTTTTCAATAAAACCCAATTTGAACACATTACTTTCAACGAAATTGACCACCCTCGACGTTGGGGTATGTGGACCGGATTCAGTGGGATATCATTTGTCTTAATTTGTATTGGAAGGGCATTTGTTTTTGTAGCTTTTCAAAGATGAAAGGCAATTTAAATAATTGTACTTCAATTGACAAGTATAAATTAACTAAACCCTTCCTACCCAAAAATGCAAAAAACAAATATTGCCCATCTAAATTTTTACAATCTTAAATAATTGAGCACTCCTTAATATCTACATGATAAAATGGTATCTTTTCAATAAAACCGAATTTGAACACATTACTTTCAACGGAATTGACCACCCTCGACGTTGGGGTATGTGGACCGGATTCAGTGGGATATCATTTGTCTTAATTTGTATTGGAAGGGCATTTGTTTTTGTAGCTTTTCAAAGATGAAAGGCAATTTAAATAATTGTAGTTCAATTGACAAGTATAAATTAACTAAACCCTTCCTACCCAAAAATGCAAAAAACAAATATTGTCCATCTAAATTTTTACAATCTTAAATAATTGAGCACTCTTTAATATCTACATGATAAAATGGTATTTTTTCAATAAAACCGAATTTGAACACATTACTTTCAACAGAATTGACCACCCTCGACGTTGGGGTATGTGGACCGGATTCAGTGGGATATCATTTGGCTTAATTTGTATTGGAAGGGCATTTGTTTTTGTAGCTTTTCAAAGATGAAAGGCAATTTAAATAATTGTACTTCAATTGACAAGTATAAATTAACTAAACCCTTCCTACCCAAAAATGCAAAAAACAAATATTGCCCATCTAAATTTTTACAATCTTAAATAATTGAGCACTCCTTAATATCTACATGATAAAATGGTATCTTTTCAATAAAACCGAATTTGAACACATTACTTTCAACGGAATTGACCACCCTCGACGTTGGGGTATGTGGACCGGATTCAGTGGGATATCATTTGTCTTAATTTGTATTGGAAGGGCATTTGTTTTTGTAGCTTTTCAAAGATGAAAGGCAATTTAAATAATTGTACTTCAATTGACAAGTATAAATTAACTAAACCCTTCCTACCCAAAAATGCAAAAAACAAATATTGCCCATCTAAATTTTTACAATCTTAAATAATTGAGCACTCCTTAATATCTACATGATAAAATGGTATCTTTTCAATAAAACCGAATTTGAACACATTACTTTCAATGGAATTGACCACCCTCGACGTTGGGGTATGTGGACCGGATTCAGTGGGATATCATTTGTCTTAATTTGTATTGGAAGGGCATTTGTTTTTGTAGCTTTTCAAAGATGAAAGGCAATTTAAATAATTGTACTTCAATTGACAAGTATAAATTAACTAAACCCTTCCTACCCAAAAATGCAAAAAACAAATATTGTCCATCTAAATTTTTACAATCTTAAATAATTGAGCACTCCTTAATATCTACATGATAAAATGGTATCTTTTCAATAAAACCGAATTTGAACACATTAATTTGACATATATGTAACATTAATTTTATAGTTCAATAAAATAACAACTATTTTGTTGTATTTTTCTTGGTTAGACCACACTTCATTATACAAAAAAACTACTTAGACTGTGCAATAAGCATATTGGGGCATCTGCATGATATTATGCATAGTGCAAGATGTTGTAACTAGATATAGTCTTAAAATAAAACTAGAACCATGAGAAAATTACTTACTGTTAGATATGTACAAAAAGAAGCCACTAAGCAAAACGAGGCTATAATAAACCTACAACCAAAATATACATATAAAACCAACCAAAACCTTAATTCAAACCGGAGAGAGGGAAACCATCCAAGCTTGAGAGATGTAAGAATGATGGACATTAGGAGCCTAAGAAAAAATAATACATAGCTCAAAAAAACATTAAAAAAAATCCTCCATACCAAGCAAGTTAGCAACGTTAGCATCATAGGGGCATGGGCATCACATTTTGTTGTTCAACACTTGTCGCAACAACAAACAGGTATGGAATGGAGGAGAAATGGAATCAAGCCTAAGTCAACTAGATCCTTGTGACTCGCTGCATGTTTGAGTCTTGACAATCTGCCTTTTAAATTGAACCAGAACAACAAAATAAGTTTGTTAATGACTCGATTTGCGAAAATTATAGATACATGAGTAATTAAGAGCTCGAGGCTCTAAAATTTGATGTGTTTTTTACCAATCCACGATTCGTTGAATTCGTAGTCACTAGCATGGAATTTAAGTTATTTTATGAAAGAATTAATGTATCAACCTCTATGTCGAAACCGTTTTCCATGCTGATGCGGGCCACTGCCTCCTTATTATCTTACCAAAAGGCATGAGAATGAGGAAGAAGACTTAAAATTATGGACTTCACCATCAAAGAAGCCTTACGATCACATCAGTAAGGAGAGATAAGAAGATCACAACAATCCAATGTGTCAAATCTCAGATGATAGTGCCAATTAAAGACTTATATGGTAAATTTAATATAAGACTTACTTATAGTTGTCTTTGCGCCTTACTCTTTGCGTCTTGACACATTTGATAATTTATGGTTGTCTTTGCACCTTGACCCAATTGATATTATAAGGTGAGCATGTGCATGCATAATAATCCTTAGTTATGACTATGTGATGATGATTTAAATGGAAGAGGATGTAAAGACATGTAAGTTTTATACGTATTTTGGTGGTGAGTGTCGAAGACAAACGTGGTGAGAAACCACATATGTTTGCAAGGACAGAGGGAGATCACATGATCATGATCATGCCACCCATCAAATTGGACAATTCCTGAGTCAAAAATTGTTTTTTAAAATTTTATTAATAACCATTGTGGTACTTTGGTCCAAATGCTTTTTCTAACTCATTGTTCCTCCATATTGTGTGCCCAGTTCCACCTCTCTATATCAATGCATAAATCAACCTCTCCTTGGTCTGTGGTTCTAGCTACATGCCATTATTTGTAGTTGCATGCCATTGAGATTGAGTGTTGTTTAGAGTTGTCGTGAGTCTGTGACATTGTGACATTCATGCAAGAAATGAAGTCTTGTAGAGGAGGACTCATCAAAGCGACAATTTGAATTTCATTTTGACGAAAAACGAGTGGACATTTGTAGCCAGGTTCACATAGGTAGTAGGCACAATGTTTCGACCTCGTTTTGGGCCTAGTAGTGGTTCTCTATCGTTACAACCATAGTCATTGACACATTGTCACACCTTAGATCTCAGCGTGAAGTGACTCGGGATTCAAAGTCAAATCCCAATGGCTAGTTCCTCATAGTCGTCAGGCATCACTCGTCACCTTGCAAAGCTAAGCAATGAGTGCATGACATGAGTGAGTGAGTGATTATAATTTATGACATTTCCAATATTTTCTGTGAATTTTATAGCATAGGAATTTCAACATAGAAATTGAAATTTATATGGATGGGTAATTTCAAATGTTGCCCTTCTTTTAAAATGTTGATATAAATTATGTCCTTACTATTGGAAGGATAAAATTCAGATTTTAATTTTTTTTTGAAGGACAATTTTAACTTTACACTTCTAGAAAGGACTAGAACCCTTTAGAAGGGCCAAGAAGAGTTCAAATTTGAACACTGATCACCATGGACTTTACTAGAATTTCCACCGCCTGACATATTACACATATTACACAGTGGTCGAGTCGGAGAGTACAAACATGAAATGTTTAAGACAGACACCCAAACCCAAATGCAGAACATGGAAACGATCTTTAATGGAAATTCATGCATATCTAATGCTTAATGGAAATAGCACTCTCAGCTCTTTCATATAATAAAATATTTTCCTCTTTATTAATATATTTTATTTGTGCAATTTCAATCCTATGTTTAAATAGATCTTATATATAACATGGTATGTGATATGATATGAACATGCATTGCATTATCTTTTCCTTCTGCCATTATAATTTCTAAAGTGCAACCTATTGTGTTATTTATAAATAAAATTAATGTTTCCATATAATATAATTTATAATTTAACTGACAGGTAAATGATTTTTTGGTTAATTAATTGTCTTTAAGACATATTTCAATTAATTGTGATTCACAAATATTACTAATTGTTTTTTGTTTAAAATTCAATGGAAATTTGGATTCACAAATTAATTGTCAAAGTAATTTAAAGATTTAAAAATAATCCATTTGAGTCTCTAACCATTTTCACTATAAAAAAAATGCTTCAAACTTAAAACATGAAATACATAAAAAAAATCTTAAATTTAATTTGTATCACAACACAAACTTTGACAATTTATTTACAATATTATAACACCACTCATTATTTTCTTTCTCACATGGGTGTTTAGGAGTTTAGGCCCACTGACATGTGGTGGCAATTATGGTTGACGACATGTGGAGGTTCAAAGGGACACCCACGTGTCATGACACCAAGGTTGATAGTACCATGCACACTTGGAGATTCCATATTTGGTCTCTTCCGCCACCCCGGGCATTATGACAAGAGCTAGAGGAAGGACGCACTACATGTTTGCTTGCATTGAGATGATCATGGCTTGGTAGGAGGGAAAGGGTATAACACATATGAGCCCTCTCCTCATTGATGAAGTCCCTTGGGAAGAAGCTCTCCTGCAAGTTATTCAAACTCCAATGTAATTGAACATGCAATTCGCTCAACAATCGTTCAGGTTCAATTTTTATTATGACCCCTCTTCGAGGTTCTAGAAGTCATGGGGAATCCAATCGACCCCCTCATCGAAGCTCCAGAGGTTGTGGGGAATCCAATCGACCCCCTCGTCGAAGCTCCAGAGGCCGTGGGGAATCTAATCGACCCTAGCATCGTTCACAGGAGGAGACAAAGGCTAGGAATTTGGCCTCTCAATACATGATACTTACGACCCCTTAGGTCCAAGATTGTCTTAGACTCATTGAGCATGAAGAGTAGGTCAAACGGGAGCATCAAGGGGAACTCAATCTAGAAATTGAAGACATTTATTGGTTCCTTGATTTCACCACAGCAAGATATTGCCACACCCTATCTTAGATAGCTTGACGTCTACTGGAAAACCAAATTCTTCATTGGACAGGGGCTGCAAGAGGAAATGGAGATAAGCAAAAATTGGAAAAGGAGTTGGTATATATGAAGAATCCGATGGAGGCCTTTGTGACTTGGATCTTCGCGATTTCCAGTTGACTAGGAGCGGATTTGCTAGTTCTACTGGCTAATTTGGACAAAGGGAAAGCTACAATGGAAAAAGGAAAGGGAGAGGCGCACCAGAACAACCTGACAACCCATAAGTCACACCCTCCTTTCCCTTCTATCTGATTTTACTTATATGGATTACAGTGTTTTTTAACATTTTGAGTTGTAATTTTCAATTATAGAAAGAACATTGCCCCTTGGGGCCATAGTTTTATGGTTTTTGGTTTTGTTTATTGGACTCAAAGCCGATCCCCCCCCCGTTGGAAGCCTAATACTATGTTTAGCTTAGAAAATCTGCAGTTCATACATCTTAGTATGATTATCTGGATAAGGGGACGTTTGTCGTCAGCGCATTTTCTATTTTGGAGGGATGATGTCAATGGAAAGGCTGTCACATGTCTGTCTTATATTTTTTCCTTAATAGAATAGAAAATAGGAAAAAAACGTTAACTTAAAAAAACACTCATTATTTTCTAAATATACATTTCCTTCATCAATATTTAGGTATGAAAGGAACCACTTTCTTTGTAAGTAATATGTAAATACGCTATGAAGTGAACAAACCATAATTCATGACAGGCTTAATCTATCAATAATAATATTGTATCTTATCGAAGTAAGACATCAACAAGAATGTTGTATCTAAACCACTACTTTAATTATCAACCTGGGGATCCATACAACCTTATGAGGGACCTACACAATATATGCAACTACAAGGTAACTATGTATGGTTGGTCGTGTGTAAATCTAGTCTTTAATCAAAACAGTAAGAAGGAATTGATATTTAACTAAGAGTTAGGAGGGCATGAGATCTAACTTCTAGCCTTGGCACTTATTCCTAAACTAGCAATCATCAGAGACAAGCATTTTAGGATTTCTCACTTATCCTTTTTATTGTTCTACCTTCAAGTTACAAAATTCAAGCATTCAATTGTTTTCCATGCTTCATACAAGTGTTCATAACAAGTAGAGGATCATAGCTATTACCAAACACAAAAAGCAAGATCTTATGTGAAAAAAAAAATATTAAATGTACATATGCATGAAGTAAAAGTTAACCAAATTCTTCATAAACAATAATATGCAATAATATGGAAAACTGTATTTTAATCTAATAATTCAAAACTGCTACAATATGAAAAACAAAAAACGTGTAAAACTATTATGTTCTATCAAACTGTATGTAAATGCAGAAAACTAACTTAACAGTGAGTTCCTTTACTTTTCCTTGAATGGGACCTATTCCAAGAAAAGCCATAAATGTTTAGAAACTCAAGGAGATAAGCGGATCAAAGTACTTTCATCAAAAATATGGAAAATCATTACAATAGAACGATATGTGCCTTTGTCTCAATAACATGATTTAAAAATAACATCTTATTAAAAAATGGGCGTTGTTGTTTAAGTAAGGCCATATAGATTAAATATCTATTTTCCTAAGCTATGAAATGAACAACTGCTAGTTCTTCCTCTATTGGATGCGCGGATGCGCTATGACTGAGTGAAGCACGCCATGCAAAAAAATGTGTGTAGTGCCAGTTTGTTGAGCTATTACTTTAATGACGGATTTTATGCAAGAATCAAAATAAAAAGAAGCTGGAGCATGTCAAGTTTGAGAAAGAGTTCGAAAATTGGCCCTAGCGGTGAGATGTCAGTCCCCTTGCTGCGGGTGGGAAAGAACCTCTAGCTGCGCTTGGGGTTTTATATCTGGGGAAAGATTGGAACATGGTCGTATATCCATCCTTCTGGTTACCTTTCATATTATCAAAAATAATGTTTGGGTATAATTGGTTATCTAGAATATAATCATTTTTTTATCTGGACTCTGTTTTGCTCTGTTTGGTTCATCTTTTTTTATAGATTTCAATCAAAGCAAATGAGTGAGGAGAAGAAAACAGAATGAAGCAGAGGCAGGTTAAATAGTAGTTGGGATAGTAAGATTTCCTAATGTTATTCCCAATTCTAGATTAAGAAAGAAATGATTAACACTATTAAGCGATCTTTGAATTGAAAGCCAATATGGCATTGGGATTTAGGTGAAGATTCACAAACGCTATGGTTAAAGATTTTAATCAACAAAATATTAAAAAACAAAAAAACCAAAAATATTAAACCAAAAATTCTGAAATTAAGAGGAGATACAAATATTTAGTTGACATATTGAAAAAACTTCTTGTTGCGAAACTGAAAAATAATGCTAGTCTTTCTAGATTATTAATATGTTAAAGTAAAAGAAAGTGAATTATATAAATTGATTCACAACTAAGTAAAAGAAAATGCATTTTATAACTTGATTCACAATTACTTACCCGACACCTCAATGTCAACTTCTTTTATTGAGCAATTGTGCAGCAACAATGTTTTTTTTTATGCTGTATCCCGCTCCCTCGACTTCCCCCAAGGTCCTTTGTCCTTCCTTTGCAGCTACCTTTCCCAGTCCCTGTTGGTGGAAACCATATATGTCATGGATGGAAACGGCTAAAAAGTGCATTTGCGTTCGTTCTAAGGTGGCATAATGCCCCATAAGGTAGGATGACCTCATTGGGGTATGGATCGATGCTTTTGTCTTACTATTGACTTGATCTCTAATGGCTAGGCGTTAGCCCAATAAGTAATAGGTCTGTAATTCTCCCAATAAGCATAGAGGTCTGCACTGCGGGCATCCCAATAAGCGGTCTGGCATGATCCCGATAAGTAAGCATAGAGGAAGTGCCATTTCATATTGCCATAACTAAAGAGATATTTCTTCATAAGGTGTATCCTTAAGGGCAGAGCGTAACAAGTTGACTGAATTTGGTAAGAGGTATACCCGTCGATTAGTTGAGCTCGGAGAAGCAAGAGTGCGATTAAAGCAATCTCCTCAGGGTTGTCTGAGCCCTATCACTTCCCCAATTGCTTTGTCTTCTCGAAAAAATCAAACCAATTTTAAAATTATCACGCTCAGAGGAGAGGAGAGCACCTTGAATTTGCAGTATGTAAGTCATAGTTGAGACTCGCGGATCGGGTCTGGGGACTTCTAAAAGATGATGTTTGATATTGATAAGATATTAAAGCAATGGCGAGCGAGTTGGGTCTCCAAATGTTCCAGAATCATAATAGCCGCGGATCACAGGCCCACAGGGAGGCCATTAACAAACTAACGAGTAGCAATTAAGGAAGCAGTGCTGCAGTAGGCGACACCGTGGCTGGAATTAACTCCAGCATTAACCATCCGTCAACAAATAGATCTAGAGCTTAATTAAATTTGGATTTCGAAAAAGGTTTCAAATTCAAAGTTTAGTTTCCCGCCCTCCCGTTCCACTCCCAGCATAAGGCATGGCATCAAGCTGTAATCCGTTAGTGAAATGACGGGTTATAAAAATTAGCAAACGTCAAAAATATGTTCCAGAAAACTATTTGCCTGTTTCGTCCGACGTTCTCTTAAAATTTTTAGGAGTATTTGACGGGCAAAATGCCCCTTGATATGAAAAATGCCCGACAAATTCCAACCCTGGATATCACCATCAGGCTTCAAATTTGAAGCCTTCAGGGCCCTTTAGAGGCCATCTTACACGTTATAGAAGGCCACTTCAAATTTTACCATGCAAAAAAAATTCAATTTCATGGTAAGCCTCTTCAATAATTAAATTAACCACTACTATTTAAAATTGCAACAGAAGGGTAGCTTCAAATTTCACCCATCGATAGTTTTAAGTGGAAAATTGGTAATGTGGCTACTAGCTAGGTGACTTGGGAGTGGGACTCGATTACTCTCCAATATCCAGGTGTTCAATCATTCATGGATCATGGACCATTGGGCCTCTAATAATATCATTGACCAACTTATGTGGACGGGCTTACACTGAGCAGCCCATGGCTTGAACGCTTCTAAGTTCTCGTGTTTGTAGTGACCACTTACATGTTTAACACATTTAATGGAAGCAACAAATTTATTAAACCTGGTTGGTGGATCATACGTGTTGTTGGAAGTGGGCTTACCAAGTTACCAGTTATCACATACCAATTCATGAATTCTGACTTAGTGAGTTAATTGAGTATTCAATGTATAATATATTATGTTAATGTGCGCCGAATTTGGCATTTCAGACAAAATCCACAATCCAGAAACTTCTTGTAATGTTGCAGCCTGCTGCTCCTGCCCGTGGCACCTACCCACAACCCTACGTTTGATTTGTTGTATCAAGTTAATCCTACCGTCTACGGCTCCCATCCTCACACCCTATGTTTTCTTTGTTGTATCAAGTCAATCCTGCGGCTCCCGAGTCCCACCTTGTGTTTTCTTTGTTGTATCAAGTCAATGCTCGATTTCTGTGGTTCCATGGCTCCGACCATCAATATATAATATTACAGGAATACAAACAAGTTTTTTCTTATACCCCTACTCCACTGTGGTCGAGCTACTTCCAAGTTACACCTACCCTATCTCCTCCAGTCCTCTAGGAGAGTTTGCAGAGCGAAGGTGCCAATGCCATCCTGCCATAAACATATATACAGAAATTCGTTTTCTTTGAGGAGCTCAACTTCAAGGCTGACTAGATTGTCAACATTCTATGAATTTACAGATATGTACATCATTTTATCCATTCATGATCCCATCAATTATTTAAAAATTTTGTTATTTGATTAAAATTCTGTAACTTCAAAGTCCAAATACAATATTATTATTTGACTGAAATTTTGTTACTTCAAATGGGCCTTGAAGGCTTCAAATTTAAAGCCTAGACTCAAGAGTGGGTTTGTCACAAATATCCGTCAAACGTTGTTTAGAACGACATTTATCAATTCCCAACTGTAGCAACAACAACAATTGATTCTTTCTTCATATGTCTTGTGTATACGCATATGATTCCACGTGCTCCTTGCCTTGCCCTATTTTCCATTGTCGCTCGATCGAAGCTCTTGAGAATTTAGATGCCCTTTAACTTTCCTGAAATGGAGGGGACAAGGAAGACCATTGTTTTCACTCTGAAACCGAGTTCTTCCTCGTTCAGCGTCCACTGGTCACTGTTGCATCCCTACGGGAAACAGGTGTGTGCAATGCACCCCCCAGCTTTACCAAAAAGCCTAGGGATTTGGGGAAGTTCCCACTCTGCCAACCTCCATGCATCTAGTTAATGAGTTAGATCAAGAATCCAGACTTTGTATCTAAAACTGCATTACATGAGCTATTTTCCCCAATTGCTCAGTTGTTGAATCGACACCTTCCTCTAGTAAACGGTTTAATATTCTTGGTATTTATTAATATGAAGACCACCGATGCTACTACACTTGCAATACGCGTTCGACTGTACGAATTGGGTCAAAAATGTTTTTGTAATCTTGATTTTTAGAACGACGGTGCTACTTTACCTTTTGATTTTGTTACCCTTATCGGCTGGTTTGGAATAAAACAAGAACTTCAACCATATAACAAGAACTTCAACCATCTATGCATCTCCTCTCTACTTGGTCTACCTACGTTTTACTTATGCTTCACAAGTTACAACCCATCCTCTACTCCATCATACCATAGATTTATTATGTATAATGAGATCTAGGGGGAGGGCTATAAAGAAGAAGCATCCATGGTCCTTAATCAGCTATTGAGAACAAAAGTTTCCTGGAGTTAGGATAGTTCTCTTTGCTCAAACCATAACATAGCATGTAACATGTAAGGAGTGCTTAAACTTATTCTATCCCAAGTACGTGTGGCATTCATAGTGTTTGAGTGAAAAATTAAAACATATATTGTTGTAATTGGCATTCAATTCTGTCGTAGGGTACACAATTAGAGTGACAAAGAAACTTGGTATTAGTTTTCAATCCAATCCAACTTCTTTGTTGAACTGTTCTCTCTAATATACTTGGGTGAAGGAGGATTATAAATGGAAACAAAGTTGTTTGATAAAGGTGCATGAAAGTGAATTATGGTCCTCAATTCAACAAAGTAAAAAAAAGTTACCATTCAGATTCTTTCCCTCCACCTTTTTTATGGCCTTTCTGCATACATCTCTATTGTTCACTAATTTAGTAACAGATAGATACCAAACTCAACGCCCAATGTTTTTGGCTTATAAAACAATTTCTTCCTTTTTCTTTCTTACATTATCATTTTTTCCATTGTTAAGTAGGCTAGATTTTATGTAGGCTAGAATTTATATTAGTTTGAAGAATGTACTGATTCACAAAGATTGAACTTTTCCAAGAATAAGCATCATGTTGCTTTTAGAAGAGTTGAATAACCCAATTCTTCATCGAGTTTGTAGTGTTTGAAGCAGCCTAGGAACCCATTTTAAGAGGTATTAAATATTATTATACTGGTTAAAATTTGGATTGGAATTGGGCTAGCAAGCTAACTATAGCTCATGCATGAAAAAAGATCTATGAATTTAGTTATGGCAATTCACACTGAACATTGGAAAGTGGATTTTCTATGTGTCTCATAAGTTATGTTTCACTAATAAATTCCTCATGTCCAAGCAGATCATGAAAGAGTAAAATAGTATTAATTTTGGATGTAAGGATGAGAGTTGGATTGGAATGGGGTTAGCAAGTTAACTGTATTATTATACTCGTTAAAAGTTTAAGACGCAAGATCAATTTGGGAAACTGCTAAGATGGAAAATGTGGCATAGTGGCCTAGAGACCTAGCCGCTAGATCGGGGCGAAGTATGGTTGTGTTATATGACATATATAACGTTCAGTGTTGCTATATCCACTGCAAAATAAAGCCTCTCGACTTTATTACGTAAGTAAACATTGAAATTTTGATGTACTAGTACATTTTCAAATGAAAAGAATGACTTATTGTTACATGGCAGCATTGAAGGGTTTAATATCTCATAGCCCTTCAAAGTGATATGGGACCCCACCCTTCAAATTTGATCCCTGATCACCATGGAATTTACTAGAATTTCCACCGTGTGACATGTTACACAGTGGTGGAGAGTACAAACGAGTATGATTGTCGTTGAGTGATATTTTCAACGGAATCAACGGAATTGACCACGTTGGGGTATGTGCACCGGATTCAGTGGGATATCCAATTCATATATAAAAATAATAATAATTAATGTCATATTCACACTTGAGTATGATTGCCGTTGAGTGATATTTTCAACAGAGCTGACGACATTGGGGTATGTGCACCGGATTCAGTGGGATATCCAATTCATATAATAAAAAAAATTAATGTTCAATTGACCACCCACTTATTAATTGATTTTAAATTTAATAATTCACCACCCACTTATTGATTGATTTTAAATTTAATAATTCACCACCGACTTATTGATTGATTTTAAATTTAAAATTCAATTTTCACATTGTTATTAATTTACTTGTCAAAGTAATTTAAAGAATTAAAAATAATCGACTTGAGTCTCTAATCATTTTCACTATAAATACATAAAAAAATCTTAAATTTAATTTGGATCACAACACAAACTTTGACAACTTTTTTACAACATTATAACACATTATTTTCTTCCCTGCATGGGGTGCTTAGGAGTTTAGGCCCACCGACATGTGGTGGCAGTTATGGTTGACAACATGTGGAGGTTCGAAGGGATGCCCATGTGTCATGACACCAAGGTTGATAGTACCATGCACACTTGGAGATTTCATATTTGGTCTCTTCCACCACCCCGAGCATTATGATTACAAGGATGATTTTAAGAACCCCCAAATTTATATGTACCAAAAATGGGCGAATCTTTCCAATATATAGGAAAATTTGAAGGCGATTTTATCAATAATACAATATGTATATATAATTTTTTGGCAAATATTTCATTTTATTATATAATGTTGTAAAATCTTGGCGAATCTTTCACTAAATTATAAGATATTGTAAAAACTTGGCGAATATTTCACTGAATTATAAAATATTGTAAAAACTTGGCGAAAAATTTGGCGAATCTTTCGTTGATTTATAAAACACATTGAATGGCACTCTACTTGTTAATTATGAGTTCAAGACTTCTTTAAATGTTGAGTTCAATTGCTCTATTTCAAGTTTTGGTCTCAATACCAAATGGCAGTGGCCTTAATGATGCCTTCATATCCAAGCAAAGCCGAGTGGATCTTGTAGACATGTATTCTAAATGTGGGTGTTTGGAGGATGCATGTAAGTGTTTGACCAAGTGCCAGAGCAAAATACGGTCTCACAGAATGCAATGCTTTTAGGACATGTTCAACATGGACATGGTAGGGAGGAACATTATCATAGGGGTTCTTGGGGTGAATATTGCCATTCATAGCTCAGATGACGATAGCAATTGCCTCTTCTTCTTACTTACCGTTTTTTCCTCTACTACTTGAATTTTTATTTGTAGTTTTATCCCTACAATTAGTAGAGTTTTCTTCTTGTTCTTCTTTAAATTAGATGTTTACATTCTATGTAGATGATTATTTTAAGTTATATGTTTACATTCTACTACCGAACATGACCAAAGAAGACATGGTTTGTCAGAAAGAAAGTGATAAATTAATAAAAATGAGATATTATAAGATGATTGTTGTGTCATGCCATATTTACACCATCATCACTCATAAACAATGGAAATATATTAAGTCAATCTCCCATGCAGAGTAGCTGCTGCTTGACTGATTCTTTTGGCGACACTCTAAATTTCATGCTGCAATTCACCATTTCCTTCTCCATTTGTGGAACTCCTTGCATTGATCATGGCATCCACCAACCCAGGATATGAACAAAAACTGTATTCATTGCTTTCTAAAGGACCATAAATCTACCATCCACAATAATACATACCGGTTAGATGGTGTAGGTAAAGAATTGGAAGCCACAAAGTCTACATGCACAGAAACACTGTAGCACTATTCACTTCTTGTAAGCGCTAAAACCCTAAAAACAATCATCTTTCATCGATTCTTACCAAATGTCTAAACCAGGGCCTTCCCTTGAGGCCTTCCGCATCTAGAAATTATCTCTCTGTAAGCAATAGGCGATCATTGAAGGCCCTTCTCCATATAATTATGCGTGCATCTCCCTTTATGTGTATTCTCAAAACCTGCACAAATTGCTCATTGAGTTTCAACACATTTGATTGAACATAGTAGAATGTAAATTGGGTTCTACATTTGTGTGGGATGATGCCATTTATAAAAGGGGATCTCTATAAATATTCTAAATAGGTTTGTTTGTCACTGGGTTACGACTGGTAACAATAACGAGCTAGATTCAGGCTGCTTTTATTACAATCATTATGCCATTGCTCTATTTTTGGAGATAGATCTAGTTGGAGTCTTACCTCAGCTTCCTCAACAACTTTATGGGTAGCATCAGAAAACTCCTTTATCGCTGAAGAAATAGGCTCTATGATTACCACATCAGAAGTGTTTATTCTCTCCTTTATCATCTCTGCATATAGCTGAACAAAATGCCCCACCAAAAATGATGAAAACAAATGTTGTTGAGAACAATGTAATATTTGACTAATTCCCCAAATTGACACATTACCGTTTCAGAATTATCATATTCCCAATTTTTTTACGAATTGGAAGCTATTTTATCAAGAAAAGCTTTGATGAATTCATATCTGCTAAAGGCACCAAATTTAGTATACCTGCCACTCATTGGCATATGCAAGATAATCAAAGGGAAGAATGTGGTCGTCAGCTAAGCGTAGGGCAAGTAGTCCCCAGATAGAATAAAATGCAGTGATAAGAAATCCATTTAAAGAATCAGCACACCATTATGTAGTTTAAAGATTGAATTGTTATAAAAAGTGAAGTATACTACCAACCTGCAACATGCCTATGAAAGTATGGATCACCAAACTTCTTCATATAGCTGAAGGAGTCATAACGAGTATGGTAAACAAAGTAATCTGTACATATCCAAACATGCCATTAAATCGTGTTAATATATAAGAACATGTAAATTAACAAAAGCTAGTTACCAAACTCAAGTAATGAAGGGATGTCCTGGGTTATCCTTAATTGAACTAGAAGGTAAAGCCCTGAAAGATTTACCTGAGCTCAAGAAAAAGGCCTAAAAGGTAAAGCCAGTAAGGTCCAGGTCATATCTGGCCTCCTAGACTTCTCTAAGGAAAACATAGGCCTCTCTAATGAAATGATACCTCATCAAATTTTTATCTACACTATAAGGTGGTCATAAAAACTCAACATTTCAATTGTAATTACATACCTTTCCCATAATAGACATCAACTGAAGGCACTCCAGAATGCTGCAAATCTGAGCTGGGTGGGTTTACAAATTGAAAATTCGAGCTGGGCGGGCTTACAAATTGAAAATACGAGCTGGGTGGGGTTTGCAATTTCAAATTTCAAATGAACCTGCCATTAATGCTGACCGTATTGGTTGGTCTTCCATCACCATAGTTTCGTATGGGCACATTCGAATGGGGTTAGGAGGGGTTGTGGTCATGCACATACATCCATGGGTCTATGTCGAAAATTTATCACTGTAAAATTCATACACACGGAAGCTTACGGATGGATAAGTCTATGTCAGAGAGTGCAGGGATAACCGATGGTACGTCAAAGCCCCTGCAACAGTCCTGCGGGCCGAGAGTGCATATTTATTGCCACTATGATGGAGCAGAAGACAGTCGTTGATGGGACATGGGAGTGAGCAGTTTTATGGAAAACCTACTGGGAGAAAACAAGGTGTTTTAGTTTGCCCATATCCCACTCCTAATCATCTTAATTTTGGAGTTTTCATTGTATTTTTCCTACGCCTATTTTTTTCCTGATCCCTCGATCCTGTTGCGACTTGCCGTCCACCTCTTTGTTAGTTTCCGCAGCAGTGTGCTACATTTATGTTGTCATCCTGTCACCTCTATGTTTTATGATGTCACCCATTTATTGCTTTCGTTGGAGGGTATGTGTTAATGTTTATTAATTACGTTGTCACCCATTTAATGCGATGCTCCAAGTGTAGCAGTCCCACAAAGAGTCAAAACCCAATTTCAAATTTAATGATGTGATTCATAAAGGCTTTGACTATAAACTTTGAATATGATTTTTAAAATTAAAAAAAATATTATTATGTTTTTTTTGTACTTGGCCTATCCTGGCCGTATCCGGATCCTAGCTTTTAAAAAATCTGGCGGATCCGTATTCATATCTGCATTCGTATCCGTATTCTAGTAACCTAGGCTCTTGGCATGGTGGTTGATTACAGAGGACTAATACATAAGGGTAAATAGGTTTTATATAGGAGAATAAAGGAACAAGAGAAGGGATATTTTTTCACACTGATTATAAGAATTCAAATGAGTTTCAATCTTTAAAATATTTACCCGTCAATTTAACAAAGAACCAACAATGTAGAGGTGATAACGGTGATACGTAATCTTGGTTATAGTCATTTGGAAAACTCTAGAGATCATTTTGGTTTCAATGAGGTTGTTTTCATGCCTTGAAGGATCGAATATATTGTGAAATACATCAAATGTGTCATTCTATATACTTAAAGGGGGAAATGATCTTCATTAAAGCCTGGAAATCATGTCATTAAGTGTCATTCATGTTAGAACATGGTAGCACCAACGATCTTTGTCCAAGTTGGAGGGACACGTGGAAGTTTTTCATTAGATGGCTAGAGATGAGTTGGATAGGTCCCACTATCAATTTCATGTTATTGGTGGATAGGCCCATTTCACTTCTTCCATAACACAACAAATTCAAATTGATTTGATCTCCACTGTCAATAGGAAATCCAATGTACTAACTTCCCACTAAGTCAAGGTTGAACAAAAAAAACAATCCACAACAGAATTTAGAATCTCTCTTCATCATCTTCATCATCATCCTCATCATCATCATCATCATCATCATCATCCTCATGGATAGACAGATTCAACCCAGACAAGGAATACCTCACTGTAGCTCCAATATGGATTAAACTCTACTCACTACCGGTGGAGTACTAGAGAGAAGAAATCTTGGAAGATTTGGGAAAAACGATTGGGGTCTTTGTAAAAGCCCTGGAACAAAGAAAATCCATGAGATACACATCATATGAAAGAATATGTGTATACATGGACCTCTCAAAGGAGCTCCTAGAAGCAATTAACTTGACATGGGATGACGAGGAATGGAACCAATCGCTCGACTATGAAAATGTCCCATTATGTTGTCGTCGATGCCATGAACATGGGAATCTATATAGGTATTTCCCTCTGAAAACACCCTAGGCATAGAATAAGAACAAGGAATTAAAGGATGCCAATGGGTTTACAAAGGTAAACAGTAAAAAGTGGCAGGCAAGGAAAGGACCGGGCCCGGAAATCCACAAAAAACCACAGATAACGAATAGGTTTGAAAATTTAAACAAGGAAAGGGATACTTATCAAGAAGTGGAAGACCGGGGTGGCAGGTGCGGGTGGGGTCTTATTTGACCCCGGCGGAAATAAAGTTGAATCAATCTCGTGGGGATTAGGAATCAAGACAAACAATGAAGCAGAATGACTTGCTCTCGTCCTTTCTTTCAATATGACATCCTCCCTCAGCATCGGCAATCTCAGAGTTTATGGGGACTCCAGACATGTCATCCAAACAATCAGAAGGGGCGCCGCTCCTTATGGATCTAGAGCCTACAGGTACATGCAAAGAATAAAATCTTATCCTCTCTTCTCTCAGTCCTCTTTCTTTCATATCCGTCGATCAAATAACAAGTTAGCAGATGAAGCGGCCAACAAAGGAACATTGCTTGACATTGGGCACATGGAGAACTCAAATGGTGCCTTGGATTTTCAATTTATTCCTTAATTTTTGTTAATGGTCAAAAACTTTATGGTTATGGGTTTTAAGGGGCTGAGTGGATTGAGGGTCCCTCTCCCCCCATCCCCGTCCTCCTCCGTAGTCAAGGATATGCGTGCCCCTGCCACACGCCCTCCTCTCCACAGCGCATGGCACCCGGGGCCTCGTGGTGCTGTCAGCTCCCACGAAATTCAATTTAATGGGCCAACTGCCCCTCCCTCGCTGTATATTGCAATGGCTCGTCCTCTCCACTGCGCGATGTATAGGCTTTCCCTCGGCGATTTGGGCTCTCCTTCCTCCCGTCCCGGTCTGTTACTCCACCACAGGGCGGGCAAAATGCAGAACATCATGGCGGCCATTGCTGCGTTGAGCCGCACCATGGTCGACATAAAACTGGCAGTGCGTAATACTTATAATGAAGTTTGCACAAATGTAAACCAAAACGCGAAAATGGCCAGGGATTTGAGCTACACTGTGAACCAGCTCGCTTGCCAGGATACGAGAATCGATGACCTGGAGAGAAACCTGTTTGAATTGATGGGCAAGGTGGATAATTTGCAGGAAGATATAGCAGTGCTCACTGGGAAGTCGCAGGGAAGCTGCGTCCATGGCAGTCTGACGGTCAACCAGGAGATTAAACAGGAAAAGCCGGATGCGGCTTCGGTCTATCCCAAAAAATATGGTTAATATGCAGTTTCAGATCAGGTTCCTCCTTTTTGATGTTTAAGATACTATGTTTTTCTGTATATTCCTAAATCAGCAGTTTGTAAGGGTTTATTCCTGCACTACTTTGGACAGTCTTAGCCAGGTCTTGTTTAGAACTCAAGCAGGGTTTTGTTTAGAGCTCATAATGACTCAAGCTCCTGTTTCTCTGTCAAAATTTTGGGCAAACTTGTAATGAATGGCTGTGCACAGCCTTTATAAATACATCTTTTTTCTCTGTTCCTGTTAAAAAAAGAAGAAGTGGAAGATAAAGGAGAGAAAGAGGTGAGGATCCAATAGGAAGAAGGGAAAGAAGGAAGATCGAGAAACAAAGAAGTAATAGAAGTGGAGGAGGATGAAAATATGGGGACGAAAGAAACAAAAGATCTGGAGCTAGGGGAGCTGGAACTAGATGAAATAGAGGATACCTGTACCAATTTGGAAAAGGGATACATTACATCTCATAAACTAACCCTACTAAGGGAGGCGATTCTGAAAGGAAAGCCAACAATGAATCTCAGAGTCGCAATGGAGGCATTGAAGGAGAATGAAGGAAAGAGAAAGGGGAAATTAGATAAGAAAGGAAGAAGAATGAACAAGCAACAAATTAGGGATTTATGTGAGAAGTTGGTGGCATCGGGACAATATCTTACTATCAAGGACGCTTTTCAAGCCCTAGAAAAAAACCTGTAATGGAACTAATATCCTAGAACATACAAGGCTTGAATATCTTAAGGAAAAGGAGAATCCTGAGAAGGAAAATCGCAAATGAAAAACCTATGGTAGTAATGCTTCAAGAAACCAAATGTGTAGAAGAGGACCTGAAGGCAATGGGGAGGAAGATTTGGAAAGATAGTGAATTGATAGTATTTGATGCAATAAGAACGACAGGGGGCATAGTGATCTAGTGGAACCTGCTGGAGGTAAGCTTACCCAATTTTGTAGCTACTCAGCATATTATTTCTGTAGAATTTCATGTTATAGGATCCAGTGTTAGAGGTATTATATCCAATGTCTACGGCTCCTTCCAGGCTACCATGAAGGAAGAATTCTTAAATTCATTGGAAGACCTCCGTGGATGGGTAGGACCAAATAAATGGATAATAGGGGGTGATAACCCAATTCGTAATTTGGGGGAAAAAAGGGAGGGAAGAGGACTCTTAGTAGTATTAATAGAAGGTTTGGGGAGCTCATAGAAAACTTGCAGTTAGTAGATGTCTGAACTTCCAATAGCATATACGCGTGGAACAATAAGAGAGCTAGGGAAAGACAGATAGTGGCCATACTTGATAGGTTTCTAATCTTGGAATCAATTGTGGTGGGAGATGGATACCTTTCAGCCATGGTTTTACAAACATCAGGCTTTGACAATTGGTCGATAACTTTGAACTGGGAAGGATTGGGAGAAGACCAAAGAAGACCCTTCAGGTTTGAGTAATTCTAGTTCACCCACCTGAAATTTGTGGGGAATATCAAATAGTGGTGGAAGGATTTCGTTCCACCAACTGACACTTTAATGTATATATTCCAACATAAATTAAAATTTGTCAAGGAAAAGATAAAAAAATGGAATAAAGAAGTTTTTGGTATCATTTTCAAGGAAAAAAATAAACTTGAAATTCAAATGTAGAACTTACAAAACTAAATCATGGAGAAGAGATACAATGAGGAGACCAAATAAAAGGAAGAAAACATGTTGGAACAAATAGGGATAAGGGAGTCACAAGAAGAGTAATTATGGAAGCAAAAATATAGGAACGAGTGGCTAAAAGAAGGTGATAAGAACATCAGATTCTTTCACAGGTCAACGGTCCAATACAAAAAACATAATAGAATAATCCACCTGAAAATGGATGAAGGAAACTATGTGGAGAGAAGAGAAGAGATTGAGAGAAAATTGAGGGACTTCTTCAGGAATCTGATTAAAAAACAAGTATAGGACATGAGTGGCTATATTGATAAAATAGTCCAAAATATACCGACCCTGGTCAATCCTAAAAACAATAACCTTTTGATGTGACCTATTGGGATGCCTGAACTAGAAGAAGCAGTGAAGTCCATGGAAAAAGGGAAAGCGCCAGGCCCAGATGGGTTCACCACTAACTTTTTTCATGCCTATTTGGAGGTGATGAAGGAGGAGGTATTGGATATTGTGGAATACTCCAGGAGATTAGGGGGAGTTTTACAGGCATTCAAAGCCACGTTATTAACATTAATCCCAAAGGGTAGTGGAGCAAATCAACCCAACAATTTCAAACTGATAGCGCTCTATAATGTTATCTTCAAAATAATAACAAAGGTAATTGCTAATCGGTTAAAACCACTCTTGTCGATGCTTACCTCCCTGGGACAAGTAGGATTTGTGGAAGGGAGGCTGATTTTAGATGGAATCCTGCTAACCCATGAAGCGATCCACTCATTAAATGGAGAATTGGTCTAAAGCTTTAGAGACTCATGGCAACAACTTCCATGTATTGCAAACATTTTTAACACTCCAATTCTGCAGGAAAACATGGAGGAAAATAATGTCACAAGAGTTAATGATATGTGGGATATAGGTAACCCCGATGGACCTTTCCAGAGGTGGTGCGAAGAGAAGTGGTGGCAAGAATGAAGCCCATGGGAAAACATCCAAAAACTCCTAGAAACTATACAGAAAAGGAAAATCAAGGCGTAGACTGAACCAAACAAGTTGACATGGGGTCTGTCCCAGGCCAACGCCTTCAACATCAAAGATGCATTGTATTTACTGTTAGGATATTCCTATACTCCATCCTAGTCCTAGCAGCATTTCCATTGTTTGCATTTTTAGTCATGCATGCAAATATTAGGGTTTGCATGCATTCCAGTCATCAGCACCAGCACCTAGCCCTCAGTGAGCTAGCCCCGAGAGCTTATTTCCTTGTAGTTTCAACCCTTCCAGTGACTAATGCGCCCTCCTTTGCTCCACTGCATGACAAAGGCTCCTTCTTCACCTACCAGTCCAGTTATATTCAGTTATCTTAAGTTACTTCCTTGATTTAAGGATTAACTAACTCTTTACTGACCTTATCACTCCGATGGACCTCCAGTGAGACTAAACTGCCTGTTCTGACTCTAGCAAGCTCCTACTGCATCCTCCAATGAGACTCCTTCATCTAGTTAGTGTCTCCATGTGCTAGTTACATTCAGTTACACCTAGTACACTCAGTTTGACTGACAGTTGACAGTTACTTGTGCATTGATGACTCCACTGATGATCATGGGGACACCTAGTTGTGCTCCGATGACACTCCAGTGATCCTTTGATCACTCCATGAAGGCTATTTCGAATTGCCACCTTAGGTATTCGAATCCTCATGCTTGTACTATTTATTTGTCCATACTGTGATTAATTAATTAGTGTGTGTGAAGTATTATTGCTTCTATCTGAGTTCTACTGTACCATATTATTCTATTGCTCATTATACTGTATTGTTCACTCTTCTTCTATTTTCCTGCTTAATCATAATTACTCTTGTGAGGTATACATCATCTCTTAGATCTGCTGTGAAGATTTTCACATGATATCAGAGCATGTTGAGAGTATTGTTTATCTCCATTCTTGAGAGTTTTTTGCAGGTTATTACCAAGATTTTGAGTGCAGCAGTTGCAGCAGCTTCTGCATCTTTGCAGCAGTATTCTCTATTGCTTTTGCAGGTCTTCTACAGCTTCAATGTATCCATAATTAGAAGAAATCACTCCTCTTTATCTATTCAACAATGATGAATGGAAACAAAAAATAATAGCATATTTGAAGAGCCATGATCTCTTTGATTGTTATTTTGAAAGAGAGTTCGAATCCTCTGTAGAGAAGATTGACTGGTTGAATAAAGGTGACATGCACATTGGAAGAATGAAGCTTACTATGCTGGATTACATATTGCTCCCAATCATTATTGATATTGAAACTCCACAAGAGCTATGGGCCCATCTGGATGAAAGATTCGGCAAGCATAATGAAGGTTTTGGTCTAAACCCCTTCAAAAGCAAACAAAGTGATGCATTCGCTCCCCTTGATGGTCTCTCATATCATGAACCAGTATTATCTCATATTGAAGTTGTTGACAAAGAACTTGCAGATTCTCCACTCCTGCTCAAACTTTATTCTCTTTCTGTGCCAGTTCACACTCTAGATATTGCAGAAGGTCCTAAATCCTCTCTTGCACCAGAGTCTGTTGGTTTGCATCATGATCACATGATTATTTCGGAGGTAAAATCATCTATTGGAGGTAATGCATTCGCTCCTCTCAAGCAATCATCTCTTTTATACTACTATATGATCATTAATTCACGCTTTCATAAGGTTATTGAAGATTATGGCCATTGCCATTCGCTTGGGATAAATTCTCATGCAATTATTGGTTTTGATCTCACCTCTCATGGTTCAAAGGAAATCTCAAGAAACCATGATTCAAGTCTTGTATCTAATTTGGGTTCTAAGCAATTACTGCTTGGGAAAATTTCTCATGCATATGATAGTTTTGATCTCACCCCTGTTGGTTCAAAGGAGATCTCAAGAAATTGTTTTGAAAGTCTTAAATCTGATTTTGATTTCAAGCAAACATGTAATAGTTCTTTTTGGCATAATCTCACCCATGGTGGTTCGAAGGAGAAGACAAAAGACTATATGCACATTCAAAAATTTGATCCTACCTCAGCTGATTCAAATCATAGGTTCAAGGATCATTCTCATACTGTTGGATTTGTTCTCATCACATTCGAACTAAAGAGAAAGTACAAACACATGCTTTTTGAGCATGATCCACTTCTTCCCAAGAAGAAGATACCTTTAGACATATGACCAAGCATCACACCTGCTTGAGTTTGGAGCATTTATTATTGTGTGTGACCTACAGTTTATTTTGAGGGGGGTTTTTTCCATAAGGTTTTCCCCATTTCCTCGGTTTATGGACTGTTCTTTATTATTATCATTCATTTGATTGTATTGGGTGACCTTTGGTCCTAGTTACCAGGGCCCAAGATGGATTAAGGGGGGGTTTTAGGATATTCCTATACTCCATCCTAGTCCTAGCATCATTTCCATTGTTTGCATTTTCATTCATGCATGCAAATATTAGGGTTTGCATGCAATTAGGGTTTGCATGCATTCCAGTCATCAACACCAGCACCTAGCCCTCAGTGAGCTAGCCCCGAGAGCTTATTTCCTTGGAGTTTCAACCCTTCCAGTGACTAATGCGCCCTCCTTTGCTCCACTGCATGACAAAGGCGCCTTCTTCACCTACCAGTCCAGTTATATTCAATTATATTCAGTTATCTTAAGTTACTTCCTTGATTTAAGGATTAACTAACTCTTTACTGACCTTATCACTCCGATGGACCTCCAGTGAGACTAAACTGCCTGTTTTGACTCTAGTAAGCTCCTACTGCATCCTCCACTGAGCCTCCTTCATCCAGTTAGTGTCTCCATGTGCTAGTTACATTCAATTACACCTACTACACTCAGTTAGACTTAGTTTGACTGACAGTTGACAGTTACTTGTGCATTGATGACTCCACTGATGATCATGAGGACACCTAGTTGTGCTCTAATGACACTCCAGTGATCCTTTGATCACTCCATGAAGGCTAATTCGAATTGCCACCTTAGGCATTCGAATCATCATGCTTGTACTATTTATTTGTCCATACTGTGATTAATTAATTAGTGTGTGTGAAGTATTATTGCTTCTATCTGAGTTCTACTGTGCCATATTATTCTGTTGCTCATTATATTGTATTGTTCACTCTTCTTCTATTTTCCTGCTTAATCATAATTACTCTTGTGAGGTATACATCATCTCTTAGATCTGCTGTGAAGATTTTCACATGGTATCAGAGCATGTTGAGAGTATTGTTTATCTCCATTCTTGAGAGTTTTTTGCAGGTTATTACCAAGATTTCGAGTGCAGCAGTTTTTGCATCTTTGCAGCAGTATTCTCTATTGCTTTTGCAGGTCTTCTACAGCTTCAATGTATCCAGAATTAGAAGAAATCACTCCTCTTTCTCTATTCAACTATGATGAATGGAAACCAAAAATAATAGCATATTTGAAGAGCCATGATCTCTTTGATTGTTATTTTGAAAGAGAGTTCGAATCCTCTGTAGAGAAGATTGACTGGCTGAATAAAGGTGACATGCACATTGGAAGAATGAAGCTTACTATGTCGGATTACATATTGCTCCCAATCATTATTGATATTGAAACTCCACAAGAGCTATGGGCCCATCTGGATGAAAGATTCGGCAAGCAGAATAAAGGTTTTGGTCCAAACCCCTTCAAAAGCAAACAAAGTGATGCATTCGCTCCCCTTGATGGTCTCTCAGATCATGAACCAGTATTATCTCATATTGAAGTTGTTGACAAAGAACTTACAGATTCTCCACTCATGCTCAAACTTTCTTCTCTTTCTGTGCCAGCTCACACTCTAGATATTGCAGAAGGTCCTAAATCCTCTCTTGCACCAGAGTCTGTTGGTTTGCATCATGATCACATGATTATTTCGGAGGTAAAATCAGCTAGTGGAGGTAATGCATTCGCTCCTCTCAAGCAATCATCTCTTTTATACTACTATATGATCATTAATTCATGCTTTCATAAGGTTATTGAAGATTATGGCCATTTCCATTCACTTGGGATAAATTCTCATGCAATTACTGGTTTTGATCTCACCTCTCATGGTTCAAAGGAGATCTCAAGAAACCATGATTCAAGTCTTGTATCTAATTTGGGTTCTAAGCAATTACTGCTTGGGAAAAATTCTCATGCATATGATAGTTTTGATCTCACCCTTATTGGTTCAAAGGAGATCTCAAGAAACTGTTTTGAAAGTCTTAAATCTGATTTTTATTTCAAGCAAACATGTAATAGTTCTTTTTGGCATAATCTCACCCATGGTGGTTCGAAGGAGAAGACAAAAGACTATATGCACATTCAAAAATTTGATCTTACCTCAGCTGATTCAAATCATAGGTTCAAGGATCATTCTCATACTGTTGGATTTGTTCTCATCACATTCGAACTGAAGAGCAAGTACAAACACATGCTTTTTGAGCATGATCCACTTCTTCCCAAGAAGAAGATACCTTTAGACATATGACCAAGCATCAGACCTGCTTGAGTTTGGAGCATTTATTATTGTGTGTGACCTATAGTTTATTTTGAGGGGGGTTTTTCCCATGAGGTTTTCCCCATTTCCTCGGTTTATGGACTGTTCTTTATTATTATCATTCATTTGATTGTGTTGGGTGCCCTTTGGTCCTAGTTACCAGGGCCCAGGATGGATTAAGGGGGGGTGTTAGGATATTCCTCTACTCCATCCTAGTCCTAGCAGCATTTCCATTGTTTGCATTTTCAGTCATGCATGCAAATATCAGGGTTTGTATGCAATTAGGTTTTGCATGCATTCCAGTCATCAGCACCAGCACCTAGCCCTCAGTGAGCTAGCCCCGAGAGCTTCTTTCCTTGTAGTTTCATCCCTTCCAGTGACTAATGTGCTCTCCTTTTCTCCACTGCATGAAAAAGGCGCCTTCTTCACCTACCAATCCAGTTATATTCAGTTATATTCACTTATCTTCAGTTACTTCCTTGATTTAAGGATTAACTAGCTCTTTACTGACCTTATCACTCCGATGGACCTCCAGTGAGACTAAACTGCCTGTTCTGACTCTAGTAAGCTCCTACTGCATCCTCCACTGAGCCTCCTTCATCCAGTTAGTGTCTCCATGTGCTAGTTACATTCAGTTACACCTACTACACTCAGTTAGACTCAGTTTGACTGATAGTTGACAGTTACCTGTGCATTGATGACTCCACTGATGATCATGAGGACACCTAGTTGTGCTCCGATGACACTCCAGTGATCCTTTGATCACTCCATGAAGGCTAATTCGAATTGCCACCTTAGGCATTCGAATCCTCATGCTTGTACTATTTATTTGTCCATACTGTGATTAATTAATTACTGCGTGTGAAGTATTATTGCTTCTATCTGAGTTCTACTGTACCATATTATTCTATTGCTCATTATACTGTATTGTTCACTCTTCTTCTATTTTCCTGCTTAATCATAATTACTCTTGTGAGGTATACATCATCTCTTAGATCTACTGTGAATATTTTCACATGGTATCAGAGCATGTTGAGAGTATTGTTTATCTCCATTCTTGAGAGTTTTTTGCAGGTTATTACCAAGATTTCGAGTGCAGCAGTTTCTGCATCTTTGCAGCAGTATTCTCTATTGCTTTTGTAGGTCTTCTACAGCTTCAATGTATCCAGAATTAGAAGAAATCACTCCTCTTTCTCTATTCAACTATGAGGAATGGAAACCAAAAATAATAGCATATTTGAAGAGCCATGATCTCTTTGATTGTTATTTTGAAAGAGAGTTCGAATCCTTTGTAGAGAAGATTGACTGGTTGAATAAAGGTGACATGCACATTGGAAGAATGAAGCTTACTATGCCGGATTACATATTGCTCCCAATCATTATTGATATTGAAACTCCACAAGAGCTATGGGCCCATCTGGATGAAAGATTCGGCAAGCAGAATGAAGGTTTTGGTCCAAACCCCTTCAAAAGCAAACAAAGTGATGCATTCGCTCCCCTTGATGGTCTCTCATATCATGAACCAGTATTATCTCATATTGAAGTTGTTGACAAAGAACTTGCAGATTCTCCACTCATGCTCAAACTTTCTTCTCTTTCTGTGCCAGCTCACACTCTAGATATTGTAGAAGGTCCTAAATCCTCTCTTGCACCAGAGTCTGTTGGTTTGCATCATGATCACATGATTATTTCGGAGGTAAAATCAGCTATTGGAGGTAATGCATTCGCTCCTCTCAAGCAATCATCTCTTTTATACTACTATATGATCTTTAATTCATGCTTTCATAAGGTTATTGAAGATTATGGCCATTGCCATTCGCTTGGGATAAATTCTCATGCAATTATTGGTTTTGATCTCACCTCTCATGGTTCAAAGGAGATCTCAAGAAACCACGATTCAAGTCTTGTATCTAATTTGGGTTCTAAGCAATTACTGCTTGGGAAAATTTCTCATGCATATGATAGTTTTGATCTTTATTATTATCATTCATTTGATTGTATTGGGTGACCTTTGGTCCTAGTTACCAGGGCCCAAGATGGATTACGGGGGGGTGTTAGGATATTCCTATACTCCATCCTAGTCCTAGCAGCATTTCCATTGTTTGCATTTTCAGTCATGCATGCAAATATTAGGGTTTGCATGCATTCCAATCATCAGCACCAGCACCTAGCCCTCAGTGAGCTAGCCCCGAGAGCTTCTTTCCTTGCAGTTTCAACCCTTCCAGTGACTAATGCACTCTACTTTGCTCCACTGCATGACAAAGGTGCCTTCTTCACCTACCAGTCCAGTTATATTCTGTTATATTCAGTTACTTCCTTGATTTAAGGATTAACTGACTCTTTACTGACCTTATCACTCCGATGGACCTCCAGTGAGACTAAATTGCCTGTTCTGACTCTAGTAAGCTCCTACTGCATCCTCCATTGAGCCTCCTTCATCCAGTTAGTGTCTCCATGTGTTAGTTACATTCAATTACACCTACTACACTCAGTTAGACTCAATTTGACTGACAGTTGACAGTTACTTGTGCATTGATGACTCCAATGATGATCATGAGGACACCTAGTTGTGCTCCGATGACACTCCAGTGATCCTTTGATCACTCCATGAAGGCTAATTCGAATTGCCACCTTAGGCATTCAAATCCTCATGTTTGTACTATTTATTTTTCCATACTGTGATTAATTAATTAGTGTGTGTGAAGTATTATTGCTTCTATCTAAGTTCTACTGTACCATATTATTCTATTGCTCATTATAATGTATTGTTCACTCTTCTTCTATTTTCCTGCTTAATCATAATTACTCTTGTGAGGTATATATCTTCTCTTAGATCTGCGGTGAGGATTTTCACATTTACATGTAGGGTATCATCAAATCCCTAAGGATCCAAGATGGGGGATTATCTAGAAAGCAGATCTATGGAAAAAAGTATCGCTAAGACGTCGAATCTTGATGTGGGAAAATTTACTAAAGAGAGGATTTAAAGGACCGACGTGGTGTTGTATGTGTAAAAGAGAAGGGGAAACCATAAACCATCTCTTGACAGGTTGTGGTTTTCCTACAACCCTATGGTAATAAGGGGAGATAATTTTTTGAAGAATGATTAGAAGAGACAACCACCCTGTGAAGACAATAAACGAATGGGATGACATACCCTATAAGAATCCCATTCTTAACTAGATCAGGGAATTCTTCCTGGGCTTCCTTATATGGGAGATTTGGAAAGAGAGAAATAGACGCATTTTTAAAGGAACCAGGAGACGGGAGGAAGACGTATGGATAAAGATAAGAATGATCATTAGAGAGACTTTAAAGCTATCGAAGTGGGAAACCAATTCCAGAAACCTTAAGAACGAATATCCACAGGGATGGAAAGGCTAATTCACCTGAGGAATGGCAGAACCCAGTGGAGGGATCATTCAAGATGAACTTCGAAGGAGCTTCAAAGGGGAATCTCGGGGTAGCAGGGCATGGAGGGGTAACCAGAAATCACCATGGATTAATTATGGGTCTGTTATGGGGAAACATAGGAGAAGAAATCAATAATATGGCTGAAATAGATGGGATGATTAATGGAATCAAATGGGTTGTAAGGAAAGGATGGACCCCTGTGATCATAGAAGGGGATTATGATATCATCATAAAAATGGCGGTGAAAATCCAGTCAGAGAAATGAATCTTCAAGGTAGGGAAGAACTAGAGATTAGAAGAAATCCAAAACCTTCTAACAGGGACTTTGGCCAATGCCCCGACGATTGCTTTTAGCCACGTCAAAAGGAAATCTAATAAGCTGGCAGATTACATGGCTAACCATGGGATCAAATAAAGGGTATCCAGTAAGGAGTTGAGGTGGGAAGAGCTCGAAGAAGGAGAACTCCGAACCAACTGTCGGAACCTTGTTGATAATGATAGGAGGGTCTCGGATGCAAGTGCTTGTGAGGCCACGAGGATATATGTACCTCGCTATGTGGCAGTCAACAAAGGCACACAGATGTCACATAGCCCATCACCACATGGAGGAAGGATGGAGGATAGATGTCAGCATTAAGAAGGAAGGTGGAAAAGAGTGGGAGAGTTTAATGGTTATGCATGCGAAGCGGGATCACGAAAGGTGCATTCTGTATCATTTATTCAAAGTAGACAGCTTGAGGAGGAAATAAGCGAAGTCTCTGCACGACTAATTAAGGAAATTTATGGTGAAGAAGGAACCTATCGAGGGGGAATGATGCCCAGGAGGTCGGAGGGAGAGACGGGACAATTAAGCGAGGACGCCATTAACTATGAACTTAATTGCACCTGGGAAACAATGATGAAGAAGGAGAATGACAAGGATGTAGGAGCGAAGTCAAACCACTATTTAAGGAATATGACTTCCATAGAGTGGGTGCAAAATATATTAGAAACTTTATGGATACAGATTCGCTTGAACATTGTCAAGATGCCCCCCCACCATCGCATGTGTTGTCATCGGAGTGGCCGCAGGAGAAATGAGAGGAGGGTGGAGGAGATCGAACCTAGGGAAGATCAGATGGAAGGGATCCCCCCCCACATTGAAGACACCATTAATGCGATGGAGGAGGAGGAAAAATAGAGAAGAGTGGAGGAGCATGGAATGGAGGCAAGACTGAATCCTTACTGGGTCTTGAGGAAGGTGCTGGTGAAAACACTCATGGAAAGGGAGAGTTTCAGTGACCTCGTCAAGCAGGTCTTAACCAATCTTAGGGAAGACTTATTCAGAAATATAATTGATACAGAATGGGTGGTGGACCTAGCCAAAGCTCCATTCACGAGAAATGGGGAGAATTCAGGCTCTCCTAGTGCCCATCCACCCGAAGACAAGGCCAACCCAACACCAGAACATAAGGAGACTCCTCCGATGGGAGGAATGGTGACAACAACGGGCACATCAGGAGAAGGGTAAGCTCGTTTTGATGCAGATGGATGGTCATGATTATGTTTTGGATTTGGTTTTCCGAGTGGGAATTATAAGAGGTCATTGGCTCTGTTTTGGCCTTATCTTTTTGTTTTATTTTGGAAAGGGGGTTTAGAAAGTTCAATCGACTTTGTTGAAATGCGGTTGGTAGGCATCTTGGGTTTTGATGGGAATCAACTGGAACATTTTTGGGTAATCCTAGGTGATGGAATACTGTGAAGTATGGCATTTTTTATTAAAAATATATGGTAAAAGTCTCTTATTCCAATTGTGCATGTTGTAAAATTCAGAAATCTAGGATATGGGTTAATATGTCTATCAGGAAACGGACTTAGGATTATAAAGGGAGGCTCTTTCTGATATGGTCTGCGATCACCAATATTGTAAAACTATGTACACTTTCTCTTTTTAGATTTTAATACAATGTGACTACTCTTATTCACAAAAAACACCTACGATGAGCATCTTAGCTTTTTACGCGGTGAGTATCTTTGTCTTTTTAAAATATGGTGCTTTGTGATAGGTATAATGTAAAAGAGGAGAGCGCATTAATGACAAAGAATGAGATGGATGGGCACCTGTAAAATCCAAATTCGATTCTAGGGTTACTTTTTTGTTGGCCAGCGGTTAGGCAACGTGCAATGTACATATACGTAAATTAATTTAGTTAACTTGAAAAGTGGAAAATGACACAAATTAAATTCCAATTCCTTTATTATATTGTTGGTTGTGCTATTTACATAACGAGTTTGAATCTTTGAAAGAATATACCATGTAAAAACAAGTTTCACATACATGTTAGGATAATAAATTTCGTTCTCACGAGTATAGTGAACCCAATAAGCAGTACTACAATTACTCAGACTATTGTTGTGGTTTTGTAAGTGTGGAGAGAGAGCCAAAATCCTAGCGGAGCATGTAGGCACATCACAGATATCAAGTTATCGACTAGACCAGAAAAATGAAACTATTGAGCGTTCATTCCCAGTCTCTCACATAGGAGGGAGATAAGGGAGTGTATGCTCGAGCCCTCCTCAACTTCGAAGAGAAGAAAACATGTGAATCCAATACTATTGGAAAATGGATGAAGGTTTTCCATCAAAAATATAAAACAAGTGTACAAAAATTTAGAAAACCACCTCTACTACTACGTGTTTATAAATTCTACACCTTCTTACACATGCATTGAGAGTCTTTTTCAATACAGAAGAATTGGATACAAGAAAATCCATATTTTAGCATCACTTATATTTTATGGTGTTAACGTTGTGGTATTAGTACCAATTAAAAATTTTTGGTGTTAAAGTGATGGTATTAGCACCACTTACATTTTGTGGTATTAAGGCGGTGATATTAACACTACTTATATTTTTGGTGTTAAGATGGTGTTAATAATTGTTAATATTATTGAAATTGAGCTTTTCCTCAACTATGTTAAAGATAAATTCCATGTTGCAAGTATCATAAAGTGGTGCTAATTATTATGTGTCAAATGGACATGTGTACAAATAGGATTTAATTATGAGGATTTTCACCATTAACACAACAAGTTTAGAAATAATTGTTTAGTAAATAACTTAATTCAATTATTTATAATTTGTTTTGCGCCACAATTGCAACAAATTCAGTTATTTATTTTTATATTGTTTAAACAAATAAATTCAGGTCAGAAAGCACAACAAGTTCAAAAATCAGTATTTTGTTAATAATTCAATTCATGTATTAATTTTCAATACTATTTAAATAAGTAAATATCTAGAAATCTTAATATTTACAAATAATTAAAAGCAACTATTTTTAATTTATTATTAATTGAAATTTGATTGGTCTGTTAAGAATATTAATATTGATCTTATTAAATTTCTTGATGGACATTACTATCATTATTAGGTTTTTAGCACAAGACATGGGTTTCATATCCATGGATATGGTCAAGAGAGAAAGTCTCTACCTTGGTCCCTAAAAGAAGCTTTTGGGATTCTACGACTAGGAAACACACCTCAAAGGTCACCACACGATTTCCTCGGAGTAATCTTAGCCTCTACTTATGGACATTGACAATATTATAAGGTTTTAATCAGTAGGGAAACTCCATCTTTTAGAACCACAAGTTAGCACCACTTATATTATTTGGTGATAGAATTTGTTAATTTTATTGGAAATGGCATGCTGCGCGTCTTATGTGTTAATTAGATAAATGGTGTATGCCACTTTTCCAAGTACAATAAAGTGGTGATAAGTCCTTTGCCACATTGACATGTATAAATAAAATTTAATTATAAGGATTTGCACCATAAATAAAATAAATTCACAAGTAATTATTTTGTAAATAACCCACTTCAATTATTTATCTTTTATATTCTCTAAACAAATAAATGTTTTTATTATGAGGCTTTGTAATATATATATATATATATATATATATATATATAACAAAGTTAAAATAAAAAATGTAAATATTTGATTGAGTTGTTTACTTTTATATTATTGTCACTTTAATTAAATAAATGTATTTTACAAATTTATTATTGAAAAAAATTAAAGATAATCAATTTTAATTTATTAAAATTACAAAGATGGTGATACAAGTGGTTTGGTTTGAAATTAAATTAGGTGAATGATAATTCTTTAATCTTAAATAATTCTTTATCAAATTGTTTGATGGATATCAGTGCAATTAAGAAGATTTGAGCACTAAGTAGGGCATCGGGGCCTTGTACATGGTTGAGGGATGCAATTTCTACATTAAGTATTATAGGAATCTTCTAGGCATCTATGGCCAAGAAAAATACCTCAAACCACCACTAATGGCCTTGTGAGGGTATTAGTATCCCTATGTGTGTGGATAAAAATAAACATTATGAAATTTTCATCATTAGAGATGGGATTATGAGCACTTTACATGGTTATGAGAGGAAACCAGGCCTTGTCACTAAAGGAATGTTTTAGGGGTCCAAGGCTAATAGAGATGTAGACTCCTAAAACCACAACACATGACTTCTCGAGGGGATCCTTGGACTTAGAATAGGGATCTGGGTGGAATTTCAGAGGTTTAAAGGACTAGCTAAAGGTCTCGGTTCCCTATACATGGTTGAGGGAGGAATCTCAAACTTTACATCCTAAAGGAACTATCTAAGCATATATGGTCAAGAAAAACACTTAAATGCTAATATAGGACCTATTGAGGGTATCCTTGATCTATGAGTTCGGATACCAATTCCATTAGGTGTATTTGAGAAATAGACAAGGGTCTAAATTCTTTTGACATGGTCAAGCAAGGAATCTTAGGCCTTATGCCCTGAAAGCACATTCTAGATACCCAAGGCCCATAATAATGGCTTGAATCACCACACATTGACTACCCATTGAATCCTTCACCTCTAAATGGGAATATTAATTACGTTAGGAGGTTTTGAACAATAGGTATGGGTATCAAGATTATATTGAACATGGTATATGAATAAAATATTGTCCTTACACTCTAAATGAAACTTCTATGCATATAGGGCAAAGAACAACACCTCAAACCACAAAAAATGAGCTCTAAAAACTACGCTTCACCTTTAATGGGATAAAAATGACATTAAGAAGTTGTTCAACAATAGATATGGTTCTTGGAACTCAAAACAAGGTTGGGGGAGGAATCCTAAAACTTAGGCCATAAAGGAAGCTTCTAGGTATCTGGGGATTAGAGAAATAACTCAAGCTACAACCTAGCACCTCTCGAGAGTATCCTTATCATATGAATATGGGTAAGGGATCCATTGGAATATTTTGAGCAATATGTGTGGTTTTTAAGGAATTTGACATAATTCGGGGAGGAAATGTGGGATATGAGTCTAAAAAAATATTACAGGTACCCATGGTCATGAACAATACATCAAACCACCACCCAAGACCTCTCAAGTTTATCCTTGCATTTGAGTGGGCATACACGTGTCATTAGAAGGTTTTGGATACTAGGTATGATTCTTTAGGCCTTGAATATGGTTAAGGAAGGAAACTTAGGCCTTATACCCTAAAGGAAAGTTCTATGCATCTCGGTTAAAGAACAATTTCTCGATCCACCACATATTAACATGCCAAGCATATCATTGGAAACCAAATATAAATGTTGCCAATATTATGGAGTTTCATGGCCAAATTATGTGTCTTATGGTATTGAACATTGTTGGTAGACAGTGCTTGATCCTTATGCACTTAATGAATATTAATGGAATATTATCCCAAGAATGATGCCTTGTACCAAAACACATGACCTCTCAAGGGGATATTTGGCTTTAAATTGGTGTTGTACAAGGTATGGTTCATAGGGACTTCAATATTGTGGTGGGAGGAAACCTAGGGATTAGAACCTAAATGAATTTTTTTGCTTCCAAGGCCAATAAAAATGCCTTGAACAAACACACTTGATCTCCCAAGGGAATCCTTCACCTTCAAGTCGGAATATTAGAACCATTATTTTTTTTAGAACTATGTGTAGGTCTTGAGGACTAAACTAAGGTAAATTGATGAAACATTAGCATTATTCCTATAATGTATCCTTTGAATATCAAGGGCCATGAATAAATTCTTGACCTACCACACATTGATTTTATGTAGGATATTTGGCCTCTAAGTGGTGATATGGTACCATTTGAAGGTTTTTGTAGTGTACCTTTTTAATAAATTTGGTAAAATTGGAAAAATTGGAATTGTTGGCCAATTCGACCCTTAGACTAGTAATGACTCAAATGCTTCCACATGGCTCCAAATGCTTCCGAATTGGGTCTGAATGTATTTGGAAGGTATTAAGACATAAAAATAAGGCTTATGGATGCTTGGACACTCTCAAAATACTTATGCAACTTATTTACAATCAGGGAAAAATAGGGAATTTCACTAGTCAAATCGAGGTTTAAAATCCCCAAGGGTAGGGGACAAAAATGGATTTCCAAATGAAGTAAGAACCTCCCAAATTTCAAAACAGAGACATGGAATTATTAAATTACTTAAATTGGATCCCAAATGAATCATAAATAAGTTTATAAAGGCTTCTTCAACACCCATAAATCGGAGGTTTGTGGACATGTCTTCACCTAGGGGGAAATGATAGGAAAACTTCACCATTTGCTACGAAATTCGCAATTTCTGTTCCAAAGGATTAGGTAATGTATATGAAACTTATTCAGGACATTAATTACTCTCCATACGTCATAAAAATTACAGATATGAACTGATACAAGTCCAAATAAGCAACTTCAATCTTTCAACAAGATATGAGGAAAATGACACCTTTTATACATTGTTTGGTATTTTGACATAGTTTCACTTGGTATTTCGACCTGAGGATATTCTGAGCAGCAAATACAGAGTAAATGAATCATATTACAAATAAATGGGGCTACAAGAGCTTCCCCAAAGAGATCAGCATCTCACCAAGTGCGCCCTTCCTCCAAGAGCCAAAATATGAAGAGAAAAGTGAGAAAGGTTTGGAAACAAGTTGAAGAAGAGAATGTCACGAGCATCCCTGTAGATTCAACCTGCAAAAAATGACTCCATTTTATATCCAAATGAAAGGTATGAATGGCCTCTCCAATTTCCAATTAGGATGGGAATCTTTCACCCTCGAAATTGGTACTAAGGAAATTAGAGTAAACACTCCACAAGCATGGACAAGCTATGCTCTCCAATATGCAAAATGAGAAATGATCAAAATCCACTCTCCTGCTTTGTTCTTGAATTTTATAAACTGACAAATACCTCCTTATCTTGAATTCCGTCCATGGGCTTCATGCCAACTCGAATTGGGAAGAGATTCCAATGTGTGCCACTTGTCCCTCCATTCCTAGCCTCCTCCTTCACTCAATTCGAATGGATGACTCTTTGGATTACCTAATTCCCTTATGTGCCCTCTTGGAGGCTAGTTTTAGCCTTGGCATGTAATATGTGCTATATTTCAGCAATCAAGTCTGATTTGTGTCATTGGTGCCATAGCATCTTCATCATTGTTGTCATAGAAGCTAGGGAATCTATCCCAAGTGTCTCAATTTCTCTCAAATGCCTATTCCTCTTCCATGGGAGTTACTCTTCCACTCCAATTCGACCTTCATTGAGTCATGCCAAGTATATTGACCTTCCAAATCCCCAAGAACATTACTCCACCTTGGATTCGAATGGGTGAGAATAGGATGCCAAGTGGCATGAGGAATCTAGATTTGTGTGGGTCCCACACCACCAATGTGTCTCCATGACCAAGTTCCACCTTATTTTCCTATCATAATATTTATTTAACCCATTCTAATATATTTATGTCAATATAATGTCCATTTGGGGTTTATTATCTCCCTTATTCAAAATCTCAATGTTTCCACCCCAACCTAGGAAACTAGTAGATTGGTGGAATTTTCTCTTTTGAGATTTATTTGAATGGGGACATTACAGTCCTCCCCACCCAAGATTGCTTGTCCTCAAGCAATTTAGAACATGGATGTTGAAGAACCTGCTTCCTTTCCAAAACTTTGCTTCCAAAAATTTCTTTCCCAATTTTTTTTTGGAACCAATGAGACTAAAAATTATTCCAGGGTTCCATTGCTTATATTGCACTCCAACAATTAGGAGTGCTCTCCAAACCATACCATTAAGTAAGAGAATTCTCAGATCCCATTTCCTTGTATGCATTATTCCAATCATCATAAGTACAAAATATAAATCATCAAAGTACATAGCAACATAATAAAAATGGACATCAAGGAGGTGCCTCGTCAAAGAGTCATGAAAGTGCTTATACCTCCAAGCAAGTAGACCACCCTTTTCCAAGTGCATACAAGCATCAAGTGACTAATCAAATATGCTCCAATGACATAGGTGAGGATCCCATGTCCTATAATGTTGCTCCAAAACTATGTAGGATGCATCAAAATAGTCATCCCTATGTTCTTTCATCCAAGAAGTGAATGAATAATCTCCATCAAAATCTAAACCAAGTAGGGAGCAAAGAAAACAATGAGCCTTCAAGGGGCTCACATAAGTACCATTTATGTATCCATGGATATGTGTATCATAATAAGGTAAAAAAGGATGTTGCTGCAAATGTAAATAATGAGGTGTTCTAGTCATGTAATCATCAAAAGGAGAGGTAGGAGTTTCACACTCCTCATGTGGCACCATCAAAAAGAAACTGTTCACCCATACTTCATTAGGATGAATGCTACAAAATAGGGAAGTGTAAGATGTTGGAGAATGAACCAACTAACCCAAATGATCAGAATGTGCAAAAGTGTCATCATTTGTAGGCTCCATAAGGGTAGGATCATGCACATCCCTCAAAAGGGAAAAAATTTCCTCTTCATGTACTGTTTCTTCTACTTCACCTATTTGAGAACTATGTGGCTCATGGTTCTCCTCCTTTCGCTCCTTCAAGCAAGCTGATGCATTTTTCCCCTTGGTTTCCTTAAGATCAATATATTTGGAATCTCTTTTTGAAGAAAACCCCAAAACTCTCTTCAAGTAGGAAATACATGCATTCCCCGAAGCTTCAGATATTTCACCGTTCTTTTCACTGCCACACATATGATTTTCTATCCAAGGTCTTTTGCAAGAAAGGCATAGACCTTTCTTCACTAACTCCACATCTTCATTTTTTGGGCCTATTTTCAAACACCCAATCAGAAAATTATTCAAAAGGAATGGAATTTTGTGTATCTCTCTTGTACACATCAAGATATGCCTGATATTGTTGGGGCAAGGTTTTACATGTTGCTCTCAATCTTTGTAGTTCATTCATGGAATTGTACTCATAAGAGTCATCATAATAGTAAGACATGGATGCAATTTATTATTCAATGGATGAACCTAATGCATAGGTGCAAGGACTATGCTATGATACCACTTGTAGTGTCCCTTTTTAATAAGTTTGGTAAAATTGGAAAAATTGCAATTGTTGGCCAATTCGACCCTTAGACTAGTAATGACTCAAATGCTTCCAAATGGCTCCAAATGATTCCGAACTGGGTCTGAATGTGTTTGGAAGGTATTAAGACATAAAAATGAGGTTTATGGATGATTGGACACTTTCAAAATACTTCTTCAACTTTCATTTACAATCAGGGAAAAATAGGGAATTTTACTAGTCAATTCGAGGTTCAAAACCCCCAAGGGTAGGGGACAAAAATGGCTTTCCAAATGCAGTAATACCCTCCCAAATTTCAGAAAAGAGACATGGAATTATTAAATTAATTCAATGGTCTCCCAAATGCATCATCAATCAGTTTCTAAAGGCTTATTCAACCCCCATAAATCAAAGGTTTGTGGACATGTCTTCACCTACGGGGAAATGATAGGAAAACTTCACCATTTGCTATGAAATTCGTGATTTATGTTCCAAAGGCTTAGGTAATGTATATGAAACTTATTCAGTACATTAATGACTCTCCATACATCATAAAAATTATAGATATGAACTGATACAAGTCGAAATAAACAACTTCAAGCTTTCATAACAAGATATGAGGAAAATGGCACCATTTAGACATTGTTTGGTATTTTGACATAGTTTCACTTGGTATTTCGACCTGAGGATATTCTGAGAAGAAAATACAGAGTAAATACATCATATTATAAATAAATGGGGCCACAAGAGCTCCCCCAAATATATTATCATCTCAGCAAGTGCGCCCTTCCTCCAAGAGCCAAAATATGAAGAGAAAAGTGAGAAAGGTGTGGAAACAAGTTGAAGAAGAGAATGTCACGAGCAAACCTGTAGCTTCAACTTGAAAAAAATGACTTCATTGTAGATCCAAATGAAAGGTCTAAATGGCCTCTCCAATTTCCAATTAGGATGGGAATCTTTCACCCTCGAAATTGGTACCAAGGCAAGTGGAGTAAACACTCCACAAGCATGGACAAGCTATGCTCTCCAATATGAAAAATGAGAAATGATCAAAATACACTCTCCTTCTTTGTTCTCGACTTTTATAAACTTACAAATACCTCCTTAGCTCGAATTCCATCCATGAGATTCATGCCAACTCGAATTGGGAAGAGATTCCAATGTGTGCCACTTCAAAAATGAAAACTGAAAATTCAAAAGATCTAATGTGTGTGTGTGAAGGAATTTTAAAGAGTGTGGCGACTATGACAGCAACTAGAATGTGAAAATGCGATTGAAGACTCGAATTCAACTTCTATTCTATAAAACACTTTTATTTTGAAAGAGAACTAATCTAGGATTTTCAGAACTACAACATTACTTCAAATCTAGGATGTAATTACTAACTAAAAAGCATGTAAAAAGTCTATTCTAACTCTAACTCTATAAATTAAAGCCTTCTGCAAAAATAATTCCTTCACTGATTTCTAATAACAAAAGGAAGAAATGCTATAGTATCTTCTATGAAAGAACTAACAAATACTAATTATCAATATTTAAAGGACTTCAAAACTCAGAAACAAATATATCTATTGAGTATTTAACAAGACAAGACTACTCCTAATGAAACAAGAATTGTCTCTATATAAAAAAGAAAGCATTTGAAATCATGCACACTTAAGAGGCTTCTACGACATTGCATTCAGGACCATGATTGAAAGAATTACTGAGATACTAATTACATTCTGGAAATGCAGACTGAAATGAATAGTAATAAATCTATCTGAGCTAATTAGCTTCTGAAAACTTCAATGATGAAAACAACTAATGATTAATAAGCTAATCCTATTCTTGATGAGAAACTGAATAAGCAAAAGGTACAGATAAACTAACAAAGCTTTGTAACTATACTACTATATTATCACACTCACACCCTTTCACTAGTACATGTGACCATTTTTTCCACGCAACTTCCTTGCTATTGCAACACCTTTTCGTGGCTATAGCAACGAACAGGACTCTCATTTTGCATCGCACTAATTTCGTGGCTATAGCGACACGTCAAAAATACTGTCGCTATAGCCACGGGATATGGACGACACGTGTTGGCTGCAGATGTACTTTCAGAAGACTCAAAGCTGTTGCTCTAGAGACACTTTGCGGTTTCTATAGCGACACTTTGCGGTCGCTATAGAGACACTTTGTGGTCGCTATAGCGACGCACATACTTAATCTTTTTTCGCAGTGTTTCTAAGGAAGAATCGCTATAGTGACACACAACTGTCGCTATAGAGATGCACATACTTCTACTGGTGTCGCTATAGCGACCCACAAACGTCGCTAGAGAGATGAACATACTTATGCTTTTTTCGTGTATTGCTAAGGATGAGTGGCTATAGCGACACAGAACTGTCGCAGGAAGAGTCGCTATAGAGGTGCATGTGTGTCGCTATAGCCACAAAAAGATATTTGCTTGTTTCGTTTTGTTGCTAAGAAAGGGTCTCTCTAGCAACACACAGCCTAACAATGTGGTGTCGCTATAGCGACAGTTGGCCTAGCAAATGGCGACGAATTTGCTATACTAGCGACAGAATTCACTATGACATCTCCGTCGCTAGTATAGCAAATTTGTGTCCATTTGCTAGGCCATATGTCGCTATAGAGACGACCATCTCTATTTAAAAAATAATAATAATAAATGAAAAGGGTGGTTGACTGGTATAAAACTTGGATACCATCAGTGACAACTTCAAGATAGCACATCATAGATGCAAGCAAAACATGGATACCCCATACAGCTAGTTAACTCAAATTAATGCTTGGTAATACTTTTGGAGGCCAATTTTTTAAGTGTTTCTAACAAAAATTTGACCTTAGTTTGTCATAAAATGTGAATAGATTGTTTGAAATGTGTTTTATTCCCCAAAATATAGTTTTATACCTCATATTAATCATTATTCCTATGAAATTTAATAAAGAGAATTTATTTGGTGGTGGTTGAGTCCTGGTGTAATGAGGCAGTGTTGTTGAGATGGAGACATTGTGTCTCTTGGTGTTTTTGCGCTCTTTCTCTCCTTTTTTCTCATCATCATTGCTCCTTACTAATTTCAATTTTCCTAGCTACACCACGAGCTACTCCATAGATCAAGAAAATGAAGCCCATCTTCATCACTGAAAACTTAGGGGAACTAGTAATTAGTGTCAATGTTAAACCATAGGGAAAAAAATTATTAACTAAAGATGATAAAAATGATTTAAGAGATCGAGAAGCTAAATACAATGGGGCAATCAATATCATCATGCATGTATGGAAGAATCTTTATTTCCTAGAGTTCAATTTTAATGGGGAAACAAATTCTAAGATGGTGGGGACATTTTAAAGAATGCACTCGTGAGGCACTTACAATAAATATTCAAACTATAAGAACAAAATTTGAAATTTTCAAAATGATAGACGATGAATCAATAAATGATTAATTGACTAAGAAACATGATTTGGTTGATCAAATGAGAAATTTAAATGAAGAATTAAGTCACATAAGGGTATTATTGAAAAATCATTAAGAAGTGTGTTGCGGTCAAACTTTGAGATGCTAACCACCAATAATGAGGTCTCAATAAATCTCTCCAAAATGATAAATGATGAATTTAGTGGTTTGGTGCTTGCTATTGAAGGGAGTCCAAGATAACTAATGACTCATTAAAACATGTATTATCCACTATAAGTAGTCCATACTTTGGCTACAATGCTGGTTATGGTTATGGTGGTTATGTACACGGATACATCGCTGGTTTTGGTGATGTACAAGGATACAATGTTGGTTATGTACAAGGATACATCGCTGGTTTTAGGGATGTACATAGATACAATGCAGGATACAATGCTGGTTATGATTACGGTGATGTATATGGTTATGTACAAGGATACAATATTGGTTATGGTTATGTACAAGAATGCAATGCTGGTTATGATTATCCTTATGGCACTCAACCTCCATATCAAAATATGTACAGCTATACTCCTCCAAATGCAAATTATCAGCAACAGTGAATTAGTCTGAAGCATAAGAAATTTCAAAAAATTCAAAATTATCTTGAATATTTTATCTAGAAGAAAAGAAATATCCCTTAAAAAATGGCATTATTCAAATACCCAAATCATTGATAATTGAACCATATCTAGCCATCTCAATAAGAGTGCAATAGTGGATAATTAACCAATGTAGTCCAGACTTTGGCTACGACATTTTGCTGATGTAGTACAATTGGGGAAAAGGTCAACAATTATTCACAACAAGAAGGAAATCCCTCTTCAAATAGGTCATTATAGGTGGACATGGATGAAATATATGGGAGATGAATATGTAAATGGACCAATAATGTATGGATACAACTATCATGAAACATTTGGCATAATATACTAGCATGGCATAAACTTAGCATGGACTGAAAATAACCCCATAAGCATACATCCTAACTGATACTGGCATAAACATGAACATCTTAAAATATAGCATCATCACATGGTATAATAATAACTGAATGGAATCATTAAATGAATATGTATGCACTGAAAATAAATGTATAAGAAATGGCACCATCCCTATAAGCATCACACACAATACCATACTAATCAACAAGAATTTCTACAAACTTCTGAGGTTCCTTTAGCAGAGCCACTGCCAATCCCTTCCTCTATCCTAGTGATCTCCACAATGACAATATCAGTTTCTAGCATCAAACCAACCATTAAGGGCTTCCTTGTTGTTGTAAAACATGGGTCACAGCCTCTCAAGGCCATCTAGGCAAATAATAAGTCGAAAAGACAAAATTTAATGCAGGGAACATGCAACAGATCTCAGACCTTGCACCATTACCAAAACCCTAACTTTCTTTGTTCAGTGGGATGGATGTCTTCTCTCGGCAAGGGATTTGTCTTGTAAGACAATCTTTGGACATTATTGGCGTGGGGGTTCGATCCCTCCCGGGACAGCACTCAGATTTTGCTTTCTATGTCAGTCTACAAGCTTGATATATTATGTGGGGAGTTTGAGTATTTTGTTCATTCTAGGATGTGGTCATTTTTGGACTATATTAGTTTTGATTTCTTCCTCTATCTGTCGGTCAATGGGGACTCAGTGGTTCGTTTATATATGTGTTGTTTTGTTTGGAATCCTACATGTGCCACTAGTGTGACCACCTGTAGGTGACTGTTGGGCAAGGAGAGATTATCTCTATCCTTATTTTCTTTACTTGGTTTGTAGAGGCCCAATTCTGATTGGCTTATATTATTCTTGGATGGTACATTCGCTTGGTTGTGTTTCTAGACTAGTAGTGGCTGTTTTGAAAACTTTTTTTATATTATCCAATATGTTGGAGGGTGGTCGATCTGTCATTATGTGGGGATGTCAATTCAGTCTCAAATTTTCTCTTATCATGATAGGTGGTGACTCTAGGTAAATGGGTGAACTCTTCCCGTGTTTTAAGGAGTAGCTGGATTGAGATATGGTTACGACTTTATTGTATTGAAGGATGGTCTGAATTATCAATTGGAAAAACGGTGATGTATATGTATATCTTGATTCATATTGAATAACAGATATATGGGTTTTTTTTTCTGGTGAAAAAATGTAGACATGTTTCCTTAACCTAATACCAAACCAAAGTCTTTGAAAACACACCCACATCACCTGTAACTTATTTTGATAAGTAAAACATCAATAAAAAAAACTTACAACATTTTACTTTACAAACTATCTTCCTCAAACCAACATATTCAATAAAATACCCACATCTTTTGTAACTTATTTCAATGAAAATACTTGATCTCAATGCACTTGCACATATTTCATGGTAGTTGTAAAAAGTACTCCACCTAGAAATGCTTAAAGCAACATGCCCCTACAGTTCAATGTTGTACAACCATTACCTAACAAAATTAAATTATGCAAATTATTTAAATCACTTGGTACCTGTAAGGAACATGTGTCATTAGTATAGAAGCTACCCTTATGAAGTCGATGGGATTAGTGATGTGTCATTACTGTAGATGCTACTTCTAAGAATTGTAATGTCATTGGTAGAGATGTTACAATTAAGAAGGTGACGAGGGAATGGAACTCATGGTGTTTTACAAACTCATAATATTTTTCCAAAAGATATGTTTCATTTCCAAAGGATAAAATTGCAGTCTTCAACAAAGCATCACACACAATACCATACTAATCAACAAGAATTTATCCAAACTTCTGAGGTGCCTTTAGCAGAGCCACCGCCAATCCCTTCCTCTGTCCTAGTGATTTCCACAATGAAAATAGCAGTTTCTAGCATCAGGACAACCATTAAGGTCTTCCTTGTTGTTGTAAAACACGGGTCACGACCTCTTAAGGCCATCTAGGAAAATAATAAGTCGAAAAGACAAAAGTTAATGCAGGGAATAGGCAACAGATCTCAAACCATGCACCATTACCAAAACCCTAACTCTCATTGTTCAGCGGGATGGATGTCTTCAGTCCTGGGTGTTTTAGGAAGCATAGATACACTCCTCATAGTGCAGCATCTTAGCAAAAGGGATTCTATTTGAAGTATTTCCCAGAACAAAATAAAATAAAATAAAAAGAAAAAAAAACTTGAGACTACATAGCTAAATACCCTCCAACAATTTTACTCATCATTCTGCACCATCTACAAAATTTGACACCCACATGCCCCTGAGTTCCTCATTCCACATTTGAATCATGGGCCTGGTATCATTTTCCTGAAACAAAATCTTTGTAACAATTTAAAACTCTGATTTTATGCATCAGCCCAAGTGGAAAGGTTAACTGTCAGTGAAGCAGAAAAATTACAAGTTTCCTGGGTATTTTGGAAAGATTGTAGTCACCACTTACGGAAGTAGTAAGTGTGGCAATGATTTTGTACTCATTACCAATTAATTGAAGAAGAGAATTTTATTAAATTAATCAACATGTGCTGCAGCTCCACTAGTCAAGCCCTTTTATATAATTGCAAACCCTAGTTAAATTTTGTAAAATTATGGAAATTACTCAAAATTTCAGAGGAGCCACCCTAACCTACAGGTTTTTTTCAACATTAGAGATAGGGTGCACCTATTCTCAGCCCTAGGAGTACCGGGAAGTGATATCAACATCAGGAGGAGGATTTTCTAGCTTGTTTTGGATTCCTGTAGCAGCTGCCTCTATCATTAGTAACTATGCCCTAATCATGGAGCAACATCCAGTATATGAACAAATCCAGGAAGATATTCCATATCCTCCACATGTGCATGTTGCCATAGACAATGGAAATAGTTAGTTGAAGCAATTCAATCCTATTTCAGTACATATTAATTCAATACCAACCATTTCTTAAAGTTTAATTTCTAAAAAATAGAAGAAATTCAACATCGAATGGGGATGCAAAACATTAAGAAGCACCCAAACTAAACACACCCACACACAGAAAAAGTAACAATCTTTTGTAACAAATAGCGAATAATCTATTAAAGTTCAGTTGCAAATTAGTAAAGGGGAGAATATTGACTCTCTTAGCCCCCCATTTGCATGGGTGTTCACTTGTATTTCATGGGGTGACATGAAATGAAATTTTGGTGCCTTGGGTCATTGATGGAAGATATTTTTCTCATGTTTATGATGCCTAGAATCTATGGATGCACAAATTTTCGAGTAAAAATGCACTTTTAAAAATGTTTTAGCCACCGAACCAGAAGAAAAATGTTAGGACAGTTGAGAAGCATATATAAAGGATCTTATCACCCATTTTAGGTAAATCCCTTGACCAGTTTCAAATTGTGATGAGCTTGGGCCGAAAAAATTAATTTTGATGATATTTGGGTACTTTTCCAATGGGAATCATCAAAATGAAATGCAAAAAGCCTTCAGTAAGGCTTCTACTCTAGATACATTGCTAGCCAAAGGGTTCCCAAGCTTCCCTAACCCAATTATGGATAACAACTTCAAGGGGAACCCGCCCTACAAAATACCCTAGCAAGGTTTCTTCCCTATAAGCATCACACACAATACCACACTAATCAACAAGAATTTCTACAAACTTCTGAGGTGCCTTTAGTAGAGCCACTGCCAATCCCTTCCTCTATCCTAGTGATTTCCATAATGACAATAGCAGTTTCTAGCATCAGGCCAACCATTAAGGGCTTCCTTGTTGTTGTAAAACATGGGTCACGACCTCTCAAGGCCATCTAGGCAAATAATAAGTCAAAAAGACAAAATTTAATGCAGGGAACATGCAACAGATCCTAGACCATGCACCATTACCAAAACCCTAACTCTCTTTGTTCAGGGGGATGGATGTCTTCAGTCCTAGGTGTTTTAGGCAGCATAGATATAGTCCTCATAGTGCAACATCTTAGCAAAAGGGATTCTATTTGAAGTATTTCCCAGAACAAAATAAAATAAAATAAAAAGAAAAAAAAACTTGAGACTACATAGCTAAATACCCTCCAACAATTTTACTCATCATTCTGCACCATCTACAAAATTTGACACCCACATGCCCCTGAGTTTACATTTGAATCATGGGCCTGGTATCATTTTCCTGAAAAAAATCTTTGTAACAATTTAAAACTCTGATTTTATGCATCAACCCAAGTGGAAAGGTTAACTGTCAGTGAAGCAAAAAAATTACAAGTTTCCCGGGTATTTTGGAAAGATTGTAGTCACCACTTACGGAAGTAGTAAGTGTGGCAATGATTTTGTACTCATTACCAATTAATTGAAGAAGAGAATTTTATTAAATTAATCAACATGTGTTGCAGCTCCACTAGTCAAGCCCTTTTATATAATTGCAAACCCTAGTTAAATTCTGTAAAATTATGGAAATTACTCAAAATTTCAGAGGAGCCACCCTAACCTACAGGTTTTTTTCATCATTAGAGATAGGGTGCACCTATTCTCATCCCTAGGAGTACCGGGAAGTGATATCGACATCAGGAGGAGGATTTTCTAGCTTGTTTTGGATTCCTGTAGCAGCTGCCTCTATCATTAGTAACTATGCCCTAATCATGAAGTAGCATCCAGTATATGAACAAATCCAGGAAGATATTCCATATCCTCCACATGTGCATGTTGTCATAGACAATGGAAATAGTTAGTTGAAGCAATTCAATCCTATTTCAGTACATATTAATTCAATACCAACCATTTCTTAAAGTTTAATTTCTAAAAAATAGAAGAAATTCAACATCGAATGGGGATGCAAAACATTAAGAAGCACCCAAACTAAACACACCCACACAGAAAAAGTAACAATCTTTTGTAACAAATAGCGAATAATCTATTAAAGTTCAGTTGCAAATTAGTAAAGGGGAGACTATTGACTCTCTTAGGACCCCATTTGCATGGGTGTTCACTTGTATTTCATGGGGTGACATGAAATGAAATTTTGGTGCCTTGGGTCACTGATGGAAGATATTTTTGTCATGTTTATGATGCCTATAATCTATGGATGCACAAATTTTCAAGTAAAAATGCACTTTTAAAAATGTTTTAGCCACCAAACTAGAAGAAAAATGTCAGGACAGTTGAGAAGCATATATAAAGTATCTTATCACCCATTTTAGGTAAATCCCTTGACCAGTTTCAAATTGTGATGAGCTTGGGCCAAAAAAATTAATTTTGATGATATTTGGGTACTTTTCCAATGGGAATCATCAAAATGAAATGCAAAAAGCCTCCAGTAAGGCTTCTACTCTAGATACATTGCTAGCCAAAGGGTTCCCAAGCTTCCCTAACCCAATTACGGATAACAACTTCAAGGGGAACCTGCCCTACAAAATACCCTAGTAAGGTTTCCTCCCTATAAGCATCACACACAATACCACACTAATCAACAAGAATTTCTACAAACTTCTGAGGTACCTTTAGCAGAGCCACTGCCAATCCCTTCGTCTATCCTAGTGATTTCCACAATGACAATAGCAGTTTTTGGCGTCAGGCCAACAATTAAGGGCTTCCTTGTTGTTGTAAAACATGGGTCACGGCCTCTCAAGGCCATCTAGGCCAATAATAAGTCGAAAAGACAAAAGTTAATGCAGGGAACAGGCAATAGATCTCAAACCTTGCACCATTACCAAAACCCCAACTCTCTTTGTTCAGCGGGATGGATGTCTTCAGTCCTGGGTGTTTTAGGCAGCATAGATACAGTCCTCATAGTGCAACATCTTAGCAAAAGGGATTCTATTTGAAGTATTTCCCAGAACAAAATAAAATAAAATAAAAAGAAAAAAAAAACTTGAGACCATTATATGGTTGCTATAGAATTCAGATTTTCCCCAGACATTGCAAATTACTAGATACCTTAAATTGAACTTGATATGCAATACATGATGGAAACTACATAGCTAAATACCCTCCAACAATTTTACTCATCATTTTGCACCATCTACAAAATCTGACACCCACATGCCCCTGAGTTCCTTATTCCACATTTGAATCATGGGCCTGGTATTATTTTCCTTAAACAAAAGCTTTGTAACAATTTAAAACTCTGATTTTATGCATCGGCCCAAGTGGAAAGGTTAACTATCAGTGAAGCAGAAATCTATGGAATCCCATAACCTCTACTCCACAACAATCTTTTATACCATCATCCTTCTTGCAAATGAATACCAGAGTTCTGGAGGAAATCTTTTGAGTTTTTTAAATGGAATTTGTTATGCCACATATAATGTGAAGAGATCCCAATACCTACCAAAAACAAAAAAAATGATCTTACTAGTCTGGAAACATACTCCTTTATATTCAATCAAAACCTTCCTAGACATTGATTACAATACATGTCATTGCTGCTACTGTGTGCCAACAAAGTTTTATAGAGTGGGAAAGTGTTTGCATCTTTTCATTCTAGGACTGCAACAATTATATCTAGGGTTTGGTATACACTTAAAACAAGAAATTAAATCAACAGAGACTACGTTATGTTAGTAGTATATCTTGATATAATTATAATAAACCAAGTCAAAGTACAGGAGCAATTTAGGGGCCAACAATCTTTATAGGGGAAAAATCTCCATTCTAAGGAGAAAATGGTAACTAATGAACTCATCATCGAGCATTTGAGACTGGAAAAATCATCCTTTAGGGTTGTTCTGGTATCCATGTATGTATTGTTACTTTGTTATTTTTTAGTTTTTCTCTATCCTAAATTATGCACATTCAGAAAACTGTATTGTTATTTCCCCATCCTTGATTTGCTTTTGATCCCATAACTGTACTATTTTACATGGTATGCTCTACAATCTGTAGGCTTCCCTCACTTTATTTGTTAGTTCATTAATGATTAAAGGTGTGGTGTCTTGGTTTCTAGGCCTTGTATCTAGACCGTCCAAAGCTCGTGGATCTAAATATAAAGGCTTGCGATAACCTTAATCCTAGTATTGACAATCTTTGCTTAATACATCTTTTTTTATTTTTATGTTTGTTGATTGACATGTCTCACGCTAGACAACTATTTTCATTTTGGTCACTTCACCCTATATTTTGGGTATCTAGCATTATACTTTAACTTATGCTAGCTAACTGGTATATACAAAACTTGTAAGTTTCCAACGTTTGTTGTTGTCATCATCTTGGTTCTGCACTATATAATTACATATCAATATTGTAACTACTTCTCTCTCCTCATCATCAACAAGAAATGGATCCTCCAATTCTTGATCAAATTCTCTAGGCACCTCCAATCAAGGCATTTCTCTTGGTTTAGAGTTCCCAAAAGGTATCCTTTATTGTCTAATACTTTCAGTTTTTATCTTTCTAGTGCTTAGATTGTAGACATTAGATTCTAGGTCTTGACATCAAATTCTAGATATGCCTTTATATGACCTACACTTGCGTTCCCACTAGTATTTCTACTAAACTAACATCCCCTTTGACTTATTTATGGTCACTTGTTGGACATTGATAAAATCATCTTATCTAGGATGCTCTAAAGGGTTATCTTCAATGATTGTTTCTTGTCTCCTTGACTCTACCTTTTCCCAACACTATTTGTTGTTCAAAGCACATATGAACAACACATCAAGTCTTTGAAGAAGCCTTCTACTAATTCTGTGGAGTCTCCATGTTCGTCTTTTTCTGTCACCCTTCGCAAAGGAGATCTCGAGTTTGCTTTTCCCATGAGGAGTTGGATATTTATTTTTGTTGAGGCAATCAATATGGTGCTATCCTATTTTTAGTTCCTTATTATAGATTTGGAGCTCAAAGGTTACAAATATCAATGTGCAAAGTTTAATCATCCCATTCTAACAAGATCTCTAAGGGCTTATCAAACCCTCCACTACTACATATGGGCGGATTGTTCCACGAAAATTTTCCACATTTTCAACATTCGTGGGTTCAAAAAATGATTTTTTAACTTTTTTTGTCAAGGCGGAAAAATCGTGGCAATATCCACGTTTTATAAAGTTCCACGAACATTCGTCGATATAGGGACGAAAAATCTAGGTTTTAGTTTTCGTGGCAAGAGGGATGAATGTCAAGCTATATAAACTACACACTCTCACCATGATTTTCACATTTTCTTTTCTTGCGGCACATTGATCACGGATTTTGGACTTGTAGGGTGATTGTATGAGCTTGGATATTTTGCATAGCTTTGATTTTGAACTTGCAAGGTTAGTAATGTGTAATGTTTTGTCTATATTTTTATAAGGGTTAGATTTTAATATTGTTTCATAATGAGCTGGCTTAGGTCATGTTAACTTGCTTTTTTTCCTTTCTAATATTTTTTTCAAGAACTTGCTATCATGGCCATTTAACTTGCTATATTTTTTTCAAGAACTTGTTTTTTTGGCTTAGGTCATGTTAACTTGCTTTTTGAAAATGGCATATTTGAAATTGTTTTCTCTTGCAATTGGTACTATCTCTAGTGTGTTTGCGGTCCTATATAACATTTGACATACATAATGCTTGGGATCTATTACAATCCTTTCTTCTACAATATTGGTTAAGAGCCTACCCTCTTTGGTGGTCAAACTATATGATCAGGTCTTCAAACTATACAAGTAGTTATCAATTTTCCAATATTTTTGGTTCCTTAACATTTGACATTTACCATTTTTTTTAGTAACCAACCAAAACCACTTCTAATTTTAGTGCTCTTGATACAATGCATTCCTAAAAATATGGAAAGAATATTTATTTAAAATTCCAACCACTGCATGGGTACAATCTCCCTCCAAGTGTTCACATTAAACGTTAGATTATATTAACTTACCATCTTTCCATTCTCAATTCACTTTCTCACAACCAACTTATAACCATCTTTCCATTCATATTTACTTTAGTCTTCATGTTTTTCTTTATAAATATAGAAAATATTGGATTATAATATACTATATTCAGAAATGTACTTATAATATCTAATGTAATTGACAAGTTATTGGTTTGTATGGTGTAGGTAAGACAATTACTTGTACCACTACAAGGATTTGTCACTATGAATGAAAATGCAAGGAAGCTTGCTCAATTTAGAGCTGCATTAGATGCGAGAGGAGATGGAAAATGTTATTGTCCTTGCTTTGATTGCAAGGGCTTGCAAAAACGAAGAATTTTAATAGAAACAGTTGAAAGACATTGTAGGGAGAAGGGGCACGTCGAAAGGGGTTATGAATATCGTCCCCTGGTAAGACTATTTTTGGGGTTCAATTTTTAATATATTCACTGTAATATTCATCATGTCTGCATGAATTTTAGTAAAATGTCTTATATTTTTACTATATGTTCTATACAAACTAATTTTTCTATGTTGTTTGTAAATTTATAGACAATGCCCCCAAAATATCGCATTCCAGAGAGTTATTTGCCAAGTACTAGCAGAAAAAGAACCCTCTAAATCTCCCTTTCTACCTCCACAGAAGCCCCACCCTTAATGGAGTAGGAGAATGACTGTGTAAAGTTGCCCCCATCTGCCTCTATGGAAGAGCAAGGCTTGGACTGTGTGAATTTACCCTCCCCTATACCCGTGGAGGAAAAGAGTCAGCAGGTGGCCGACAGACCAACCCAAAACGCAAAGATTTCAGCTTCATAGAAAATCAACCGGCTCCTCCAGCAAGCTTATGAACGCGAGTTACTCCAGAGGGTCATTAAAGAGAAAAATGAAAGGCTGACAGAGAGGTATAACGAGCTTTACAGATCTTTTCATGGATTGACCAAGAAACATGGCAAGATGAGGGGCAGAAACATAAGGCTTATCAAGGAAAACATCCGATTGAGGAGGAAGGTCGAAGTTTTAGAAGGCAAGGGAGAAGCTCAAAATCCCCAGCCCATGGCGCATTCGAACCTGGAGACCTTAGCTGCTACCGCAATTAACTTTGCCAATACTCCGACCTCGGCCCAGGAGGAGGAATCATCCAAGTAACATGAGGATGGAAACACAATTTTGCCATTTTTTGTAGGTTGAATCATGCATGGTTTTCGGCAGCTTGGGAGAACACCGGAACTGTTCATTAGCTGTCGAATCCCTTTCTGGTATCTTATTGTGTGCAAGCAACGTCCTCCAAGATACCGAAAAAGAGATAAGGTTTTCCAGCACCCTCAAGCGTTTTGGTGGTTTAGGCAAAGCGTTGCTATGATTCATTAACCACCAAACATTAGGCTTTTGGTTGCTTGTCACCTTCAAGCCCAGTTTTGTTAGCTACTGAAAACTAAAATAAATGCACAGATATATCAGCAGGCATCGAACCTTTTTGGTATGGTTCCTAACACCTTAAAGACGTTTTCTAGAAGACTGACAAGCGTTCAAAGTGTACCACGATCGCCTCTGTTCACAGACTGAGAGCACTGGCATATTCGACAGTAAAAATATTCCTGCCTATTTTTGGAAAACACCCCTACAGGTTTCTGCAGAATAGCATTTTCACACCTGCCCCCAGCTCGAAGATGCTCGTCTCAACTGCCAAGCGTAGTGGCACTTGTAAAGAGCAGTTGCTTTGATCATGATGCACTGTTGCATTTATCATTTGTTGTTTTCAGTTGTTATTTTTAGTATATTCGATCCATCTGTTTGGGATCTAAAAACTGTGTAATGGCTATAAAGCCGAGGACTGAAGTAGAATAGAGGTTCGACTTTGGAGAGAAGAATCGACTTTTGTATTCTCAGACTTCTATAACTTTTTAGATTATACAAGCTTCTTTTATTATTGGCTGGCAGATTTCTATTTCTCATGTTCCTATACTTGCTATGAATGATGTATTTCCTGTATGTTCACTTTAATTGTTGAGATAGTTGTTATCCTATCATAGTGTTTAAGAACTAAACATATATGTTGTTATTTTGTTGCGCTTAGCCATTTATATGCATTATGTTGTATATGAATCTGTTAAAAGCGACAAGGATTCACACCCTCTATTTTAAATCAACCCTCTGAACAGCCATAGTCAAATCCTTGTCTATCTGAGAGTCCTCATGCATGTTGTGAGAGTGTAAGATTCTAATTCCTGTCATCCAACTTGATCCAAAATAAATCCCTTCTTTCAAGACAAGTTTAAGTTACCAGGCATCTCTGAAATACAACCTAAGGGAGCTTCCTGGGGTGATAACAAATTGGCACCGTTGCCGGGGAAAGAGTATTGAAGCAGCAGCTTCCCTGGGAGACGACACAATTCTAGCTTTGATGATAGACAAAGCCTGGGCACTTTTTCGGTTGTAATCATCTATCTGGCGACTCCATTAGAATGAAGTGGCTTCGAGAAGACCAAGTACCAGATCGAATCCTCAAAGGCCACCAATAACACCTGTTTCTGACCCTGAACAGATTATAAGGAGAGGAAGGACCACACAGAGGCAGATTTCCAAATCTATTAGAAGGACCACATTGGGCCTTACCAGAGGTATTTCTTCTGTCCCATCATATGAGTCTCCTTTTGAATCTCCTTTTTCTTAAACAGACAATCCACAAGGAACTATAAGTAGAGCAGAATATTTGTGGGCCCAAGTATCTTCATCTGTTGCTGCTGCCCAAGTCCCTAGCCCTGATCCTGCTACACGAACTGACCTAGGAAAGGAAGTCCTAGAATCCGTCAAAGAGGAAGGCTGTTCATCCTACCTACAGCCCACATTGACCGAACCAGATGAAAAGTTTCCCTTCGTTTACACCAACATGCTTGCTATAGAAAATATATTCCAGGACCTTTTAGACCAGCGTAAGCAAAGGCTGTCCTCTTTACTTGCACAGTCCTGTGAGAAGATTGATTGCCCAAAGCAGCCATCAATCTGTTTCACCCCCACTTTTGGCGACTCTATTGAAACAAAACCTCCACTTTCATCGTTGCCTGTGCCTCCTCAGCCACCGCCCATACTCAAATTGTTGTCTGCCATCCCTTTGATACCCACACCTACAATGGTTGTCCCTCTTACCAAAATGGAGAAAATCCTCCTTGTTAGGTATGCCCCTCTAAATTTGCCTACTCCTCTTTCTGCTATGCCTACCGGAGATTATCATAAATATATGCCAAAATTCACCGGGGAGGGGGATTTTACAACCGAGGAGCACTTGGAGGCATTTTATAGCTATGCCGAGAACATAAATATCGAGCATGAAGATGTATGGACTAGAGTGTTTGTGCAGAGCTTAGATGGTCAGGCGAGAAAGTGGTTTAAAGAACTACCTGTTGGGTCAATAAATGACATCGAGGCACTGGATGAACTGTTTCTGAAACATTGGGGGGAAAGAAGAGACCACCTATATTATCTCACGGAATTTGATAACTTGAAGAGACAAAATGGCAAGTCTGTGGCAGCTTTTACAAAGAGGTTTAACAAAATGTTTAGCAAAATCCCTACTGAGATTAAGCCTACAGAAACCTATAAGGGTGTTTTCTGCAGAATAGCATTTTCACCCCTAAAATTTTAGTTGTTCAAATGTCTGGTTGTTCCATGATTAATCCAGATGTCTAAACAGCATAAGCCCAACTCCTTTTAGAAAGCTTTAAATAATAGATATCAAATAATTTGGCCTTTCTAAATATTATTAAATTCAATGGCATTTGGCCTTTCTAAATATTGTTAGTTTCAATGGCATTTGAAAGCACTATTTACAAGATAAGTAACGATATATATATAGGATTGGGATGGTAATATGGTAGTATTTTATTTGGAGATTTGAATTGCATTTCTCTTAACAGTTAGTGTAAGCATATGCACATAGGCAGTTATCTAAGGGTATCTGGCTTGTAATGCATTTAAGTAGGGGCATCTAGTTGATCCTTCATTGTAGGATTTCAACTTTTTTCAATTTTAAATATAAAAGAAACTAAGTTCTCAATATATTGTTATGTTTTATACATTTAAATTTTTATTATAAAAGAAGTTGGTATTAAGAGTCTTGTCTCTAAACCTTGGACCGGTTTTTGGCCATGTGCGAGGGGGATTCACTTAACAGGAGTGTGTGAATGAAGGGCTCTAAATGAACTTAACAGGACTATATATTCACTTAACATTTCTAATTTGCTTGATGTTTTAGGACAGCTTAAAGTTTTAGACTGAAAATATATAGGAATATACATTTCTAATTTGCTTGTTTGTTGTGAATGTTAATCTTTGTGGGAATGAGCACACGACAATCTTTGTGGAGACGACCAAACGACAAGTGAGTCAAACTAAATGAATCATATTTTGTGAAGACAAGATATATATTCTGGAGTGGGTTGGTTCTTGGAATCTATTGGTTAAATAGTTGTTAGATGAATTGCGGTGATTTAGTTAACTTTATGCACTTGATTTGATTTTTCATTCACCTAAGGTGCACATTCTTTCTAGTTTCCATTTTGCTCCTTTAAACTCATTGTTATAGCTGTCTAGGAAATATGATGTCAACTAACTTAAATATTAATTAAAGATTATTCTCACTTTGAATTGTTTATGGACAGCTCAACAATGAGTCTTGTTTGTGTTAATCAAATTGGGTTGTAAGCATATTCATTTTGTTTGATAGCAGCATACACCCCCCTTGAGACTGGAAAGCCACCAGTCCGAATGAGGCATCCAACAGTGACAAGGGTTACTTGCCTATAGTTATCAACTTATCAGGTGGATCTTCTTGTGTATATTCGTGTGATAACAACGCTCTACACTAGTCCATTGCTAAAAATCATAATTATATTTCCTGGTATGGTGCATTCTCCTCTCATATGCATAAGACAAAGTGACTTGTAGCAACAAATGCATAAAATAAAGAAAAAAAAATACCAGTTGCTTAGCAATCGCCTTAACTTGTGCTTCAGAATTCATTTGTAAGTCTATGATATGTATCCAATGCTTTGGAAGCAGAATCTTAATACTTATATACTTGAAATAACAAAGACTAAAGAGAAGGCACATGCTATTATGCAGTGAAGCTGCTAAACAAAGTGAATGTTTCCACTTAATCATAAATCTATAGTCTCAATTATAATTAATAAAATGTGTGTTTAGGTTAATAAAAAACTGGAATCTCTAGAGGCATTTGTTTGTTCCACTCTGGTTAATAAGAATATGGAATCTCTAGAGGCGTTTGTTTGTTCCACTCCCTTGAATTGTTTACAGCACAAAATAAGGTGATATAATAATCAGCCACAACAAGCTTGTTGTGTTATGAAACAAGATCATGGCATATTGAATGCATCTTAGTATGTTAATTTTGGAAAATTATAACTATATTTTAAAAATATAACCAATCAATAATAAGTTATAAAGTTGAAAAACATTATAATTTTATTTTTTATTACTGTTTTTCAATACATTCTTTTTTTTAATCTATTGTTTTGTAATTTTCAATTTTTAATGTATATCTCATTCATGTAATTTTCAATTTTTAATGTATATCTCATCCATTGAATGAGTTAATGTTTAGTATTTAGAATTTTATTGAAGTAAATGGTTATTGTTATAAAATCTTTTGTTTTTATTCAATTTATTCGCTTGACTATGCATTTATATTAAAATTAGGATATCAATGCATGGTGCCTAAAAAGACCACATCTTACACTTAATTAATTTTACTATTGCAAATATATACACAATGATTAAAGAGATGGCATCTATTAAAATTTCATTGTAGCAAACTATTATTGATATAGAATCTTTTGCAATTTATTCAGTGTATTCTTACAATTTTTTTTTTTAAATTAGAAGAAGACTTTACTACTATATCATAAAAACTATAGTTACAAAGATCATATGATAAAAAAGGATCATCCTCCCCCAAGGAGAGACCAGAGTAAAGAAGAGAGCTTGAATCCTGCCTCTGTTTACAAGATTTTTTATGAGACGTCCTACATTGACTTGCATACTTCTAGATTTAGCATATGTTTTGAAAGTGTAGAGAGGATTGTTTACAAAAATATAAAAAAAGATGATAATGCAGAGACATTTGCTAGCTGAATTCTCAAAAAGACGAGAGGTCATTTGCAAATAAAGATTGAAGGACACATGGTTATCTGTGCGCAGGGGCAACATTATCCTCAGTGAGGATATGAGAATCGCGGTTGGTTCCTGGGGTGGTTGAGACCCTAGTTCCTTCCTCTTCCAGATGTTCAGCTATGATTCGCATCTTTGCCACCATGAGTTTGTTCAAGCGTTTGTGATCCTCCATGAGAAGATGGCTTTTGGCTCTGATTGTTTCTTCTGCCTCCTCATCGCTTAGCAAATAATAAGTGAGATTGCGCAGAACCCAGTGAAGTGTGATTGAACGGTCATAATGCTCTGCTTCCTTTTTTATCCCTCCAGGATTATGAATCCATTGTTCCAAGGGATTAATTGGATTGTCCTGGACCGCTACTACCAGATGCAGGCTTCCTCGCTTCACTCACCCATTTCCTGCTGGGCTTGTTTACGTTTTCTTTTCCTGCTATCTCCTGCCTAGATGTCTGAGGCGAATAACGCTGGACAAATTCAATTTTGATGCGCCTGGCCAGCCAGGTAATATTTTCATTTAGAATGTTCGCTTCATGGTGCAGATTAATGAGAGTCTCTTGCATGTTGGACTGGGTCGCGTCCTGCGGTGCTTTCTCAGTCAGGATATGCCCCAGAGTGATTTTCCCTGTCTAGAACGCTACTAGAGTTATGTCATAGACAGCTAGCCTTCCCCACGTAGAGCCTAGGTCAGTTTCCTAGAATTTGAATGCCTTTGTAGACTGAAGGTGATGAAGGGTTTGGTAGCTGCTCCAAATTTCATGTTCCTTCTCCTCTATTCTTCTTCGTACCCCTTGAGCTACCAGATTTTTATATCCTATTGTCGCTTCCGCCGCCTTTAGTTGGTTCATGGTCATGGAGCAGTGCTACTGACCTACCAAACAGCATTTTTGGGTCGAGCCATACTATCTAAACAGATCTTAGGGTGATGGGGAGACAGGGGGAGGAACATATTTTTTTTCCAAGAGACCCATAATGGAAAGTATTTTGTGCCTTCCATCCCTCAGTGATTCTCTAATATTATTACCATAATTAGCATGTACTACCCTGCCTTCCATCCTCCTTTTCCCATGATGGTTGAGTAGTGCAGTTCCCACACATCCTCTCAAATCTGTTGCTGCAGTTATCTGTAACAACTTTATGGTCGAGGATCCTTTTCATTGATCATTGTTTCAGGTGCCATGTACTCTGTATGGCTGCAAGTGGTCATTTGGGGGTTGTTGTCTCTTCGCCACCTACTAACAGTATTCAAGGTGATAGCTTATGTACCTTCCACATCCATTTCCCCATGCAAATACTCTAGGTGTCTCTTATGAAGGTTGTTTTGGAAGGTGGTAAAGGTTGTCATGTCTTTGCGGGTAATTTTGCAGTAGGTTGAAAAGAAAGGCTCGCTTTCCAAGTTCAGCAAGGAGTCATTAATGATAGTAGTGTCGATATGGGTCCATGTGTTAGCCATAAGATCTACCACCTTATTGGCATCATGTCTGACATGGAGGGGTATCAAGTTTGTGAAGTCACATATGAGGTTAGCCATGATCTTCATGTCCTCTTCTAGACAGCTGCTGCTTAGGTTCCTTGTAGACAAACCATGAAGAATTTTGTTGACACTGTGAATGAGGATTTGCGAGTCACCTTCCACCATGATTTGTCTGAAATTTTGAGTTTTGGCTATTTTTAACCCCTCTATTAAGGAAGCTAGTTGCGCAGCATTGTCAATGTTGATATCGATGTACCCTGCGTAGATTCTTAGGATGTATCCCTGACTATCCCTGTATACTTCCCTATAGCCAACCTGCCTGGGGTTGTCTTTAGAGGCTTCGTCAAAATTGAGCTTGACAAAATTCTTCGTGGGAGAGCTCCAACTGGTAAGACTTGAGATTCTATGCTTAGGATTTTGTTGGGGATCAGTCCAGAATTGGAGATTTCGATCCTAGGCCCTATATATGTTGGCCTCCCTTTCATTGATATTTTTGTCATGGTCCGTCCAGGGTTATAGGTCAACAGTTTCTCTTAGGTTGGCTTTGATTTTGATCGAAACGTCCTCTAGAATCATAGCTTGAGATTTGAAGATTCTTCTATTTCTTTCCAGGTTTCCCAGAGAAGGAAAGAAGGAATGAGATGTCAGATTCTATCGATCAGAGGACTGCTGTACCGATGATGCTTCCAGTTGAGGAGCATGTTGTTGATGCTTGAGCGGTCTCTTTTAGTGATCCTGAAGATCTATGCCCCTTTATCCCAAAGCCAATTGACAAAGGTGCAAGAGTTAAAGAGATGTTCAATGTCATCCTCTGCTTTCTTACACAAATGGAAATAAGCTACTCCAGAAAATCCTTTTTTTCCATATTGTCCCAAGCGAGAGTTCTTTTCTTGGCCAGGAGCCATAAAAAGGGAGTCACCTTTGGCCAAAGGTTCATCTTCCAAATTTGGGACCAAATAGGTTCATCTGGTATTTCATTATGCTCTGCTAAGATGGCGTATCCCTCTTTGATGGAGAAGCATCCCTTGGGTAAGTATCCCCATCTCAATTTGTCATTGTTGACCCTTTTTTTATTCTTCTATTATTTGGCTCTTTTGTGATAGATGTCTTGATCTCTAACTGGGGTTGGAGGGGCCAATGGTTTAAGGGATTCCATCTTTCCTAGACGTTGTTTTCAGTCTCATTGTCCCAAAAATGATGGACTTTGTAGATATTCCTTCTTTCTAGTGCCCCTTTGAAGAGGGGGCCATTAAGGAGGTTTTGGGGATTTGGGGCTTGTTGCCAAGATTCTTCCCAAAAGAGAGCACTTCTGTCATTTCTAATTTCCAAAAACTATGGTTTTGGATCAAGTTGTGATTTTCCCACGCAAGATTCCAAATGATGGACCCCTGAACCTAATTATTGAAATGAATTAGGTCATGTTGTTTCCAGTTCAAATTGTATTTGGCATGCCATAGGAGAGCCCAGGGTTCCTGATTGTGAGTGATCCAATTGCCCCAAATTTTGGATCCCTAAGACCTAGATTGCCTTTGATTTTGAGTCTACAGGCTTCGTCCCAATTGACCAATGCCCATTTTCTATGATGCTCATTGCTTCCCCAAAGAAAATTTCTTTGGATATTTCTAATCCATTTAAAAATTCCTTTGGGAGCCGCCAGAACTGAGAAAAGATACAAAGGCATAGCCTGAAGGATGGATTTCACCAGTATTAGCCTTCCTACCAAGTTGAGAGAACGAAAGGACCAACTTGCTAGAAGTTTATTGAGAAGAGTCGGGAGGTCTTCCCAGTTGGCTTGCCAAAGAGGTTTTTTAATTAGAGGGGCTCCCAAGTACTTTGACAGTAGGTTGTTTATGGAGAGACCGAGACAACGTGATATTCTTCTTTGAACTAGAGAAGTCGTCTTGAAGAAGAAGAGCTAATATTTTTCGAGATTGATGCTAGCTCCTGAAGCTTTTTCAAAATGATTGAGAATGTGACTCCTTGAATATTTTGGATTCATTATAAGAAGGGTATCCCATGAGAAGCGTATCATCCGCAAACTGCTGATGGGAACATGTGGGAGCATTCATGTGCAGGTTGATACCTTTGAGGTTGTGATCCCTGATTCAGCCTGAATCGATCTTCCGAGGACCTTTGCCATTAGAATATAAAGGAAGGGGGAAAGCGGGCCACCTTGCTTGATGCCTCTCGAAGGGGAGAAGGCGATAGCATGGGTGCCATTAACAAGGATGGAAAATAAATCAGAATAAATTAGGGCGAGGATCCAACAAATCCATACTTGGATGAAGCCAAAGAATTGAAGGATTATTGATATGTAAGACCGATTGAGTCTATCAAAATATTTTGACATCTTCAGTTTAATTAACCGTCCTCGGTTTCTTGGTGATCTTTAGAGAGTGGATGACCTCATGATCTTGAATGATTCCATCCAAAATCTTCCTACCTTCCACGTAGCCCGACTTCTACGTGGATACTAGAATGGGAAGGAGAGGCTTGAGGCAATTAGCAATGACCTTGGTTATTAAATTGTAGATCACATTACATAGGGAAATCGGTCTGAATTTATCAGGAGTGGAGGGACCGGTTCCTTTGGGGATAAGGGTGAGAAAGGTAGCATTGAATATTGAGAGGATCCCTCTGGTCTAACGTGAGTTTTCAACTATTTCTGGGACTTTATCTTTGATGATATCCCAGTAGGCATAAAAGAAGTCATGGTAAAACCGTTCGGTGTTGGGGATTTCCCTGCTTGCATGGACTTGATGGCAGACTCCACCTCTTGCATGTTCATCGGCCTCATTAAGCCCTCATTATGTTCCCTCGTAAAGAGACATGGGATGTTTTTGGTTCTGTAATCGATAGCTTTCGTTTGATCCACCTGGGGCTCCGATAGTAGTGCTTTAAAGAATGAATTAAGTTGAGTTGATACGTCCTCATGTTGGTGTAGACTTCTTCCATTTTCATCTTTGAGCATTACAATTTTGTTGTGCTTCCTGCACTGGAGCATCAAGTTGTGAAAGAATTTGGTATTTTTTTATCCTTTTAGCCAATTGTTTCTAGATTTTTGTCGTTAGAGGATTTCCCCATGTTTCAGTCTTTCATCCAACTGGTTATTGAGGAGTTATTCTTGTTGAGTGGTAGCTTCCGAGCACCCTAGGAGTATCATTTCTTGTTGAATCTTTTCCATCATATCTTCAATTCTTTTTTTTGTCCTCAAATATGTTACCGAAGGTGGTTCTGTTCCACTCTTGAGTATTTGCTTCAAATTTTTCAATTTTTGTTGAAATATATATATAAGAGAACTTGTTGGAATTGTTACTTCCTGCCACCATTTCTTTAAGTTGGATTTGAAATCTGGGTGGCTGAGCCATAATTTTTCAAACTGAAAGGCTATGTTCTAGATTGCTTTGTCTTTAGTCAATTGGAGGTAGATCAACCAATGGTCTGATCCATTAGCTGGAGTCCCCTCTGGTGTAGAGATCATTTGAAACAAGAAAATGATCTAATCTTGAGGCAATTTGGTGGTGCTTTCCTCTTCTATTATTCCAAGTGTGTATTCCGTTGTCCGTCTCAAGGTCGATCATTCTATTGTTTTCTATGAATTTTTTGAATGCCTCACTATCCCTGTCCAGACACCTAATGCCACCTTTTTTTTCTAGCAGATATGTGACCATATTTAAGTCACCCTCGAGATTCCAATGTCTTGACACAGCGACTATCGACAGGGGTTCACTTCGCATTGTCGTCAACAAACCATCAACCGAACTCCCTTACGCACTGGCCCATAAAGGTTTTACCCTTTCCAGCAACACTCGCAGAGCAAGTGAAGTCTCACCCGAGATGAATAAGGGGGCTGCAGAAACCAAGTTTCCGCAGTGGAGTTGAGGACATGCATCAAACACACATTGCACTCGCAGAAACCAGAGATTATACCTTTCGCATTATGCTAACAATTCATCATTCACATATTGCATCATTCGCAGATTCAATACATAATGGACATTCACATCAACATGATTAAACTACTCATTCGCATGAACAGAAATTACCCAATCACAGAGCATTAACCATTCCGCAAACATTTGTATTCACCATCTAGCAGAAACAAAGACAAAAGATAAAACCATAGTCGAACATATTCATGCATTCATTAAAACCTGCGGAATGACCTTCGCAGAACAGTCAATACATCATAACGCGGATACAAAATGGATCAAAACTGGATCGAAAACCTCTAACAATCGATATGATCTATCAATAGTTGGATGCCCTTAGTTTTACAATCATATTCCTATTTATATGCTACTAAATGGTTACAAAATGGTCCACATGATCCATTTCTAACAAACTAAACTACTTCCGCCCTTTTGTCGGCTCCTTGTTCTTCGCAATTGGACCTTTCCCCTGCAGATGGTCCTTCTTTGTACTGTCAGCTTCCGCACTTCATGCGGACTAATCCCGTGCCAACAGGACCCCGACACAAACTTGTGGCTCGCCCTCGAGCCATCTCAGCTAGACACTGCTGGTGCGTTCACTTGCTTCTTAAGGTCATCGTATTCAATTTTGATCTGGTCGACTACTTCCTTCACTGAAGCTCTAATTTGTGCACATTCTCCCACCTATTGTTCTATTGTGTGTTCACAACCTCTCTGTTGCACTTCCTCCAGTTGCTACTTAACCTGTTTCATTACTTCTATTACCCGTGCGGCGAGAACTTCTGCTTTCGTTTGGAGCTCATCCAAATGTGTGGCCCTTCGCTGCTGTCTTTTGCGGGCCTTTGCGACGCACTGCTGCATGATTTTCAGTTCTATTGTCTTTTTCATTCGTATCATTGGGGGCATCGCTTTGATCGATCCCTTAAAGGACTCTAACTGTGCTTCCGCTTCGCTGAGTTGACCCTTTTGCGCAATCAGCTGGTCATCCTCAACTACACTGCCCCAAAACTCTGTGGCACCTTCTGCGACTGTTTGGGTTGTCTGTTCCATCTCCTAGATCTTTGTCACTGCTTCCTCGATCGCCATCTGCCGACTCTGAATCTGTGTCAGCGGTGTGCTGGGTATCACTCTAGCTTGGAGCATTGCATTTTCCTTCCTTAGCTCGGTGAGAGCCACTCCTAACATAATAGCTTTCGCTTCTGGGTCTACATCCGAATCTAGCGCCGCTTGTTCACATGCCTTCGCAAGTGCTCTTTCTATTTTGGCTTGCTCCTCTATAGCCTTCTCTTTCTCGGCTAGTGCTATGGCTTGCTCGTCTTGGAGACACTATGCCTCCATCTCTCTGGTGTGCAGTTGTTTCTTATACTCGACCATCTTGTTATGCATCGCAGGCGCAGATCTCTGTACTCGCTGCGGCTTGAATTCGATGTAATTTCAACATTGGGAGTAAATTGAAATTTACCATAACTAAGTCAGACTTTTGTACCTCGAGGTCCACACCCTCATCACCTGTTTTCATCGCATGTGATTCTATTTGGACTATCCGCGGTTGTGTGCTGACTTATACCTCGACTCTAGGTGTCGACAGATTTTGTTGAATATCCCCATGCGGTACACTTGATTTTACTACTGCATCTACTAGTGTGGATAGTAGTTGGCCTATCTGCTAGAACTGTTCGACTGAATACTGTGTAACCTAATCGTGACTATCTTCCACCACTTCTGTAATTCTCTCCAGAAGTTTGTTAACCTACTGCGCAATGAGCCCTTCCCATGTGCTCCTGTTGTCGCGGTCCATCCTTTTCTTTGTCCTCATTTCGTCATGTTGCGCGTTTAAGTCTGAATCTGTCAAGGTTTTTGCTGTTGAGGCTCCATCATGGTTGGATTCCTCCTACTTATCTTTCAAAGGGTCATCTTGTCCTACGCCTTCCTTCCGACTAGATGATACTTCATCTACCCTGGTCAAGTTCGATCGAGTTGTGGCCTACCCATTCGACATGTCCTTCTCATCGGTTGGGACTTTCCATTCTTCTGGCCATCTGTCAGTGATGACGTCCAGCTCCTCCTCGGTGAGCTTGTACTACGTCGGAATCCACTGCTTTTCCGGATCCACTCGGGCCTGAAGGAAAATTGTATGGTTTTCGACCGATAGTCATGCAATCGGTTGGTACTTCGGCTAGGCTTGCTCCGTTACCCGCGGTATCATCTGCGCATCTATTGTGATGAACCTGCAAAAATTAATTAATGCAAATACACGAGATATCAGAAATAACAGAACTTGGAATCACTTTTATATTGATCACAGGCCACTTCGAGGGGGCAACCTCCTTTGAGCAAGATCAATACAATTAACTTCACGGTGCCTTCAATGACCTCAACACACACTTATATACTAATTCTATGCCCAATACTATGAGTCAAAACCATGGGACATATAATACTGCGGGACGACTTACAAAGCATATGCGTCCAATACTATGGGTCAATACCATGGGCTAATATAAACTATGGATCAACAAATACTACATGACGACTTACAAAGCATATGCGTCCAACAACAATATACTAACAAAGTAAAGAGAAGGGTTGACGCGAGTTCCTAACATCCCCTCTCCCTTAGAAAAAGCTTTGTCCTCAAAGATTTGGTTGGGGAAATTGATGCAGAATCTGAATGAGTGGTTCCCCGGTAGCATCCTCGGGTTGCATTTCGGGCCACTGACGCCTTTGGAGTTGCAGGGAGGATTGCTTGGAAGGTTGTAGATGAAGAAGAACCATATCAACTGCGTGAAAAGTGCACTCAGAATGGTGTTGATCGGCTTGTTGTTGCAGTCGAATTCTGGCCATGTGAAGATTGTCCTGCAGAATGAGAAGAATCTGATCACGGTTTCGAAGAACCGAGTCAATTTCCTGAACTGGGGAGCTGCTAAGGGTGTATGGAAGAAGAACAGGCGGTGTCTATCCATAGACTACTTCATATGGTGTCCTTGTAGATGTGGTATTGTACCACCAGAGCGCTTTTAAGAAATCCATAGAAATAGTTAGCCAAATCTGTGTAGGGATGGGAAAGGGTTTGAGCAGTCCCGAAAGGAGTGTCGTTTCACCCTTGTTGACTTGGAAAGTATCACAGTCAGCCACCATCTGTTGAATTGTCATTTTCAGTCCCTGCCAAAATAAGTTACATTGTTCCCAGTCATACATTTCGAAGAACCCAGAGTGCCCTGTTGATGAAGAAGCATGGAGTTCATAGAAGAGGTAGCCCTATTGAACATATTGAAACCAATTTGGAACAAGCAGAGAAATAGCTGTAAGAGAAATTGGCTCATCAATTGTGCAAGGAGCATCTTCCACCATATTGTCCTTACCCTTATTGTAAGTGATCGCATAGGGATAACCCATGAGTTGGATAACCCATTTCAGGTGTGTTGGAGAGGAGACCCATTGTTTCAGAAAATTTTCTAAACCCTGGAGATCAGTCTTGATGCAGAAATAATTCCCTAATAGGTATGGTTGCCACTTCTGTACTGCATACAAAATAGCCATCATTTCCTGCTGAGAGGTAGATGCGGCTAAATTCTTACCGGAAAGGTCTCTTGAAGGTAGCAAGCTCATTGGTTCAACAAAGACACCTGCATATCTATCCAAAGAAGTCGTGGAGACTGTTGATGGGTGCATTTGAATGGAATGGAGCTGAGCAATGACACCATGTGAATTCTTCTTAAGGATTTTTTCCAAACGATGTGAACTGATGATGCAGAGAGACCCTGGTTGTAAGCCCATAAATTTGTGTTGTGCCCCATTGACTGAAAATTGCATCCAAAGTTCATCAAAATCCCATAAGATGGGGCCAAGTGTGCGTAACCATTGAACGCCCAAAACCACATCACATCCACATAAGGACAAGGCAAACATGTCAGAGCGCAGGTTATAATATTCCATAGAGATGCACACATTGTGACACTTCCCCTTGCAAGGTAAGGTGACCCCATTGGCAACCATGACTTCGAAGTGGGAGCAAGGATGGACAAAACAATCATCCTGTTTGGCAATCCGAGGGTCAATGAAGTTATGAGTGCTACCAGAATCAATGAGTATGGTAAGAGGAAGCTTCTTGAAGTATCCCCTGACCCGCATTGTTTGTGGGGTGGTGACGCCGGTGACAGCATGGAGAGAGATCTCGGGTATGTCGTCCTGAGATGGAGTGTCAACAGGTGGGTGTTGAATGTCAACCTGATCATCTACTGTATCTAGAGCTTCTTCACCAAGTTCAGAGGCAGGTGGAGAATCCACATCCAAGAGATAGAGTTTTTGTTGAACACATCTATGTCCCCTAGGGAATTTCTCATCACAATTATAACAAAGCCATTTTTCTCGGCATGCTTGCATCTCTGTTTCAGACAAATGCTTGATAGGAGTTGGTAGAGGAGTAGGCGTGATGGGAGGTTGTTGGGAACCCATATTTCTGAAGGGAACAAAGGTGGGTTTGGAGCGTTGTTGATCTACGATCTTGTCCTCGGCCAGCTTAGCCAACCCTAGGACTTCCATCATTGTGTTGGGATAGAACATTTTGACCTCTAAGTGGATTTCATCCTTGAGACCACTGATAAAACAACTCTTGTAGAATTCATCAGACAATCTTTCTGTGTGATTGGCTAGTTTCTCAAATTCCGTCTGATACTCTCTCATTGTGCCAGTTTGGTGAAGTTTAGTGATTGCTCCTGTGAAGTCATCAAAAGCACTAGGACCAAATCGTGGCAAAAGGAGTTGGTAAAAATCTGTCCAGTTTGGCTCGGGATGAGCTTTGATGTACCAACGGTACCATTGAAGGGCTTCCTGTTCCAAATGAAAGGATGCAAATGGAACTTTCTGGACATCAAAAGTATTATGCAGACTGAAATATTGTTCTGCTCGGTATATCCATCCAGTCGGATCAGTACCATTGAAGCGAGGAAAATCAAGCTTCGGCCCACGAAAATTGCTGGAAGAAGAGAACCCGGTGGCTGCAAAAGATTCTGGCTGTTGGTTATTGTTCATGGCTGAATGTTGAAGATGGAGGCTAAGAAATTTTTCATCTAGATCTTGGAGTTTGATTTGGATGGCTGCAAGTGCTTCCTCCATGGTTTTTGCTCCTGCGCATGTGACAACCACAACCATGAGTTTTTTTCTTTTTTTTTGGCGGGGGGGGAGGGGGGGGAATGGATAGAAAAACACAAACAAAAGCTTATTTAGTAAAGAAAAATTTGGATTTGGGAAAAACTCGGATTGGTAATTGGGGTTTAACTAGGATTTGGACACTTTCTAATGGACAGGGAGGAAAAAAATGGAGATTTCAGAAGCGGGGTGAAAGAATGAGAAAATTTGATAGAGAAGGACAAAGAAGCAGAATTAGGAAAGGAAGACGGTGGCAAAATTTGAAGGCGTTTGGGTGAAAATTGAAGGAGTTATGGAAAACCCTAAAAATAGACAAATGTGGGATTTCTGGTCTTGGGAAGTGGAATTTGGGATAGGGTCTTCAGGCATGAAATATGCAGAATGGGATTGCGGGGATGTCAGTGAAGTTTCAGGGAAAACAGAGTTGAAACAAGGGAGATATGGCCGAAAAACAGAATTTTATACTCTTTTTTTTTTCTTTTTTTTTAGAAATGGATCGGAAACGGCGGCGCAAAAGGGATCCGCAACAGATGGATCTGCAACGGCGTGGAAGGGATCGAAAAACAGCTGGATCTGGAATGACTTTCAGAATAGATCTGAAACGGCTGGATCTGGAGTGGAAGTGATTGGCAACAGTTCAGCAGAAAATAGATATGGACCCCGGGTATGTGCGGCTTCCTATCGGTTCAGGGGATTCACTCGGCCACCAATGTTGTTTGACGGCTTGCATATTGGGGCAGTACCCCTCACTCCACGATTCAGGTAAAACTAATAACCGCTTTGCCACAAACGACAGCTCTTGGTTTACCTCACAGGTGGGAACTATTCAATCGGGTAGGGGTCGTTGCCCTTTTTGCTGGCAGGTCCTCTCAATGGGCCAACTACTTTGGGGTTCCTATGGTTCTCCTCACAATGAGTTTTAGAGCTTATGCCCAAGTACTTCCCATAGTTAAGCGAATATGGATTATTCCCAGATCCGAACTTGCAACAGATGCGAAAAAAAAAAAAAAATTGGCAAAAATTCCACCCAACGAGCCCAAGAAAGTACTCTGATACCAGATGTGATGAACCTGCAAAAATTAATTAATGCAAATACATGAGATATCAGAAATAACAGAACTCAGAATCACTTTTATATTGATCACAGGCCACTTCGAGGGGGAAACCTCCTTTGAGCAAGCTCAATACAATTAGCTTCACGGTGCCTTCAATGACCTCAACACACACTTATATACTAAGTCTATGCCCAATACTATGAGTCAAAACCATGGGACATATAATACTACGGGATGACTTACAAAGCATATGTGTCCAATACTATGGGTCAATACCATGGGCTAATATAAACTATGGATCAACAAATACTACGGGACAACTTACAAAGCATATGCGTCCAACAACAATATACTAACAAAGTAAAGAGAAGGGTTGACACGGGTTCCTAACATCTATCCGCATCCTTTCCAACCACACATAAAACTGCAGAACATTGTCTGCCTGCCGCTCTTTATCATCCGTTGCCCATAAGTTATGTTACCATGCTCCTTCACGTACCTGGGCTTCTACGGTGTCCATACCTTGATAGTGGTCAGGTTCCCTCCATCTGGCTATTGCGACTAGCATGATGAGCCATGAGTATGTGAATGGATTCCCATACTCCTGTGCATTGCGTGCATCATCGATCAAGTCATGTAGCAGAAAATTTGACCAATTCATCCGCTCTCCTGCGGAACATAGTTCCGCAGAGGCGATGATGCCTGAATTGCATTCCTTGGGCCTGTTCTTCCATGCCATCTTAACCACTAGTATCTTCACCCTAACCCTGATGGCCTGGTTCTTGATTGTGTGGATTAGGTATCCTCTGAAATTTTTCTTCACCTCGTACCTCGTCTTCAACCTTTCTACGAGCTTCTTGTCACTATCCTTCCCTTAGAAAAATTTGGAAGGGTCATCGTCGTCACTAGGCAGCTCGGTGATTCTTGCGATCAAGTCGATGGTGACAGGAATCCGCTCGTGCATCCATAGGCACCCTCCATGAAAACACGCCAGCAATTTCTTGATGCATGCATTGGCCTGCGCTAACCACCCGAAGTGCGGCATCTGGGTGAGGCCTAATAGCCCAGAACGATCCAATCCCAACGCACATGATGTGGGCTCCTTTGTGGGGGACATTGACATAGGATTCCAGGATTTCTGGGAGAGTCACAAGGTTGTGGTCAGTATACGTTAACTTCTGCAGATTGGACACAATGTTCCCGACTTGAGGAACTCCCTGCAGTACTGAGGGAATCACGATAGTGTAACTTTCATTCTTGTTTACCCGTATCTTTGGTGCTTCTTTCTGACGTGGCGGAACATACTCGGGTATCCTTGGGCCCTGATACCCTGCTTGCAGGACTTCAGCGCCTGAAGTTCCTGCATCTTCGTCGGTGAACCATGCTGAGGCCCGGGTTCCTTTCTTCGGTACGCAGTCAGTGTCTAGCGGCCGATTGGCGCCCCTCTTCTTTCTGACTGGGATATTGTACATTACTTATGGTTGCTCCTACATAACTAGCGTTGATTCTGGCCGCTCGGTACTGGTGCTTAAAACGTAAACTTCCATGCGGCTCTGCAAACTCTTACTTAATCACACAATGCATTTCCCTACCCCTTTGCCTGTATTTATATCGTTGGTTGGCCACATCCAACCGATTTTGGACCATGATTACCAAATCCGGCAATGATTTTCCATATTTGTTGCATGCATTGGGTATTAAATGTCTTTTTTTCATTTTTGTTGTTGTCTGTTGTGGCTTAACTGCTGCATTTATGACGGGATTTGACGCGTTCGCACCAAATCCCACGATGTTGTGATTCCTCTGTCGACCACTACTTCTGTTGCCAACCAATGCTTCTATTGCCAACCAATGCTTCTGTTTCCGACCAATGCTTGCTTATCGACAGATGCCTATTGTAATATTCTTCTTTTTTTTTCTTTTTTTCTCTTTTTTTTTAACTATCGTGTTATTGGATTAGCGGCGCGACCAGCTCCGTTGTGTCACACTCTGTTCATGTTTTCACAGCTCTTGTAGTTGTCGCGGATCCCTTCTGACTTCTCTGGTTTGGTGTCATGTACTTCCTGAAATCATCCATTATTGGGTCTATAATTTATGCGTCCAATGTTCTCACAATATCGGCCTTTACCCTTTCCTTGTGCCTTGGATTCAATCGGTAGGGTCGCAACTTGACTGGCTTCACATCGGGTTTCAGAGGAATCTTCATTTTGCCTAAGTCCCCAAAAATTCCTTTCATCTCTGAGAATTTTGTTGGGAACAAATCCTGAAACTCATGCCATAGATCAGTGATCTTCGTGATACTTGAGTCATCCCAGTAGTCTCCAATACTTGTGAACTTCGTATTCTCCTCCAACCCAATGTTCACATTCTTGATTTTCAGCGGTTGCTGAAACTTGTCGGAAGGTATTTCCGGTGCCTCGACATTGCGAATTCCTTCCGAATCCGGTACATACATTATTACGTAGCCCACAGATCATCCTCATCATTCGGCTCTCTTGGGATATTATAGCACTCCATCAGCATTTCTGGTTTCGTAGTCCACTGAAGTTCTAATGGTTGCTTTGTCGGTACTGCTTCAAATACCTTTTCTCGAATCACTTGCAATGCACTATGGATGAAGGGGTTCTCATTTTAGAATCAAAACGTTTGGTTGAATCCAATTGTTAGTTGTTCCCAAGAAGTCGTCCTGCGTCGCAGTTCTGCTGAGACATACCAACTCCGCGGTACTTCATCTAGTGTGTGAATAAACACATGCACCCATTCCTCTTTCGCTTGTAATCCCCATTTGCTTTCGCACTCATCCAAATGCGCCTTTGGGTCACTTCTGCCATCAAACTTCCTTCCACTAAATCCTTCTGCATCGCCAAACCTAACCGTCATTAGGTGGCGACATAGTGGACAGGTAGTTATGGTGGACTTGTGCGCTACCCACCATCGTGCCGGTGTAGCCTTTAGGGATTCTTCCAAGGCCAAGAGTCGTTGTGATTCCGCTACTTTTTCCTCAAATTCAGTGATAAATGTGGCTAGATTGAGAAATCCCTCATATGTAGGTATCTCGCACTCTTCTGTGTCTACCCGTCATAATGACTGAGTGATTCTTGCACACCTCCGAAATGAGACTTCATGCAACCTTTTCTGCCAGTTTTCAAGTGCTTCATCGGAATCTGATGATGTGAAACTGCTACTGTGCCATCCTAATTCTCCATTCGAAGTAGGGTTGATATAATATTTAGAGATGTTGTATACATTATCCCATCCCTCAATGGACTCATCCCTCGACAGTTCTACATACCTTTGACCTTCTGTAGGGTCAAGAGGTGCGACAACCCTTATCTCCTTGTTCTTGAATGACATAATTCTTTTCTTGAAGTTGATAATGGCTAGATTATCCATCGCCCATTCTATTCCTAGCAGCACTGGGTAAGGGTTGGTATTGTCCACAATTTCTATCACATCGAAATCTGCTTAAATCTTGAGACCCTCAATCTCCACAGGGACCTGGCATAGCTGACCAAGCGGGGTGACCTTACTCTAGTTGTCTAGGCGCAGTTGCACTGGGGACTAGGCCAACTGCGGTTTCCCCATCGTTTCTCATGTTTTTTTAGTCAGGATTTTCACGTCCGACCCCAAGTCCAACATAATGGAGTCGACATCGAACGCTCCAATTTGTGCAGACATCCACATTTCTCGTCCTATTTTTCTCTTATGTATGCGATTAACCATCCACTCCAGCCATGCACCCTCCCATCGATGCAATAGGTTTGCTATCTCTGTCAATGCATCCTGATCTTTTGCTAGCTCCAAGAAACTCTCCAAAAAGGCTCGTAAGGTGTTTTCTTTCCTCTGCAAACTTGTTGTGTGAAATAGCGGTGGCATGTCATATGTAACTGCTTCCTGCTGATGAGGTGGTTGCCTCCACTGTCTTAATGCCTCCTGCGTTTTCAGAAAAGTTTCCCTTGGTCGTACACCAGCCTGTGACTTGTCAACCCCTGTCACAGCTCCTCCTCGCGTCACTATTCCAACAATCGCATTGTGACTTTTAACTTCTATTGAGATCTCCTGTACCGCTGGTGGATTCTGATTCTGATTTTGATTTTGCGGAGGTGGGGGAAGGTTCTTAGTTTGCCACTTCGCAATGAGCTGAGGACAATCTTCAACCCCATGGTCCACAGCGCTGCAATAAGTGCATTGTGGTGCTGGATTCGGGAAATCCCTCTAATAATGCCCCTGCTGCCCATAATTGTAACATACTATGGGTCCTTAACCTCGTCCAGCAATTCCTCCTCGGCCAGCTCCATCGTCTCGGCCTCCGCGGAACCCCCCTCTAGCTCCTCCTCGCGGTGCCCCGTATGGTGGGTACTGCGGTTGATTATATTGTGGCTGCGGATATTGCGGTTGTTGAAACTGCGGTTGTAGATACTGCGGTTGGCTATACTGTGCCTGATCGTACTGCGTCTGCGGGTTATACTACTGTGGTTTTTTATTATACTGAGTTGTTGGTGGGTTATACTATTTTTGCTGCTGCGGTGGCTACTCTTCTCCCATAATAAAATATGTAGCCGCAGTCCTCTCTTGTAATAGGCCATAAGCTCTACAGTCACTCTCATCGTGGCCAACCAATGTACAGAACTTGCAATACAAGTTTGTTGGTTTCAACACTATCTTCTACATGTACACACATTCTTCTGGTCGATGGCCTCTCATTTGGCAGACATGACACCAAGGCAACCCTCCCTGACTAAGGGGATTTGGTGCACCCTATTTCAAGCATTCGTGAAATTCTAGGCATCGATCCTTGTGGTGTCCTTCCGTCCTGCAACTAGTGCACTAGACATCTTCACGGACCTCTTTCCCTTTCTTCATGTCTTTTAGTTGGATCGTCAAGTTTTCCAGCTACGCTTGTATTCGATCCATTCCCAAACCCGTTTCGCCGATTGGTGAAGCCTCCAACTTCATTGCGATCTCCAGCGCTTCTGTCTGAGTCACTACCTTTTGTTGCATTAGTGGTCCGCGAATGTGCGACACCAACCCAGCGATAAACCATTCTTTGTGTTGCATATCATTCATCCCAAAACTCACCTTCGCCATTAGTGTTTTGTATCATTGGTCGAAGTCCCATACTGACTCATTGGGGAATTGTTTGATTTCTTTGAGCTCAGTAATGTACTGCGACTCAGATTTTGGCTTTCTGAATTCATCGATCATCCCTACTTTTATTTCTAGCAATGTCTTCCCTTGACCTCCCGTCGATACCCTAGTGAACTTCATGTACCAATATAGCGCACGACCCTTGAGGCTTGTCGCTATTTGTCCCTTCTTTATATCTTCATCCTGGACCTGCTTCACGGTCCATACTGCTTCGCACACAAACCAGTATTGTTTGGGATCCTCAATCCCATTACCGTGGAAGGTTGGCATCTTTGCTTCGTCACCTGCCATTCATGTATTTCTACTGTTATTGTTTACTGATGCGCTACTCTTACTACTGTTTTGACACGTAGCACAACTCTACGAATAGCTTGTGTTTTCTTTTATCAAATTCTGAGTAGTGCGCGGAGTTGAAGGTACGTTGTAGCTTAGGACCCATCCTTCTCTCGTTTCTTGGGTAGCCTGTTCATTTTCTTCGTCGCAATAGGGTCACTTCCTCCCTTGTTGTCCTGTTTCGCAGTCTTCCATTCCGGTCCTCTCAGAAGACTCTCTCTCAGTCCTCCTCTTCTTCTTAGGATGTCAGAATATCACCACACTCCTCAAGGTACCACACTCTTCGTCAGCTTCCCTTAAAAACTCATCATCGCTCATGTCCATCTACCCCGCATCTTTCTACCGAACCCACATCTATGCGGTACCAACAACTTCCGCACACCGGATCCTCCACTCATCGGAGTTCATCCTAAATATTCCCTTTTCGCAAACGAGCATCTTAATCCACAGCTTCAACAACAGCAAGAATCTCCCCCAGGTCCTTTGAAAAACTTCCTTTCTATGTCGCTATATGATTTGATCGTTTCCACAGCAAACTCGATGATGTACCCTTTTAAGATACTATCTACCCAGAAATCAACAGCTCGTGATACCTTATTGTTGACTCGTTTCAGTTGTCGAATCAACTCTGGATTCCAATGGTTCGGCTCAGCCTCTTGGAAATGGTTCTTCTAAAATGTTAGTTGCACTAACCACTCGTGCAGCATTACTGGGAATTCGCAGAAAAAATATCTCGTGGATATCCGAATAAATGTACTTCTGCAACCAACTGCTTCCTGTCTGTCTAGGGTTTTTCTTTTATCCTTCTGTGAATTCTTCTGCTCTCTTGTCAAACTAGTCTTGGATCTTCGGTTTCGTCAGGTGCCATAGCATATCCTCTCCTTTTCCTCTTCAGGGTCCTGGCAACGGAACCATTTGTTGACACATCGACAGTCGACATAGGTTCACTTCGCATTGTCGTCAACAAACCATCAACCTAACTCCCTTATGCACCGGCCCATAAAGTTTTTACCCTTTCCAGCAACACTCGTAGAGCGAGTGAAATCTCACCCGAGATGAATAAGGGGGCTGCAGGAACCAAGTTTCCGCAATGGAGTTGAGGACATGAATCAAACACACATTTCACTCATAGAAACCAGAGATTATACCTTTCTCATTATGCTAACAATTCATCATTCACAGATTCAATACATAATGGACATTCGCATCAACATGATTAAACTACTCATTCACATGAATAGAAATTACCCAATCACAGAGCATTAACCATTCCGCAAACATTTGTATTCACCATCTAGCAGAAACAAAGACAAAAGATAAAACCATAGTCGAACATCTTCATGCATTCATTAAAACCTGCGGAATGACCTTCACAGAACAGTCAATACATCATAATGCGGATACAAAATGGATCAAAACTGGATCAAAAACCTCTAACAATCGATATGATCTATCAATAGCTAGATTCCCTTAGGCTTACAATCATATTCCTATTTATATGCTACTAAATCATTACAAAATGGTCGACATGACCCATTTCTAACAAACTAAACTACTTCCACCCTTTTTTTGGCTCCTTCTTCTTCGCAATTGGACCTTTCCTCCGCAGATGGTCCTTCTTTGCACTGTCAGCTTCCGCACTTCATGCAAACTAATCATGTGCCAACACAATGATCTTCCTGATGAGAGTCCCTGAACCATTCAAGGTGATTGAGGAGATTGATATTTTGATTCATGATTTGGGGTCCATAGATGGAAGTTACTAGGCCTATTTTATTTGTGCCTAATAGATGGAAACTAGCAGAGAGCGTCCTAGGGATGGCGTCAAATTTCTCGGCACTATTTCATTCGAGTTCCAAAGTAGGGCGAGACATCCTGATGCTCCCACTGCATCCACAGCCATGGCATTGGAGATATTCCATATTTTTTTGCAACTTTGTCCAAAGTTTGGGTAGAGCACTTAGTTTCCTAAAGCATAAGTATGGTTAGCTTTTCCATAGTGAAATTTTATTTTTAAGAATCCATTGCTTGGAGGGGTTGTTCACCCCTGTTATAATCCAAGAAATTATCTTCATTTATGATGGGGAGGGAGATCATAGAATAACTATGTTAGCTAACTGTATTGGCCTAATTCTATCATCATGTTACCCACTTCATCCAGTCTTTGTCTATTAGTCCTTATCCTTTTCTTTTTATCTTCCTGATGCTGCCTTTTGAGATCCTTTTTCCCACTTGCTTTGACTCCCAGAACCAGATCTTTAGATACCGCTTTGGGATTTTAATTGACGAATTTTTGGCTTTGATAACTGCTTGTTTTAAGAGTTAAGAGTTCCATTTGAGGTTCATAGATTGGGATATTTTGTTTGCATGCTTCCTCTATTTCTTGCAGATCAAGGTCCCACAGCTCTATGTCATCCATGTCTTATGGGAGATCAGGCATATTCGTATCTGAGTTGCTTACTTCTGCATTTTTGTTCGGATGAGTGTGTTATGTGTCTATAGGAATAGGGGTTTCCTTTACTTCAGTGGGGTTAGACAAACAAACAAATTGATTATGGCTTGGGACAGCTTTGTCCGAGGGTGGGGTATTCGGTTTTTTGTTGTTCCTTCTTCTGCTAGTCACTTTAGTAAAGCCATTCTGATCTTTGTGTTCTGAGGGATCTGGTACATGGGATTATTTGTTGAGAGGGAAATCTCTAAATAGATGGCCATGCTCATGGCATTTTCTACAACAAAAAGGGATGTGTTCATAATCGAGGGTTGTAATCCATTCAGAGTCTCTATAATCTAGGAAGATTGCTTCTGGAAGGGGCTGCGAGATATTCATGTAGACACAGATTCTGGGAAAGAAGGTATATCTTCCATTATGGGTGGTTTCAGACACTTTGAAAAAGCATCCTTGTGTATTTCCTATTCCCTCAAGGGTTTCAAGATCCCAGTATTCTTGTGGGAGGGAGAAAATTCTTATCCAAACTGGGCTTCTTTGAAGTCTTCTCTCTACGAAATAAATTTTTCTCTCCAGGGACTCGTGTACAGGCCGAAAACATTCAAGAAGTAAGTCCCTCCTTCAAAGGTTGTGATGTAATTGTCTAGATGGTTAAAGATGACCGTAAAAAACCCTTTGGAACCAAGATTAAGGTCATAATGGCCCTTAGGTTCCATTCGTTCTTGATCCACCTTGCTAGGGCACGTTCCAATGGCCATGACCCCATAAACTTGCAAATGATCGTGTGATCATGCATGTATTGAATGTATTCAAAGATTCTTGGGGAGGTTATTTCATACCTTGGTACCGTTGTTGCTTTTGGGATGCATGTTCCAGCTCCTTTCTGCTCCTGGTCCCTTTTGGTCCCAGTTGTCCTTGTGTCAATGGGTGATCCATTGTCCCCATTATTTTTAGGTTCTGCAGTTCCTAATGGGCCTGTAACTTGTTCATCATTGCATGAGGGGTTAGGTTGATCTACATCCTTCATCATCTTTCTGTCCAGCTGTGAGGTTTGTGGTCGCCCCCCTGGCGGGGCCATCGAGGGGAAGGTCAGGTCCACCACTAGATGCCCACCAGTCCTAATAGGGTAGGACCAGTGCTGCACAGAACCCTAAAAAATTTGTGCACAGATTTTTCTCAGCGTAAAATATGGATCGCATCGATCGTTGGTCAGAGAATAGATCTTCCATTCATAAGCTTGAATACATCTTACTTTTAGTGCTCATATATTCTTAAAATTTTTGGACTGTGATCTTTTTTTGGTTGTTCATTACTCCACAGTTTTGTAAATGGTGAAAAAAGGAAATCTGTGGAAGATTTTTTCAATCGACAGTTTCGAACCTTTCAAGCAGGTTCATCCTCACGAGAAGCCAATCTCACTCTCTTCTTTAGCACAGGGAGGTGAAGAGTAATAAATATTGTATGTTTTGTCTTTAGGATTAGGGTTAGGGTTTGGAGCATGTCGGTTAGGTTTGTAAAATTCTTTTAATTTATTATTTTCAAATTTTATTAACATTTGTTTCTAATTGTTTATTATTAAAAAAAATTTAAAGTTAATAAATGTTTGTTTTAAATTTTGTTATGAAGTTTTAAAGTTTATAAATGTTTAATTTAAATTTTGTTAGAAATGTTTAAAGTTTATAAATTTTTAATTTAAATTTTGTTATAAATGTTTAATGTTTAAAGTTTAAATTTTTTTTAAGGTAAGAAACCTATGTACTTCTGCAAAAATAGGATTTAAAAGATATCTTTTGGAGGCATGTTATCCTTGAGCCAATTGATCACAATCTAGAAGTCACCAAATATTTGGAGTTTTGTAACACTTGTGGATACCACCAGTTACAAAAGCATCAAAAGCGCTATCAATTATGCCTTATTATTGGCGATTGGGCCAATATTGGCTGAGATCTTGAACCAGTTTGATTGTGCATTTATATTCAAGCTAGGATATATATGCATGGTTGTTAAGAAGACCACATCTTACACTTAGTTTTATTATTCCAAATATATGCACAATGACTATTTAAGAGATAACATCTAATGACATTTTTGTAATGCATTCTTTTATCCAGCTATAAAAATCAATGCAAAGACATTGTTGTTTTTTAAATAAATATCACATTCTTCAATGTAAAGACACTATTTTTTTTTAATAAATCTCGTGCATTCTAAACACAACACACTTAAACATAAATATTTTTGCAAGAATAGTTCTAATTGCTTCGACATTCATTTATTATCTACATAGCATTGGTAATATTTCCATGCTCATGCAAATTCTTTTATATCATCTTTTATATAATTACAATGTTTTTACAATTCTCTCTATAAAAATATATCAATAAAATCTTTTAATTTTTATTGATCCCAATTTTATTGGTGTATATCTACCATTCATTATTATTAAAATAATATATTAGCTTATTATAAACATATATAACTAAAAAACATTTGTCCATTGGATGTAGTTTTGGTGGTTGGGAGGAATGATTGTTATCTTCCCTACCCAGATTCAATTAATGAAGGGTGAATTTTAATTTCACCCATCATTTTGAAGTGCAATTTTATTTTTACACCTCATTAATATATATATCCCAAGCATATATATATATATTTCAATGTTACCTATTACAATTACTAATTAGTTATTAGTAATTAAATATGTGTGTATATTCTCTTTGTATTTTATTTCTCATATAGAAATTTTGGAAATTTTAATTTTTGTTAATAAACTTCCATTAATTAATATAAATAATAAAAACACTAAAATTAAAATTAATTAACAATATTTTTTTTTCAAACTTTCTTCCCTTCTTTCATAAAATGTATTTGATCACTATTCAACTACTAGTCTAGTATAGTCGTTTTTCCCATATTTTCCATATGCATATAAAGGACTTGTTCTAAGTGGGCAAATAAGAAAGCACCCACTTAAACTAAATTTTAGAAAAGCACCCACTTAAACTAAATTTTAGAAAATTAATTTTCACTAATAAATTCAAAGTATAAAAAGGACTAAAAGTAATTAACAATTTTTTTTCTTTTTTCTCAAACTTTATTTATGTATTATGAAAATCAAAATTTCCAAGTTTAAATTTTTAAAATCTTATCAATTATAAATCTTTTCAATGAGCAACTCTATTATGATTCATAGAGTTATGTAAATCATGTCTTAGTGTCTCCCCTCCACTCAAGATCCCATAAACTTGGTAAATAATTCATTCATTCAAATTTATAAACATGGTTTATAATTGTTGCAGTTTTGCTACAATTTCATATATACTATTTTGAAATCTTTGAATAAATTTTAGCTGTGGAACACTTAAATGTTTATTTTATATTGATATTTTTTGTAGATCAAGTAATAGGTGGAGATTCCATAGCATCTCAATTTTTTGGCTTGATATACTTCTTCAACATTAACAACATACTTCATGTGATGACAATGTCGATGCACCTTCATTTGACATTGCAGCATGTAAAAGAAAACTGCATGAATTTATTGATACACTTCATTCAGGTTGTGAAGGGTTCTCTATGGAAGATACATGGTGAGTTTTTTGTTTGTCAAATACTTGGAAAACAAGCTTTCCAAATATGTTAAAGTTATGGCAAGCCATAATTACAATCCTTGCAAGCAATGTGCCATGTGAACATGGATTTTCTAAGCAAAATTTATCAAATATATAAGGATAATATGCTTTTCACTAACTACATTGGATGCTCCTATGCGAGTATCATTGGTTGGCCCTGATTCATATTTAATAGATTGGGAAAAATATATCAAATTTGAAAACAAGCAAAACAAAGAAAAAATTAAATTGTATTTGCAGTATTTTTGATGGTTTTGTATCCCATATGAGACAAGACATGCAAAGTCTTTTAGATGCATTATATATAAATTTATATCATCATATATTGAACTATATTTTTGAAATTTTTTTCTTCAAAGCATTGTTGTGTTTCAAAAGTCTTATTTGTGTTAAGATAAAAAGTTATATTATGATATGTTCAACTATATTTCTGTAAACTTTTTATTTTTGTATTAAATGAGGCAATATATGAGAATTCAATGTTTCGTATAGTTATTATAAATATTATTTTTAAAAAAATCAACTATTATCATGACGGGTAAAATTATGATTTAAACATGAAATGAAAAGCAATGTTAAAATTAAAATGTCATATAAAAAAATCTTGACTTGCAAGGTAGTATGTCAAATTTCAACCCTAGTAACTACTATTATTTCAATTTTGTTTTACATTACTAGAATTACTATAATTATGATAGCTTATAATTATTATAATAATTATAATGGCAATTTTTTTTTGAATTAAAAATGAAAATGAAAAATAAATAGTCTATAAACAATCATTTAAAAACAGTTTAAGTACAAGGTTGGCAGGCGCGGGAGTAGTAATATTTGACTCCAAGGGGAACAAACAGAGAGAGTTTGCTTGGGGTATTGGAAAAAAGACTAACAATGGAGCGGAATGGCTCGGTCTTATCAAAGGTATGGAGATTGCTAGAGACCTGGGAATCGAGAATTTGTCAGTTATAGGGGACTCTCTAATTGTCATTAGAGAAGCTAGAAATATAGTCAACAACCGGAAGAGCCCTTCCACTAAGATGCACTATCTCCTAAACAATATTAGCAAGGAATTCAAAGACGTAAGTTATCTCCATATCCTGAGAGGTCTAAATTGGAAAGCGGATTGCATGGCCAACAAAGGCGTTGGGCTCACCTATGGATCTCTTGAATGTAACCATGTCATGTTTGACAACACTTGGGTCCCCTAGCCTTAGTTCTCATCCTAGAACGAGGGTTCTCCACTTTTATATGGCTTTATTAACCTGTAGCTGCCATGCAAAAATTATTTTTGGAACTATAACGTTGCCTACTGCCTATCATCCGGATTCGCGCTGGATCCTCACACACTCCTCTATTTATTGTTGTCGGACAGTTCGCCAATTGGTCGGCATGCGAAGCCTTGACATAAGTTTAATACTGGACGGGTTGGCCATTATTCGCATCAGCCCCTGCTTTGTTCACTCTAGACCTATTTGCATTGGAATTTCCTGTTTTTGAGCCCACTCTGTCTGGTGCGGGGGTTACTGCATTGTCATGGAGCACCATATCTCTGGGACTTCTCCACGGGATGGCTTTTAAGATTATGTGAACTGTTTGCGCTACAACAAACCCATTAGAAGCTCTCTCGGTGCCTACAAATGGGCTCTTCCGTTGGCTGAAGGAGATAATTGCATTCTGATGGATGACGAGCAGGTCAGCCCCCCAATGCTTGGTCTTTTTCATGGACGGGTTGGGTCTGGACGGTCTCATGGGCATGGACGGAGGCTTGGAAAAAAGCATGATACAGGGGAAATCATGAAGCACATTCACGATCTAGAAATTCAAATTTGTTTGGTTAGAAATGAGAACTTGGAATTTAAAAGGGCTCTAACCCGTCTATTCTCCTTGGCACAAGCTACCCACATGGAGTTCAAGCTCCAAAACAGTAAATTCGTTGAGAAGGTGGAGCATCTAGAAGAAACTCTGGGTCTCTGTTATCCACACCAGGTTCATAAGAATTCTGATGTTATGAGCAGTAAAATTGATGAACTTGGCAGGAAGATGGACAATCTTAAAAAGGTTATGGCACACTCTGGTACCCATGTCGACCTTAGCAATGAAAAGAACGGGATTGCAGAGTTTGAAGGCACAGTCATGGACATTGGTCTCCACCCTTAGCAGCTCGACGGTTGGCTTCTTACTATTTGGATTTGTTGTGTTTCTACCTCTGTCTTTTTTTTTTATGTTGTTTCTTTGGATACTACAGGCTGGGAACACTACGAATATCTAGCACTCTCTTAGAAATTCCCGATTTTCAGCTTTTTTTGTATAAGACAGTACTGTAGCTATGTTTTATTTCTACATTTTCCTACTTGGTCAGTTTGTAAGGTGTTATAATCTTCATAGAACTGGGAAATTTCATATCAGCTATAAGCTAGAGGAAGATGAACAAGGAGTGATGGATGCTACCCTTAAATGGGAGCAATCTTATCTCTTTTCTATGTAATTTCCGTTTTTATATAATCAAAGCTACCCAACCGTTTCTGTAAAAAAAAAACAGTTTAAATTTGAGGATTCTATCATTATGTGATAACTAATTTTTACATATTTAATACCTTCTCCACTACCAAGCACCTATAGACACATTGAATACATTGAATATTTCAAATGACAATGATGTTTTCTTATCCACATAATATTTACTATTTTCACTTTTTAAATTAATTTTTTTTCTTATCATAAAATTAATTATTGCCACATTTGGTAGTGGCAAACCAATTGAATAACTTCCTTCGAGTGCTCAATCATCTTAATGATTCATTGTGGATCACTTCAAATCTACTAAACTATGTAACAACAATCTAAAAATCTAATATTTATTTTTTAACAAAACAAAAGACTTAATATTACTAATTTTATTTTTCTTAAAGAAGAGGTACCAATTTTTTAATTGGATACCTTACCTCTAGTGGTCATATTTTCAAAACTATAAAATTTATTCAAATTCGGTATTAATATTTTATCTTTCAAAATTATTATTAGTCCCTCCCGTAGAGAGACTATATGTTCCATGTTTATCTATTAATTGACATCAATATTTCAGTTTTTATAAAGTTATGTTAAAATTTGTATTTATCAATGTTTTTTTTTAAATAGTGTTGACATTGTATTGGTGGGAAGGTCTTGAATTGACCATTTTTATCATTGGCGAGATTAAAAAAACTAAGAAAAATACAAAAAATAAACTAACCTTTAACTTTAACCTTACCTTAATGTTAATTGCTATTACACGTATCTATTGTTCTGTCCACCTGCAATGCATTTTCTCATTCTGAATTGTTGTCCTATTGCCATGCATTTGCAAGTGTCCATTGTTCTTTCCTCCTGCCATGCATTTCTTATTTCTTTGCATGCAAGCATGGTCAGTCTGTCCAATGTTCTGTACTCTTGCTAGGGATTTTCTATTGCTTGCTGCCATCTTGCCCGGGTCATGAGAAATTGTTGTGCATTAAGCACACATACATAATAAATATGTAACTACAGAAAACAACAGAATAGGTAGCACACAGCAATCACACAAGAGCACAGAAATTTACGTGGTTCACCCACTGAAGGTAGGCTACATCCACGGGACAAGGGCAGGCATTCTTTATTCATCATCAACATAGTTTACAAACTATCCCGGAGAGGGCATAAAGCCCCAGCTCAATATCTGCCTCAATGGGCCACTTATTTAAGATCCTCCTTCTTCAGTTACACATAACCGATAACCGATTATACCGTTGGTGAAACCACCGTGAACCAACTTGACCTCAACCGTCAATTGGTTGTCACATTCCAACAATCCCCACCTTGACAACAATTTACCTAATACCCTACCCTTGTCCATTTGTGCTTCTAAATATCAAAGCACCCATTTCACTGCTTCACCTGGATTTGCCATGTATCCACTGTCAACACCAACTGCATGTGAAAATATCTCTTCGCATACATCACACCAGCATACCATACACGAGACATATAACCCTTTTCTTCATTACATGGACATCAACCTGAAGAAAGCTTATGATTTTTACCAGTTTCATCCCTGAGTATCATTATCATGTACTCATCCTATGATAACTAAATCTTACCATCAATCCGTCTCTTGTACATTTACGCTCAAGATTGTTTTGCTGCTCCCTGATCCTTCATCTTGAATGTCCATCCGAACCAACCTGTTGAACGTATCCATGCTTGTGCTTGTTTCAAGCATAACGCCAACAATCCAAAAAACACCAAGATAGTGAATACCATAAACCCAATGGTTACACCCACTTCTTGTAAAACCAGGTTCACCATGAAGAAATCAAAACATCTTGTACCAAACGCTTGATCTTGCTCTTCAAGCCATACAATGATTACCTTGAGCTTGCAAACAAAATCTTCCTATGAAATCCTGAGCACCTTCTATGCTCCACCTCGAACTTTACATCCGAAGACCTTAGCCAAATCCGGCCAAGACAACTAAATGAGCCTTTACCGCTCACCTTCAGGTCTATTACATTAGAGTTAACCAAGACTTTCAAATAGGCTTCATTACATGTAATCTCATGGGAAAAATGAGCACAACAACCAACTCATGCCCTACCCCTTTTAGTTTACCTAAATCTACGTCTAGATTTTTCATAGATAACTAAACAACCTTGGTATGCATGCCATTTCAGGTCTTACAGTCATATACCCAATTACATGTAAAAAACTAAATTTTTTACAACTCCAAAAATAATAATAATTTTTCTACCTTTTTCTTTTATTATTATTACACTGCCCTTACAAAAGTTACCAACACTTTCGCTCTCTTTATCCAGCACTTATGGCATTGCTACTTGACCACATTGTTGTTTCTTCCAGGCAACTGGAACACAACAACACCGAACCTCACTGTCTGGCACCTCCGTGCTCCACCAGATCGGATGTGAATGCTCACCACACTTCCGCTGCACTTCCGGAGTAGGATAACAGGCTTTGTATCCCAGCATGCTCCTGCACGCTCTTTGGCTGCGATCTCAGTATCGAGGAGCACCAACCACCTGCAAAGAAATATGTAGTGACCTCCACGATTTTCATCGCTCAAGCAAAGGGGCAGGCATGCTTCCAACAACCTGCATGCGGTTCTTTAGTTCGTACTCTTTTCCGAAATGGCTCTCTATTCAACAAGCTTCCAGCGTTCAATTTTTCAACGCTGCCTCCTCCACAGCACTTCTCGGCCCTTCTCTGCATGAACACAAAACACAACCGGCTTGGCCCTTCTCTGCACTGCACGCCCTTCTCTGCACTATAATGGGCTTCACCTTAGGCTCAGTGGACGGGCAGGCGACTCCTCTGCCAGCAACGGGCTCTTACACGGAACTCTCCACAACTCTCCATGGAAACGGCTACAGCCACGAAAAATGGCAGCTCTTTGTTTTGCACAAGACTGCTTCAGAAATCCACTTCACGTCCGGCGATTCAGGCTCACAGGATCCTGCTCTTCAGGTCAACGGACCATCTCGGCTCTGCAGCGACGGGACTCCTAGCCCTTCCTTTCTGCTTTCACGCGATCTCGGGCCTCTGCGGCTCCTGCACGAGCTCTCTTCTATGCACGATCATCTTCTCCAATGTACTCCTCCGATGGCTCTACGAACTCTGTTCTTGGTGACAACCTTTCTGGTGATGGTCGTGGACTCCTCCACGAAATGCTTCACGCAGCTCTCTTGGTGACAGCCTCCACCGCACAGTCACCCGACCAGGCCAGCACGCAGGAATGACGGCTCTCCAGGACGGACCTCCTTCTGCAGCACTTCTTCAAACGCAATCTCCCTCAGCAATCTCTTTAGGACGACGGACTCCTCCACCAGGACGAGGCAGCCTTTTACCAGAATGTGTCCACTTCACGACCTCCTCAACGAACTTTGGGATATCACCTTCAGTACAGCGATCGCTCAAGATTGCAATTTCCACTTCTCCTTACGCGGCCTGGACTAGTATGCTCCTTCACGCGGGCTTCCACCACTTTCCGGCTCACATCAACGGCGATCCACGCACTTGCATTCAGGAATTAGCTATCTGAACTTACCCCTAGTTTGGATTCTATCACAACGAGGAAATCTCCAACAAACCACAGCACCGGCTCTCTCTTGCGCGGACTCCTCCTCAACAGACCACAGAACCGCTCCTCCTCAATACAACGAAGGCAGCACGATTCTGCAGGAGTGGCACAATGACAGCAGGCTCCATCAGGAGTAGCTCGACGACACCAGGGTAGCTCTTCTGCACTGCACACGACACGGCGAGTCTCCCCGACAGCAGTCTGCAACGAAGATCTCACACAGAGCTTTACGGCTCTATTCAGCAGTCTGCGGACCTCTTGAGCTCGGCAACCACTGGACACAGTAGTCTGCACACAAAACTTCAACGGCCTGGTTCTCCAACGGAGTTCTCTCCCTCCAACGGCCTCTCCCTCTAGACACGGATTTTCTCCTCTCTTCCAGCGTTTCTCTATCCAGGATTGCTCTCCCTTCAGTTCTGGAAGACTTCTCTCGTTCTCTGCAATTCTGCTCTTCACCTGAGCTCTGATACCACTTGTTGTGCATTAAGCACACATACATAATAAATATGTAACTACAGAAAACATTAGAATAGGTAGCACACAGCAATCACACAAGAGACACAGAAATTTACGTGGTTCACCCACTGAAGGTGGGCTACATCCACGGGACAAGGGCAGGCATTCTTTATTCATCATCAACATAGTTTACAAACTATCCCGAAGAGGGCATAAAGCCCCAGCTCAATATCTGCCTCAATGGGCCACTTATTTAAGATCCTCCTTCTTCAGTTACACATAACCGATAACCGATTATACTGTTGGTGAAACCACCGTGAATCAACTTGACCTCAACCGTCAATTGGTTGTCACATTACCACTTGTTGTGCATTAAGCACACATACATAATAAATATGTAACTACAGAAAACAACAGAATAGGTAGCACACAGCAATCACACAAGAGACACAGAAATTTACGTGGTTCACCCACTGAAGGTGGGATACATCCACGGGACAAGGGCAGGCATTCTTTATTCATCATCAACATAGTTTACAAACTATCCTGGAGAGGGCATAAAGCCCCAGCTCAATATCTGCCTCAATGGGCAACTTATTTAAGATCCTCCTTCTTCAGTTACACATAACCGATAACCGATTATACCGTTGGTGAAACCACCGTGAACCAACTTGACCTCAACCGTCAATTGGTTGTCACATTCCAACAGAAATCTAAACTAGCTCTGTAAGTCTACACAATCGATAACACATTCATCTTCTTGTCCAGAGTACAGGTAAAAATCTTGTGTAAAAACAATGTTTACACTTCAACACTGTTTGATTTTTCTTTGAAAGGGATTCATGCCAAGGTTCTTTCATTATTTCTTGGATTACTATAAAGAGCAGGAAAAACTCACAATAATGAGTGTCTGTGGAAATCATCGACATCATATTGCAGTTCCCATTCACGGTATGTCTCCATTTCTGTTGAATTTTATGCTCTCAATTAAGTAACCATATACTAATCATGTGTAATCGATTTCGATTTCGAGTTCCGTTACTGAAAAATGGCGAAGATAACAGTGAATGTTGGGTTTAGATTGGCGGCAGCGGCATGCATTTGTATGTGGATGAGCATTTACATGGAAATTGTTTAGACATTCATTAGAATATTATTTTTTCGTTTTCCAGAAAAAAATAAAAATCTGCATAATGTTTTGGGAAATTGAATACTGTATATTATTCTGTAATTGCAAATTTAATCAAAATCGTCTTTATTTATGACAACTATGTCTCATCCCCCAGAAGAAATAGTTATTTGCAGAATGCAAGTGAAGTTCTATGTACATACAGTCACACAGATAGATTCCTTTGTGATCTGTTAGGATCATAATTTCTTCCTTGATAAACCTTCATATGCAGTTATTTGCGAATACCTTGGGAGCCAAGACAAAGCCAAACCTGGAAATGATCAAGCAGACGAGAAAAGTTCTGGACGACGCCAACAAAATATATTTCAATGGAACCAAGCTTGCATATGCATATGGTTATCCATACCTCAATATCTTCATAGCACAAAGGACCTGTTGATTGTTGTCGGTTTTTCCTTAGGTATGCAAATCTAACTAAATTTCACACTAGGCTAAGCAGGACCTATTTATGTCAATTTTACCTGTTCTTCAATTTATCTTCTAATGGAGCAATGCTTGTTGACTGTTATGATGTGTCACCTGAGATACTGAGTACTACAACAGCATAATAGTGTATCGAAAATGTCCGAGTACTGCAGGAGTGTTTGTAGCAATTCTCTTATTTCAATGCAGCTTTACGGTAGCATTAATGATAGAAGCAGTGCTTCTCGTGGTGGATGTAGAAGTGTTTGCTTTCTTACATGTCATCGGTGCCAAGTTAAACTGTATGCTCGATACCTAATTTCTGGTTACTTCAGAATAAAAATATAATTTATTCTCATTTCATTTTATTTTTTCAATGTGTTCGGAGCAATATCGTATAAATTTGTGCATGAGACAAGAAATCCATTAAAATGTTGCCGTATTTAAGGTTGGTGATTCAGAGTCTAAAATTTTAAGTCATATATTATCTTCTCAATTACTGCTGTCGAGAATTTATTGCAAGATAAGTTTAGTCAATATGTGATCTCTGGTCAATATCAAAAGGTTTAATAGTGAAACAAGAAAGGTTAACATAGGCTTTTACCGAAATTAGTGTTTCATTCATATTCAAGAAAATTTTCCCTTAAAATGTAAAGAATATTTCATGCTACCGTCTTACCTAGAATTAATGTGAAATGCTTTCTGGATGGTAGCTCTGTCGCTTGTCAACCTCGGGATTGTGGTAAGCCCCTTAATGTTATGGTTACATTTCTATCATATCCTTGCAATTTAAGATTCTGCTGTTGATTTTGTAAATGAGATCAGTATTTAGTGATCAAATTATGGCTAGGTGACCGATTGGCTCAAATATAACAGTCATCATTCTGTTTCAGATGGTGTTAGCAATCAAGGTTTTGTGCATTCTACAAGCGTCTGGAACAAAACTAAGGGTTGTGTGATGAATAGCTCTAATTAAGCGCAATCACAATGTTTTCCACAGATCGGCATGTCATCAGAATTCACCTATTTGGCGCGTTGCTTCCTGGCAATATATGGAACGAAGAATGAACGAGTGAGAAAAGCCCTACAATTGACACTTGAGCCATTACTGCACCACCTAGGAACTCAAATTGCTGCCACATTCCCTCTTATTTTCCTCAAGTAAGACCCCATTGTCTGTTGCTATTCTTCTCTGTTATTTTATTTTATTTTATAATTTCTGAGAATTCATTTTAGCTATAAATTTTCATTCTGAAAATCGGTGAAAAATCTTTCTTTAAGGTTTATAAAAAATGAAAATGTCTCCCATGATATCAATGAAATTAAGTTTGAGTGTTATGCACTAAACACATTTATCTGCATCAAGCAATTTGACATGAAAAACTGGTCTTCAATTGTATTGGTGTTACAGATATGATGCATTCAGGCTGTATTACTTTGCTATGTTCACGCTCATGGGGTTTCTTAATGGATTAGTGTTCTTACCCGTCTTGCTCTCTGTGTTGGGACCGGCACCGCTGATCCATTTATTAAGTTTGATAAAAAGTTTGATAAAACAAGAGCTGTGTTATGTAAATTCTGAGTATTTTAATTAAAGCTTTTGCAGTATTATATTTATATATAATTTATTGCACAGCTATCAGTTGGGGCAGAAGCAGCACCAGAATGGATTTGGCCATAGCAAAGCATGAGCATAGATCAAATATAATTTACCATATACAAGGTCAGGTTCACAGAGGAGAATTTACTATAAAAAGGACGGATTCTGGAATGTAAATTTACCAGGATAAGCCTCATTATAAACCAGTAACGAAGGATCTCTAAAGCAATTTTACCATCAATATACCCTTTCCTCAAGGTGCAAGATAAAATTATTGACTTTATACCTAAAATACTATTTTTCCTTCCTCAATAACTATCCTTTGAGTCCAAACTACTTTTTTATTGTAACCTTCATATATTTTTAACCTTCACTACAAAAGTGAATCCTCCTCCAACTCCGTCATAGTAGTGAATCCTCCTCCAACTCCGTCATAGTATGTAAGCTGATCCGAGGTTATAATCTTCCCATTATAAGGAAACATCATTACACGAAAACAGGCAATTGGCCCCTCCTTGCATAAAGAATCTCCTTTAACGAAAGCATAAAAAAACCTACTTAAATCAAATATGATCTAAATTATGTATCTATAAAAGCTAATACAAAAACGGTTAGTCTAAGAATAGTGTGGATATATATATGTGATATATATTTCCCGGGGGTTCCGGGTGGGACCGGTTTTTGCTATATTCATGCTACGGATCAGATGGTAGATCGATGATTTGCTTCTAAATATAATATCTATGCCATTTCGTCCATTTAAATGATAGGAAGTGTATGCGTTTCAACAGCTTTACCTATTAAAAGCAGCCGTTCTTAGATCGATGGATCCAGAGAATCCGTTGACGCCGCAGCGGGAGAGGCGAAGTAACTTAGAGTGGAATCAGAAGCACAAGCCGTAGAGCTAGCGGGGAGGAGACGGCACTGGTTTCATGAGTATTTTGTGAGAAGAATTCAGCTTTAGGTTACCTGTGAATGAAGGAACAATTTTGGGGACAGAAATCGCCCTCTTAAACAATTACAATAATTCCTTTAACGGTGATATAGGGTAGGGTCGATGCCCTCTTATATAAGAATTCTTAGGACGCGCTTAAATTTAGGAACTTAATATTAGTTCTCCTTGTCTTCAGCGGACAAGCAATTACCTTCTATTTTTAATTAGTAGAATTTAAAAAAAAAATAGTTATATTTCAACAAAAATTATCAAAAGTTAAGTGAAAGTACTATAAATATAGTGAATTATTATTATCAAAAGATTTAAAATGTCGAAGCTTAAGTAAAGCATTAATGTATAAGGAAGAAATAATTAAAGCAAATCATTTTCGAGAACCTTTTACTCATGTACCCACTAATTATCAAAGAAGTGAGCAATGAGCTATGAATTCTATATAAAAATCAAAATTTTGGATTAAGGGTGTGTGCAAGAAGATGAGGGTCACTTTAGATGCAATGCTACTTTTTTCAAATCTCGTTCCTGATACCTAAAACATAACGTGTTTATGATATTTACCCCCTGCCATGGTAAGACCCGAGCCTAACATGTCATTGGACATGTAGGCTAGGTAACAATATCGCGTACGCGTTATGTAGTTAAAAAACGCGTACGCGTTATGTATTTACAAATCGCGTACGCGATATGTAAAACTAAAAATGAATTTAAAAACACAGTCGGCCGATTGCCGACCACCCGCGACACTCACGCATCAAAAACGCGAATAGAGGCGAAATTGACCCTAGACGAGGACGCTTTGTGGCCCACTCAACTATCTGTGTTGCTCGATTCAGCTGGAGAGGAGACAAATTCACCGGTGCATTCTCATCTAGTCAGGTAATTTATTCACCCAAATCATTTTTTTGTGATTTTTTAATCCAAATTACTATTTTTTTGATTGTTTAACCTAGTTTTGTAATATTGATCAAATTGGGAATAACCCAATTTGTAATTAAATTCACACCTCAAAATGAAACCCTTTTCACAAAACTCAAAACTTCATAATCAAACCAAAAATTGAAAAAATTAAAACTCCCCCCTTTCTAAGTCACCCGACACGAGGACACGGGACACGAGTGTCCCCACCAGGCTTCAAATTTGAAGCCTTCAGGCCACTTCAAATTTTACCCACACGTCATAGAAGGCCACTTCAAATTTTACCATGCAAAAAAAATTTAATTTCATGGTAAGCCCTTCAATAATTAAATTAACCACTACTGTTTAAAATTGCAACAGAAGGGTAGCTTCAAATTTCACCCATCAACAATTTTTAGTGGGAAATTGGGAATGCGGCTACTAGCTAGGTGACTTGGGAGTGGGACTCGCTTACTCTCCAATATCCACGTGTTCGATCATCCATGGATCATGGACCATTGGGCCTCTAATAATATCATTGAGCAACTTACGTGGACGGGCTTACACTGAGTAGCCCATGGCTTGAACGCTTCGAAGTTCTCGTGTTTGTAGCGAGCGCTTACGTGTTTAACACATTTAATGGCATCAACAAAATTATTAAAATCTAATGTTAATGGGCGCTCTACATAGAAATTGGAATGTCAACATTTGTGAGTACAATAAATATGTGGATGATTTTGGCCTACTACAACTTTAATATATTGAGTGGATTGATAACCTTCACAATTATATAAGAGATTGTAGCTATGACTAGGAGGAGAGTTAACAATGCAACAAAATCAAGTAATCGAATTTTGTGCATAAAATGAACATAAGACTCCCACCAAATTTCACTGAATCTACGTCTTAACAAAAGAACTCATCGTTTCACGGGATTCCACCCCATCAATCCTTTTAACAGTAATGGCCATAACAGTTGCTACAACCCTAGCGCGAGAAAAATCAATCGAGCTACGCATGACAATACTTGAAACCAGACTTTTTGAACTCCCTATTACGTCATAGGAATCAATACTACTTTCTCCACAACATGTGGCACCCTCAATATCTTCCATCACCGCAATTTACATTTGATAAAAAACTTGTTCCCAAATAGTAATTACCCCATTCTTTGCTCTAAAAAGGCCTCGGTTAACCTAGAATCCAATCCATACAACATGAACACATCCATATATACACATAGAATAAATATTAATAAATTTCTCATAGCCCTTCAATAGTGTTCAATATCTCATAGCCCTTCATAGTGAAATGGGACCCCACCCTTCAAATTTGATCCCTGGTCCCCACTAGACACGGTGACCCCCGGAATTATGACACGTAGGACACGGTGACCCCCGGAATTAATATATTTTTAAAATATATTAAAATTTAAAAATATAGACATATAGATCATCCAATAAAATTTAACATTTACAATTACAAATATTCAATAGAAATTACATTTACAATTACAAATATGAAATATTCAATAGAAATTAGATCATTCACAAATCACAACACATTTGTCATTCACAATCACAAAACACAATGAGACATTGAGACACATAGATGCAAACTCATCACTGCCTTGATCCTCCTCCTCCATGCCTGAATCAACAAACTCATCACTGCCTTGATCCTCCTCCTCCTCGTCTCTGCCAATCTGACTAACTTACTTTTTAATTGTCAAATGTTTAATTTTAAGTTTTAAATGTATGTAAGTAAATGCCATTAAATTGCTTATGTGAGTTTGATTTAATACATGTTCAATTTTGAAGAGACGTCATTATATACCATGTATATGTTTCTAATGATTTTCGTATTAATGTCTTTATTGCAGTTGCGGCTATGGATGCCAATGCCGAAATATTGATTGAGCTTGCCCAATTGAGGGGCATAAGTGAAGCTTTTAGTGGTGGCGACAGGATTCGCCGTTCACTTGCATCAACCTTGGATGCAATTGTGGACACAATTACACAATCTACGAATGTCCTGTATGATATTGCATCTTACAGAGAAAGAAAAAGACAACAATATGCTGATGGACTAGATTACAATGCAGTAAAAAAGCTAAAAATATCCAAAGAGGTTGTATTTGCATTGTTTAGGGACCCTCGGACGGGGGAAATCCCTAATGCAAGCAAGCCGCATATCTCCATTGAGTGGTGCACGTTTCAACCATTTGTTGATAACTGGATGGACAGATGGTACATGGTTTTTGATATGCCACCACACAACAACAGGGAAATTCCCTTATATTTCCTTCGAAAGATGTATGCAGAGTTCGTGTTGCATAAACACGTTAACTATTTTGACATCTTACAGTTCCAGGGGATCGGTGGGGGGATGCCCCAAAACCGACCCAATGCCAGGCTTCGAGACCAGGATCGCCCTATCCCTGCACCTCGCAGGCAGTTGTCTGGGCCAGATGTCCCACCAGCACATCGCATTATTCCGCAGACACGGGATGCATTTTTGAGTTTGGCACGGACGGTTGTTCGCCATGGCAGGATGGTTCAACATATGGGTGAGGAAGGGACATCTGTCCCTGGTGTGGTACATACACCAGCTCGTCACCATGCAGGACCATCAGCTACTGCAGGACCATCAGGACCATCCACTTCTGCAGGACCATCAGGACCATCCACTAGTGGAGGACCATCAGCTATTCCCCATCCTAGTACTGATCCTCACGAGTGCACGTCATGTGGTCGTCCCTGCTATGGTATTGCATCAGATGTTGCCTTCAGTGGCTTTTTGAGAGAGGTATCTTGATGGTTAATTGTAATAAATTCTTCATTTATTTTCGTCTTTGTACACATATATATAGTTTGAGCTAATATATTAATTTTGTGAACTTGCAGTTGATGATGATTACCGGCAGTGACGCCCCAGAGCCGGATGTTCCAGACTCGACAGGGGGGCATGATGCTACCCATTCGGCAGGCCCATCTTATATACCACCTATTGCCGTATCTCACACCGAGGTAAACATTTTAAAATTTCAGTTTTTTAATACTTGTTAATTTGTTAATTTCCACATACTTTACATTTTAGTTCATTAATGCTATATACGGTCTAATATTTACAATTATTAAACTTGCAGATGGCAGATCCTTCACAGGGGCAAGGTAATGTGGAGGTAGTGCCCATGGTCATACCGTCCCCTGAAACGTCTGGGCTCCAGGTAAACAATTAAAAATGACATTTTTTAAATACATGTTTGTTTGTTGAATCATGCATGTCTAACTACATGAACACTTGCTGACTGTAGGCACCATCCGACACATCTGGCCCATTGCCTGTATTTGCATCTCCCTCCAGGCCATTCGTGAACAAGGGTCGTGTGTATGTGAGGCGTTCTACTCCGAGAAAGACTCCAGCTGCCCACGACCATGGGCTTACTCACACCACGGTAATGTATATCCTTCGATGATATTTGTTGTTTAACTTGAAATCCAGTGCATAAATCGTTTTTGTTAATGTTTGAATTGCATGTTTACTGCAACAGGAACCCGAGTTGTCTGCTGAGAACCTTGCATCGATGGTTGATGCAGCAGTTAGTGCCGCATCTGCAGTGGCGACTGATCACACACAGGTATGTAACTATTTCAACATTATCTTTACATAGTTTATTATTGTTGGACCTATTGTTTATTCATGCATTTCTAACTATTTCAACATTTTTTCATTGTAGCCACCACCAGCAGGAGCAGTGCCTGGCCCCCCTGGTTCAACCATCCTGGATGTTCAACCGACGGCTCCATCTGCTACACAAGCAACACAATCTCCTTTGTCAGTTGAGGTGAGATGTCCTTCAGTGACCAAGTGTTTCATGCACTTTCCATGCACCAGTTGATAATTGTTGAGATAATGTATTAGTGTACATAGTTAGTTGAATTTAACAATTGATATTTAATTTGCAGGATCCAGGGATGCACATTGATCCTAGGGATGTGCCTAGAGGATCAACGTCGGGAAAGAACAAGAGAAAGCTTGAGTTTTGATACTTTTGGATAGTTTTGGACACATGTGCTTTTGGATACTTTTGTATATATATGTACTTTTCGATACATTCAGTTTTGGAGACATGTACATTGACTTTATTGTGCATGTACTTTTGGAGACATGTACATTGACTTCATTGGATACATGTACTTTTCGATACTTTTGGATATACATGTACTTTTGGAGACATGCACTTTTGGAGACTTTTGGATATACATGTACTTTTGGAGACATGCACTTTTGGATATATATGTACTTTTGGATACATGTACTTGTGTCATTCTAATGTGTTGATTTGTGTGGATTATCTTTTACTCATGAATGCACTATGTCAAAAGAACAAACTATTATATTCAAAGGTTTCAACGAATTCACTACATGCATGCACTAATTGGTATCTAATTAAAATTTGTGATTTTGGATGATCATTACAAGTTATGTCAAAGTTCTTGCTCGTGTAATTTAATCAAACTAAATGCAATACAATGTTTTCAAGGTTTCAATGAACTCACTCATGAACACCCATTGCCATCAACTACCAATGAAAGTCTAACATTATGAGGTTCTTCTTAAAAAATGTGTAATATTTCCTTGATGATCGTAAATTGAGAACCATTTGTAGCCACTCATATAATACCATCTTCACTTATCTTTGTACATGATAATCCATATAATGTGCTATGTTTTTTAACCTAAACAATCATCAAAAACCTAGAATTATAGGGATATGACAAAGAACCTTATGGGGCACCTTATATATTAACCTTGTGTATACATTAGGATCTTTGTCATACCATTGTTTGAAATGTCATTCAATACCTTCAATTTTATCAACATCAAATTAGTAGACAAAGTGACCCATCTTTGATCTCTTGTATAGGCCTTTGTGTGCCTTATCAATAAGATGTACATCATGAATATTATCATAGGTCTCATACATAGGTGCATCCTCATCCATGCAAACAAAGGTGTCATGGATCAACCTATTATCCCTTTATTCTCAATAATATTAGTATCATTATCTTCCATAGGATCAAATTCAACTCCATCACCCCCCATTATTACTACTCTAAATTACAGCCTTAGGATTTTTGATCATGTGTTTTTGTCTCTTTAGGAGTTTTGAAATATTATACTCTTTCAAAAATAATATGGAAGTTCAAATATTTAAAAGTGGCTTAAATTATAAAATGGGCGGAAATTCACCAAGTGTCCCTGAACGGCATTTTCATGCGACTTGCAACTCGACATAACTCGGAAACTGGACGTCGGACCGACGAACCGTCGACTCCGTTGGTCTCCTGGCATGCGATTACCTCTAGGGGGCCCTCTCCCTCGTCTCCCCATGGCCCAGTGGCTTCATTGTGCATTCATTTCGTAAACTAGGGTTTTGCTCAGTGTAATTGCATGCAATCTCGCATTGGTGGGTCAACTCTGCAAAAACCTCCCCCGAGCCAGTGTTGGCAGTGTTCCCACGTCGGCATTGCCCACACACACTTGCGGGAGCCAACGGCACGCAATCTTCTTGCTCCGTTTGCTTTTTGGCTCCCGGACGGAAATTCACCAAGTGTCCCTGAACGGCATTTTCATGCGACTTGCAACTCGACATAACTCGGAAACCGGACGTCGAACCGACGAACCGTCGACTCCGTTGGTCTCCTGGCGTGCGATTACCTCTAGGGGGCCCTCTCCCTCGTCTCCCCATGGCCCAGTGGCTTCATTGTGCATTCATTTCGTAAACTAGGGTTTTGCTCAGTGTAATTGCATGCAATCTCGCATTGGTAGGTAAACTCTGCAAAAACCTCCCCCGAGCCAGTGTTGGCAGTGTTCCCACGTCGGCATTGCCCACACACACTTGCGGGAGCCAACGGCACGCAATCTTCCTGCTCCGTTTGCTTTTTGGCTCCCGGACGGAAATTCACCAAGTGTCCCTGAACGGCATTTTCATGCGACTTGCAACTCGACATAACTCGGAAACCGGACGTCGGACCGACGAACCGTCGACTCCGTTGGTCTCCTGGCGTGCGATTACCTCTAGGGGGCCCTCTCCCTCGTCTCCCCATGGCCCAGTGGCTTCATTGTGCATTCATTTCGTAAACTAGGGTTTTGCTCAGTGTAATTGCATGCAATCTCGCATTGGTAGGTAAACTCTGCAAAAACCTCCCCCGAGCCAGTGTTGGCAGTGTTCCCACGTCGGCATTGCCCACACACACTTGCGGGAGCCAACGGCACGCAATCTTCCTGCTCCGTTTGCTTTTTGGCTCCCGGACGGAAATTCACCAAGTGTCCCTGAACGGCATTTTCATGCGACTTGCAACTCGACATAACTCGGAAACCGGACGTCGGACCGACGAACCGTCGACTCCGTTGGTCTCCTGGCGTGCGATTACCTCTAGGGGGCCCTCTCCCTCGTCTCCCCATGGCCCAGTGGCTTCATTGTGCATTCATTTCGTAAACTAGGGTTTTGCTCAGTGTAATTGCATGCAATCTCGCATTGGTGGGTTAAACTTGCTCACCTTGCAAACATCATCCATCAAACAGAAATTTGATGGAGTTGAAATCAATGGATTGCTTGTCAAAATAGGCATTCATAAGTTTGCGTAATTGAATACTCCTCTTAATCCCTAAAAAATACTTCATTCCCATCCTGCAGATCCCAAACAATGTCAAAGGTAAGAAGGATTTCCATATAATCCAAATATATGTTTTTTTTCAAATATATTTTACATGGAAACATAGCAAAATGGAATCTAATATTTCGTTTGCATTCGGAAGAAAAGATTGGCAAGGCCAACATTGGCTTCCTTTTGGATTAATATCTCCATTTATAATTCCATAGATTTATACAGTTGTCTTAATCCTAACTGTATACATTGCATGAGAATAAACACCATCAATCTCATTTTTGAGAATAAAATGAACATATATGCAATGGTTTCCCTGAAAGATAATTAATGGGGCACTCACTATTTGTTGGCATGTTCCTTAAAGGCGAACCAAACCCTCATGTCTCACTAATAGATGACAATGGTGATCAACTTGTAATCAGTTTGATGGTTATTAAAGGATAATATCTAACACTGGATGACCAAACATGGAAGAAGGTTGGTTATGTATTTCAAGATTAGACTAGGTGAATCTATATACCACTTTACAAACTTAGTTTTCGATACAAACCTCAAACTACAAACAATGCCAAAGAAGCACCCATCAAAGGTATGATACTTCAAGCCTCATTGTGAACATGAAAAGTTAATGGAGATCATTAGTAATAGACATGATCCAAATGGTCTACTTAGATGACCATAGGTAAGTAGATAAGTAAGATTGCCTAACATGGTCACTCTTGTGTTATATTCCAAGGTATATGGGTTGTTTGTTATTTTTGTTAATTTTTCAATTCATTTATGTAGATTACTCATATTAAATTGTTTATAATGAATTAGTCTAATAATGGTGTCCTTGTATGTGTCCAGATTATCCAAAGAATCATAAGCACATGAAATCCCATCAATAAGAACAATGGTCTTTTTCAACACCACCACAGAAAAAATCAGAAAAATGAAATGACCTACTTCAAAAATTATTTTATTACTTATTGTGCATGGTCCATCAAACAAAAGGTAAACAAACACAATTATATGGCCTACAATGTAGGTCTTTTGATGCTCTATTTCACAAGGTTTTAACAAACACACTTGTTGTGATCATCATTAAAGTCTACAATTTCTTTCAATGAATGTGCCAAATTGACCTAACAATATAGGAAATTGAAAACCACATCCATTGAAAGGAATAATTCAGTTTTTTTTGTCATGAATTAATTTACTATCATGGATTTATGGCTCCCGGCAGTGTTCCCACGTCGGCATTGCCCACACACACTTGCAGGAGCCAACGGCACGCAATCTTCCTGCTTCGTTTGCTTTTTGGCTCCCGGACGGAAATTCACCAAGTGTCCCTGAACGGCATTTTCATGCGACTTGCAACTCGACATAACTCGGAAACCGGACGTCGGACAGACGAACCGTCGACTCCGTTGGTCTCCTAGCGTGCGATTACCTCTAGGGGGCCCTCTCCCTCGTCTCCCCATGGCCCAGTGGCTTCATTGTGCATTCATTTCGTAAACTAGGGTTTTGCTCAGTGTGGGAGTGTGCAATTTTTGCACACAGGGGTCAACTTTGGAAAATCATCCACCGGGCAAGTATGGCTAGTGTTCCTAGCCCGAACCTGTCTAGACACACCTGCAGGACTCCCCAGAACCCGGTTTTGTTGCATGGTTGGAGTTCTATGCCCCCGGTAGGTATCCAGCAGGTGTCCCTGAAGGCCTTCTGGTAGTGAGACGGGACGAGCCATAGAATGAAGACCATGGCTCGGATCGACGAACCGTCGACTCCGTTGGATTCAGCACACCGGGATAGTGCCAGGGATGCCCCTCCCCTCCTACCCGGTGGCCCATGTGTCACCTTGCAGGTCCATCTTGGAAACTAGGGTTTTGCTCAGTGTGGGAGTGTGCAATTTTTGCACACGGGGGTCAACTTTGGAAAATCATCCACCGGGCAAGTATGGCTAGTGTTCCTAGCCCGAACCTGTCTAGACACACCTGCAGGTCTCCCCGGAACCCGGTTTTGTTGCATGGTTGGAGTTCTATGCCCCCGGTAGGTATCCAGCAGGTGTCCCTGAAGGCCTTCTGGTAGTGAGACGGGACGAGCCATAGAATGAAGACCGTGGCTCGGATCGACGAACCGTCGACTCCGTTGGATTCAGCACACCGGGATAGTTCCAGGGGTGCCCCTCCCCTCCTACCCGGTGGCCCATGTGTCACCTTGCAGGTCCATCTTTGAAACTAGGGTTTTGCTCAGTGTGGGAGTGTGCAATTTTTGCACACGGGGGTCAACTTTGGAAAATCATCCACCGGGCGGGTATGGCTAGTGTTCCTAGCCCGAACCTGCCTAGACACTTTGGAAACTAGGGTTTTGCAGGTCCATGATGATGATGGCTTGGTCTAAGGTGGTGCTCTCAACTAGCTAATTCATTATGAAATATTTAACAAGACATGAATTAAATTTAATATAAGTGTATTGTTTAATATAGTGAGCATGAATTGAATTAATTTTGTTGGGTGAAGCCAATAACCAACATGATGAACATAATATAATTTTAGGGTTTACTGATCATATGTAAAAAATGGATTAAAAAACACAATTATTATAATTTTAGTTTAATGTTTATCCACTTTAATCCATATATTTTTTAGTTTTGACTATGAATACACAATAATTATTATATATATATATGTGTGTGTTTTTGTGTGGATAACTTAGAGATGTATAATAAAAATGGGTAAAAGGTGGTTGTCACTAGAGACTTTCATAGTTGTATAGTGAAAATGTAATAGCTATTAAAATTTGGATTAGAAAATTATTAAAGAAGATAAATTCTATAGAAATGGGTAAAAGGTGGTTGTCGCTAGATTAAGAGAGACTTTCATAGTTGTATAGTGTACAATTGTCTAGTGGTTATGGCAGTGATGTGTAAAATCTTATGATCACATGAAAGAGATCACAAATAGGTTCATAAAACTAAGAACAACAATACTTTGAGCAATTTTTCAAAGGAAACTAGAATAGAGCCAGTAAAGAGAAAAAAATACTAAAAACTTGATTTCATACTAAAATGAATGAAAAATGGTTTTACATAAAGAAATTTGAATTACTCAAGGAACCAATTCGATTGTCTAGTGATTCATAAGGATTTAGTTGGGCTTAACATAGAGCTTAAATGCCCTTAAAGTTAGCTAAGCAACCTCTCAAACATGATTAATATATGGTTTACTGATCATATGAACATAATATAATTTTAATCCATCTCTTGTAAATTTGGCATATCAAGAACGCAAAATTGACATATTCATATGAAACATACATGTGAAAATTGAACATATATCAATATTCAATTACAAATAGTGAAAATAGTATAGTATTAAAAGTATGTAACGTACCTCATCATGCTAGATCCCACCTATTATCATACAACCAAGCCCTCCGGATCATCTCTTATACTGATGGTCTCCATTAGTCTCTCGTGCTCTGTATCCGGTAAGAAGTAGCGTACCTTCGATGTATTTCGACTAGGCATTGTTCGTACCTGAAGGTTTGTGCCAATGATTAAGTTGGTAAAGTGATATACACTTGCACCTGGTTTGTAATCCCTATAAACATATCCACCCTTCTTTCTTCCATTGTTGTCCCGTGTCAAGTATTCACCTTTAACAACCATAGAACCAGTTGGAAAGTGGTTGTTTTCATCGTCAGTCATGGACACAATGAGGGTTTGCTTTCCATCTATACAGCGTGCCAACCAGTATTCATCACCCCATTCAGTATCTTTTGAGGCAACCACTGCGTATATGTGCCCTGCATTATATGATTGTAGGTATATGATCAAAATATTTTTCGTGCGATACAAGGCCATTAATGTGCATTTGAAGACTACGTAAACAAACAAAAAATGTTAAGGAAATGCATCATACCGGGTTGTACAAGGTCTGATACATGATCAAAATCTGCAGAAATAGATGATTGGTCTTCTTCCAATGGAGTTAACTCAACAATTGCACGCTGATCAAGTGGAAGTGATATGCGATCCCATCCATCAACCCAATCCAATGATTCACACCCATCCCAGTCACCATCACAACAAGGCGGGCAAAAACAAGCAAGTTTTCTGGTCCAAATTTCAAATACTGGGTTATCAGAGCTTCGAACCGAATGAAAGCCACGAGTCCCAGGCACAGTCTTGCATTCCCATGCATGTGAACGATCTATGTCTACCACCTCCCAAAAAAATCTCTCCACATGTCTCTTTCTTGTGGATTCTACTCGCATAGTTGATTCCTCTCCCATTACTGACGTGCACCACCTGACTATAGATTGAGCATTTAGAATAGTAGATTCTGTAGATACTTTCAATTCCTCTCTTCGTAGGGCTGTTTTGACACATGCTCCGGCTCCATCATGCTCTCCTTTACCATGCCCAGTCTCAAAATAGTTCCACATATGTGGCACTTTGTAGTTTTTATGCAATGAACACAACCACTGAAATATGCGTGCATTTTTGAACTGACCAGCACACCCATCAGACCAAATCCAGTGTCGGTCCATCTGTATGTTCCTTCCCTTCAAGTGATCATAGAACATGATGAAGCAATGACGTACATAGTGGAAGTCGTGGCACCTATCATCACTTATGTAGAAGTGATATTCCTTCAGAATTTCTCTTTGCTCTTCAGTGTTATTTGGGCCATGCCTGTATGTGATATAGACCATCAAGGAAACCTGCTCAGAGTGATAATACTGACTTTGGATCTCATTTTGAGGTTGCAGAGTGTAGTTCTCGGCAAAATCAACAACTGAAAGTATAGTACCAAGGGGAAATGTATCTCTGCATATTCTAAACTTCTCATCCTGCCATCGTGCCACGTGGACATGCTGAACATATTGATGTGTCTTTTCAATAAATTCCTTGATGAAGTCACTAACTTGTACCTGGTGACACAAAATGATCTCAATGTCAGTTTTTTGTTGTAAGTAAGGATTGAAATGTAACCGTTACAACATAATTTTATAGATATAAATGCATACCTGAGATGTCACCAATTGTATTTTTTTGCTTTCTTTCCCTGGGACTATTTCATAGTTGATATATTTGAAACTTTTCATGTCTGTAACCATTTTCCCAAATTCACTGTCTCCATTCTCGTGCATACATTGGCTCAATAATGCCATTCCAGCACAGTTGGAGCATGTTCCATCCAAACAAGATTTTGCATAGTATGTTTGCCCCTCGGGCCTATTGCACATGATGCTATGAATGAATTCTCTTGATGAAGTCGGTGGTATTGTCATGGAGCAATCCTGCACAATGTTAGTATGCAACACACGACGAATGTACAAAAATGTTTCATAGTAATATTCATATTCTACATGGTATCTACAACAACAAGTGTTACGAAGAGTATTTATTCTAACATACCATGGCTTACATTTCTCAAAAGATCTTTGCCCCAAGTTCAATTGTCTATGCTCAATCTTAAATTTTTCGTAAAGCTCTGTCTGTGTTATATCAAGAAGATGCTTAGTATGTGGCTCACGATCCTTTGAACCCCTTCTTAGTTTTAGTACATCCTTTCGGTTTGAAGAAGGCCTTGTGTGATCATGCCAAAAACTATGCACTAGTCCCTTTACTGCATCAACTAGCTTCATGTCACGACGTGGCAACCGACCAACAAAGGCCCAAAAATCTGTCTGATCGGTTGTGTCAAGATGTTCTCTTCTAATAGAATACCTACGGAGGGTTTTTACATTCAAATTAACTAGTTTCGATGTAGGCCTGAGAATACGAAGGGCCCTGGTGTTCTTATCTGCAATTGATTGTGACAACACACGACGAGCAGCATTGCGGTCCTTTGAACGTGTGTTCTTACCAATTTTACCAAATGCATCTACTAGGCTTTTAACTATATGAGAACTTGGTTCAGAATTCTTTATCATCTTTATCCCTAACTTTTTCCTAACAACATTCATGCTCCTAGATTTTAACAATGATAAAAATAATCTACATTTATCTCCATCACATTTAGAAACAAAATATTTATCAAGTATCTGTTGAGTTTGATAAGCAATACTACGTTTAGATAGCGTACCTTCAATGGAATTCATAAGTCTTTCATCAACTTGTATACGCTTCGGAGTTCTTCGACGTGTGCTTGCTAATGGAGGTAAGGGGGTTGGAATTGTACCATGTAGCGCATCACCAAGACGCTCTGGCGTTTCAGTAGTAGCTTGGTGTCCTTCATTCTCTTCCTGGTAGTTGGATGGTGGAAGTCCAACATCCTCATCCATGGTCTGTGGAAGTCCAACATCCCCTTGTGGAAGTCCAACATCCTCATCGATGGTGTGGATAACATTCTCTTCTTCAACAGTAGGCAAAATGTCCAACGCCTCTCTGACTTCATCGCTTGTATAACCACATCCGGATAGCAAATTGTGTGTTTCTTCGTGAGCTTCATCTTGAGATGGTAACTTATCACTTTGACTTGAAGTGGGAATTGAAACATCCCCTAATGAGCACCTACGTTTTGCTTCTTGATTACTTCCATGGGGTGCTTGTTCAACAACTATTGTGGAAATTGAAGGTCCCTCTTGTCGTGGATTAATAGGATGAACCATGGTATCCTCTACAATTGGATTTGGATTAGTTTCCAAAGAAAGCCTCCGATTCATCATGTATATTCTTTTCTTTTCTTTCTCTTCTTCAATGACTTCTTGAGGTCTCTTCTTCCTTGTGGATTTGTTTACTCGGTTACGTGCATTCCCCATCACCACAATGATCAATTCAATATAGTTTGTTTTTGTTGCTCCTCAATTACAAGCTCTTCAATAATAAGCAAATGGAAGTTCTTCCTTGTTGGTCTTGAAGCTTGATATCTTACCTTGTGTGCTCCTCAAATATAGGCAAAATGAATCTTTCAAAGGCCTTATCTTTGGTGTTCTTCAATTGGAGATTCTTCAAGCTTGCTAATTATTTTCTTCAAATATGGCCATATAACCCAACACCACAGTGAGCAACCATGAAAGATGTCCTCAATGCTGCACCTGCATAAAAAAAAATGATGGAGTTGGTGTAGAATGTGAAAATTTTCAGACGCGGGCTCGTGCTGTTTGAAAAATCGCGGGATTGTTGCTTTCGTTCGGACAGAGTGAAGTTGCTCTCGGACAGCAACAGTCCATTATTTCTGGAGTTCCAAAACGCGTACGCGTTATATAAATATAAAACGCGTGCGCGATATGTAGTTAAAAAACGCGAACGCGATATAGTCAAGCACAATAAATAGGTTAGGTGCACGGCTAGGGCAACGAACAAAATCAAAGAAAACTAATAATTTATATGATTGCATACAAAACAAATGTTTTGTATGGTTTAATACCCCCTAGCTCTCTCCCAATAATCCCTAGATACCCCCTATCTCTTTCTAAATATGTGTCCCTCATTCTCCCTACATGTTTCTTTCTCTCCCTTCAACCATGTCTCTACCACCCCACTCTCCATCTCTCCACCTTCTCTTTATCTTCGTCATTATCCCTCCCTATAGCACTCTCTCCCTTCTTCTCCCTTAATCACTAACCCTCTACGCCTTTATCCCTCCCCCCTGCCCTCTCTGTCTTACCTTGTTCCTAGAGCCCCTCCCCCATAAAGGCCTTTAGACCCTCTTCTAAATATTAATCCCTAAGTGCATAAGTGCACAAGATGATGAGGAGGAGGAGGGTGATGACAATGAAGATGATCATGATGTAGATGAAGATGATAAAGATGATGAGGAGGAGGAGGGTGATGACAATGAAGATGATCATGATGCAGATGAAGATGATAAAGATGATAATGTTGATGAAGATGATGGTGATGATGATGAAGATGTTGATGTTGATGATGATGGTGATGATGATGGTGATGAAGATGATGGTGACATGATGGAGATGTTGATCTGATGAGGAAGATGATGATGATGATGGTGATGATGGTGATGATGATGAAGATCATGTTGATGAGGACGATGATGGAGATGAAGATGATGATGATGAAGAAGATGATGATGATGGAGATGTTGTGTTGATGGGGAACCTAGAGATGACAATGATGATGAAGATGGTGATGGTGATGGTGATGGTGATGGTGATGACGATGAAGATTTTGATGATGATGCTGATGGCGATGATGATGAAGATGTTGACGATGATGGTGATGGTGATGTTGAGATGATGATCATGATGATGTTCAGAAGATCATGATGGTGATGATGGTGATGATGATGGAGAAAATGACAATGATGGATATGTTGATGAGGAACCTGCAGATGCCAATGATGATGATGATGGAGATGTTGATGAGGAACCTACAGATGCCAATGATGATGGTGATGACGATGAAGATGTTGATGATGATGGTGCTGGTAATGATGATGATGATGATGATGACGAAGATGATGGTGACATGATGGAGATGTTGATCTGATGAGGAAGATGATGATGATGATGATGGTGATGATGATGAAGATGTTGATGACGATGATGATGGTGATGAAGATGATGATGATGAAGAAGATGATGATGATGGAGATGTGTTGATGGGGAACCTAGAGATGACAATGATGATGAAGATGGTGACGGTGATGACGATGAAGATTTTGATGATGATGCTGATGGCGATGATGATGAAGATGTTGACGATGATGGTGATGGTGATGTTTAGATGATGATCATGATGATGTTCAGAAGATCATGATGGTGATGATGGTGATGATGATGGAGAAAATGACGATGATGGATATGTTGATGAGGAACCTGCAGATGCCAATGATGACGATGATGGAGATGTTGATGAGGAACCTACAGATGCCAATGATGATGGTGATGACGATGAAGATGTTGATGATGATGGTGTTGGTAATGATGATGATGATGATGATGATGATGATGAAGATGAAGATGATGGTGACATGATGGAGATGTTGATCTGATGAGGAAGATGATGATGATGATGGTGGTGATGATGATGAAGATGTTGATGACGATGATGATGGTGATGAAGATGATGATGATGAAGAAGATGACGATGATGATGGTGATGAAGATGATGATGATGAAGAAGATGACGATGATGGAGATGTGTTGATGGGGAACCTAGAGATGACAATGATGATGAAGATGGTGATGGTGATGACGATGAAGATTTTGATGATGATGCTGATGCTGATGATGATGCTGATGATGATGATGATGATGATGAAGATGTTGACGATGATGGTGATGGTGATGTTCATATGGTGATGATGATGATGATGATGATGATGATGGAGATGTTGATGAGGAAGGGGGAGATGACAATGATGATGAAGATGTTTATGGTCATGAAGATGATGATGATGGTGATGGTGATGATGATGGAGATGATGGAGATGATGGAGATGGCGATGAAGATGATGATGATGATGATGATGGTGAAGATGATGAAGAAGATGATGATGATGGAGATGTTGACCTGATGACGATGAAGATGATGATTATGGTGATGATGATGAAGATGTTGATGCTGATGATGATGGTGATGAAGATGATGATGATGGAGAAGATGATAATGATGGAGATGTTGATGAGGAACCTACAAATGCCAATGATGATGATGATGATGATGGTGATGACAATGAAGATGTTGATGATGATGGTGATGGTAATGATGATGAAGATGATGATGATGATGGTGATGGTGATGGTGATGTTTAGATGATGATGTTCAGAAGATGATGGTGACATGATGGATATGTTGATCTGATTCAAGGAAGATAATGATGATGATGATGATGGTGATGATGATGAAGATGTTGATGATGATGATGATGGTGATGAAGATGATGATGATGAAGAAGATGATGATGATGGAGATGTTGATGTTGATGGGGAACCTAGAGATGACAATGATGATGAATATGGTGATGGTGATGGTGATGGTGATGACGATGAAGATTTTGATGATGATGGTGATGGTGATGATGATGAAGATGTTGATGATGATGGTGATGGTGATGTTTAGATGATGATCATGATGATGATAATGATGATGGAGATTTTGATTTGATGAGGAATATGATGATGATGATGATGATGGTGATGATGATGAAGATGTTGATGATGACGATGATGGTCATGAAGATGATGATGATGAAGAATATGATGCTGATGGAGAATATGATGCTCACAACTCCCTCTAGTCTCTCTCTCCCCAACCATCAATCTCTCTCTCTCTCTCTCTCTCTCTCTGTCTCTCTCTCTCTCTCAAACACACACACATACACACACATTATGTCACTTTCCATTCTCAAACCCATACCCCCTCCATCCATATCTATCTCCAACTTTCTCCCTCCATCCCTCACCCTACCTTCTCTCCCTCCCTCTCTCATCGCCTGTCTCTCACCTTCTATCCCTCCCTCATCTTTCCCTCAACCTATCCCAATCTCTCCATCACTCCCTCTCTCTCCATCGCCACCACTCTCTGCATGTCTCCCACCAACACTTTCTGTCCCTCCCTTCCTATCTCTTATTTCGTTCTATCCCCATCTATCTCTCACTCCCTCCAAATCCATTCCTCCCCATTGTCCCTCTCCCTCCCTCGCTCTATGTCTCTCCCCCCCTTGTATTCTTTATTTCTCTCTCACATCCCCCTTGTCACTCAAGTCTCACTTTCAACTTCTAACCCTATACCTCTTCAGAACCTATTCTACTCCTAATAGTGCTCTCAAGCTCCACTTCCCTTCACCCCCTGTAGCCCATCATGTTCTCATTCCCTTCATCTCTCCCCACTCAAGCTTCCAACATCCTTCTAAGCCCTTGACCCTTTCCCACCCCTATTAAATATTAACCATAGATTCCCTTGACCCTTCCCCACCCCTTCTCAAATATTAAACAAAATTTCCCTTGACTTCTACACCCCCTCTTTCTCAAGTATTAAACATGTATTTTATGATTTGAATAACGCGAGCGCGTTTTGTAACTATATAACGCGTACGTGTTATGTAGTTATATAACGCGTACGCGTTAATTATTGATATAACGCGCACGCGTTATTTAGTTATATAACGCGTACGCGTTATTTAAATCTAAAAGCGCGGCAATATTTTTGAATTTAAACAGGCCGAGTCACATGCTCACATGTCAACAATAATCCTATGTGTATGCTTTGGAGTTTGCTTCGGTAATTCCAAACCTGTGCTATGTTAATGAAAAACCAAAGCTAATTGGGTATTTCTTCCAGTTTCTGGAGAAGCCTGTGCTTAGCCACTCGTTACAATATGCTACACAGAGTTATTTTTGACGAAATCTTAGACACAAATAGCATTTTTTCTGCAGATTCCAAATATGTAACTTTTATTTTGAAATATTAATTTTTCCTATTTTCTTTCAATTTCTTTTCTGTCCTACCTCCTTAACTCGTGAAACACATTGTTAGTGTTTCTTCCATAACTTTTTCAATTCTCAATCATTTAAAAAAAAAATTGTATGGTGCACAAGAGGACACTAACCTCCACGTTCTATGAAAAACCCATTTCAAGAATTTTGCATTAAGACCTTCAAAGGCTCTACCCACAAAAGATGTACTATTTTTGAGGTTTGATCACTTAGACAATTATAAAAAAATTATAAAATTACTAATTTAATTTTCGAAAAATAATGGCGCACAAGTGCTATGTGTTCTCTACATGCATGCCGATTTTTGTAGCTTGATTCCATCATTTAGGCCCTCAAAGGCTCTACCCACAAAAACATATACCTTATCATTTGCCTAAAAAATAAAAAGTGTCTGTTAGGAAAACTGAAACTTGACATAGCTATGCAAATTTTCAATACATAAAAGTTATATATTCAGAAACGTGATTCAATTTCCTACATTTCATCTTTTTTACTCAATGCAAGATATTTTCCGTAAGTAAATCAAAAAATCCAAGTAAGTTGAGGGATGCCTGCTTTTTCAGTTTTCTATTGCATCTAACGTGCCAAAAGTGACCCTCATTAGCTTGCACTGACCCTTAAATGAAGTTTGAATACAAAAAATTATGATTGTTTTTGTCCATGGTGGGAAATGATATATTGTGAAATATATGAAGCTAACACACATGCATAAATTTGTATAACAAATTAAAAAATTAGAGGATCAATTACATCAACAAGACAAGAAAATATGACAACAAAAATATAGGATTTCTCGCCCAAAAGATCATAATAAAAAATTATTTACACACATCCAAAAGTCAAAGAATAAGAAGAAATGCATTCAAAAGTTAGAACAAGGGAATCAAGATCTCAAGAAGAAATTATCAATAACAAGGCAAAAAAAGTTTTTATCTATGAAACCTGAATGCTAGAACAAATCAAAAAGTTAAAAGATACAAAACTAAAGAATCAAGATCTTAAAAAAAGGAGTTGTTACACATAAGGGATCATAATCAAAGCTTGCTTATACCAATTAAGAAGTTAAAGAACCATAAAAAGTCATTACAATACAAAGATGAAAACAAGTTGAAGTAGGGATATCTTCAAATATAGAAGTACAAACAATGAAAAATCCAAGTATCTCTACAAACAAACATTTAATGATCAACAAAGTGGCAAGTGAGCAAGGAAACACTCTAAATATGATAAAGAAAAATAAGGTTGTAGACACTTTATTGATATCCTAATCACAAGAGTCAACTCAACCAATTAGTGAATCAATATTGCTCTGAACAAAAGCAATTGATTTATATTCCAAAGAATATTAAGACTAATAAAATTAGGTTTCAAAATAAAAGTTCACATTTAAAACTTTATAAAAACATAATATCATAAAATCTAATTAGGGTAGTCAAACCTTTTCACAATATTATAGTTTTGTTAACACTTTGCAACAATTTCAAAAACAAAGAAACGTGAAAATCCATTAAAGCCCAAACAAAGACCTGATGTTTTCCATAAAAATGTTTTAAAGACGAAGCATCCTTTAAAAAAAGCATGGAATAAACATAAAATATTAAATATTAATATTAATAACATGTCACTAAATGTCATAACTCTTCCTACCTCGTGACATGTTAATGTGTATATATACCAATAGATACGTCATAACTCTTCATACCTCGTGACACGTTAATGTGTATATATACTAATAAATACGTCATTTATTACATATCATTCATCCATATCTTAGTCAATTATATACTACCTATATGAAATTTTAACTATTTTTCTTTCTTATGTCGGATACAAAAGGAATGGATAAATGCCCATATCCCCATCTGGGTTGTGATATCCATTTAGAAGATAAGTGGCTGCAATAAGCGGCTCCCCCATTTTGGTGTTGCCAAAAATCGAAATGATAATCCTACCATAATACCATTGCTTTAGTTAGCAACAAAAAATATGACTAACTGATTTCCTCAATCTGTCTTTAGGTCGGCCGTTCCATTAGAACATTCTGGTTGTTAACTTGTTCCCTGTGGCTTTTGAAACCTCCCTTAGCTATCAATTCATCCATCTCTTCTTTTTGTTTGTCCTTGAGAAAGCTTTGGGCAGTTGCTGTAATTATCTTGTTGAAGAATCCAATAAGCATCAGCCAGACAAATGTACTCCAAATGGTGGAAAATGAGAAATCCCACGTGTTAGCCTGCAAAGATAGCTTGCCAGGGGTGAGAAACAGAAAATAAATAGTAAAATCTCAAGAAGCATTAATATGTGAGAAATGCACATGCACACAAAATTTCAGGCAATAGAGATATATTTCGAAGGCAGAAACAATGAAAGATGGAAGTTGAATAAATCTAATTTTAAAACGGAGATTTTCACCTTTGATGATAATTGTGGCATATTGTGCTGATGGTGAAATTTCTCTCTGGCAGTATGCAGTTTATCCATAACATGAGGTAAAATATAAGATAGTGCTGGTATGTGTTTCAGTATCAATATAAATTCGTTTTTAACCCACTCCAGCGGTTGGTTGTTGCAAACCAGGATGATAAAAATAGTCTGTGAAACAACAAACAAGGCAATATTTGAGCAAATGTATAATAATCTGTGAAACAACAAACATGGCAGTATTTGAGCAGATCTATAATAGCTGATAATTAAAATTCTTATCAGTAATACTCTTACAATGTCCTTCATTTTCACTTGCAGTAATTTACAGGAATTATCCAACACAAAGGCTCAAACTCTTATATAGTTTAAATGAATTTCTACCTGTTATCATAAAATTTATTGGAAAGTATGTGCAGGCGCACATGCACCCCCCATTTCCTGTTTACACTTTCAATGCACTTGTCTAGAGAATGATCTCTGATCAATTCAAACTAGTGGGATCAAGGATGTAATATGTTACAACTTACTAGGCCTTGGCTTATAGTTAAAGTGACAGATGATTGGTATAACATTATGAGAGACTTGGTATCCGTACAAGATTCAAATTAAGAATAAAGAACTACCCCAAAATTATACCCAGAGACCGATAAAATGTTTCTTAAATTAACTGTGATGACATACTTTCACGAAAGTGCAAGTTACAGGCTCCATTAATAACCATGCCTGATGTGAGCTTACAGGCTAATATTTGAAAAGTGGTTGTAAATGTTGTAACAAAAGCTTTTAGCTTTCCCTTTTATTTGAAAAGTGGTTGTAAATGTTGTAATAGAAGCTGAATGATTATTACACTCCCCACTTAAGGTTAATTATTGTAAGTGACATGATACTTTTATTAAATCCCTAACATATATTGATATATTTGATAATAAAAAATATATATATATTTTTAAAATAAACTAATTAAGATTCTGTTAATCTGCACACTCCAAAACTCTGTTACTGTAAGTCCGCGTTCTAAGAAATTGTAGAATCTAAAACGCGGACCCATATTGTTATGACCCAGAGTTATCATGATTACTCGCAAATAAGACATGAGTGTAAGCAATGCAAAGAAACAAAGTGAAAATTTATATATCAAAATAAAACTATATACTTCTTACATTATGTTTTCTTACCTTTTTCATAAAAAAAAAATGACATATTAACCATGACCTTCATGTTAAAATTATAACATCCTTACTGTAAACTTTCATATGGTTTGTAACAAAAAAAAAGCCCTATTAACTATGACATTCATAACTAACAATTCAAATATTGAATAATAGAAACAAAAACTTATTATATTATATTTTGGTAACCTTTTTATATGCGACCACACAGCTATCAACCGTTTATAAATACGGCATGCAATATTTGACTATATCAAATATAAAAGTAAGACTGTGTTACTTCTACAGTGACATAAACATTTAAAAGCAGAAGCATGGTTTTGGACAAAGCATTCAACCCTGATAGATGCTTCATAGATAACATGCTAAAATCTTTCAAACTAACCCACAAATACATAACTAATCTTTCAAACTGACGCACATATACATAACTAAAATCTCATTCCCAGATCATGGAAATGAGCGAATTTGAAACTCCAGCATCTCCAAAGCTTAATTTCCTATCATAATAATCTATTGTCTCTGATGAACCAGGAACTATATATGCCAATCTAAAAAGCCGGCCATTTGCAGCTTCTTGAACTTGAAAGCAACAGAAGGACCAAAGTAATCGTATTGGATCACTCTTCTGAAACCTCCTCTGAACCCTCTGCCCATTAGGGAAACGGACACATACCCTACAAATATTGAGTCCTTTATCATCTTGTGGCTCCTCTGGCAGATGAAACAGTGGTTGGCGTCTGACTTCTTGGGTGGATCCAGCACCTGGAACTTGATAGATTTGTTTATGCTGTTTATTGGGGCGGTCCATAGAGCGGTTATCCATATAAGTTATCATTGGATCCGGATCAGCCATGTTTTTCCTCTTGACAGATGATGGCTGCTGTACATAAGCACCTGCTGAATCATTTTGCTTGTTCTGAGTTGTTGGTGGAGATAGAAGAGATCTTTCAATGAAAGAAGAAACTATGGCCCCACCTTGACCATGATTATGAGCATTGAATAACTGGATTGCTTCATGTAGCTTCCAGTTGCTTGCCTGCAAATACTGCTGTGCCCTGTCTGTGGATTCTCCCACCATTTCGACGAAACAAGCAACCATATCCTGCTTATCTTCTAAGTTCTTCATTGGAAGGAAGAAATAAGCGAAGATAGAGACACAGGAACAAGCGAAGATAGAAACACAGGAATAGGCAAATACAGTCGTGGGAAAACAGAAATAAGCGAAGATAGAAACACAGGAATAAGCGAAGATAGAAACACGGGAATAGCCAAATACAGTCTTGGGAAAACAGAAATAGTTCTTCATTGGAAGGAAGAAATAAGCGAAGATATAAATACAGAAACAAGCAACCATATCCTGCTTATCTTCTAAGTTCTTCATTGGAAGGAAGAAATAAGCGAAGATAGAAACACAGAAATAGCCAGACAGTCTTGGGAAAACAGACCTGAAATCCGAAAATGGCCAGACGCAGAGGGACACTGCAATTGGGAAAAACGGATGTAATTATGAATCAAAATATTGGGGAAAATGCCAATATAAATAGTACAATGGACGCTAGAAATACAGGAATAGCCAAATACAGTCTTTGGAAAACAGACCTGAAATCCGAAAATGACTAGACGCAGAGCGGCACTACAATTGCGAAAAACGGATGTGATTATGAATCAAAATATGCGGGAAAATGGCAATATAAATATAAATAGTGTACATTGTCATTGATTTTGTATATTGATATTGTAAATAAATGTGTTTTGGTTCATAAAATTGGGTGTTGTTTTTATTAGGATTTGTATATTGATATTGTAAATAAATGTGTTTTGGTTCATAAAATTGGGTGTGGTTGTTTTTATTAGGATTTAAATTTTCATAGTGACGGGTGTTGTTGTTGTTTCTAGTAGGAAAGGACAACCCACCTACACATATAAATGGGTTCCATGTGGCATGTCGACATTATGGCATGTGGCGTTTGCAAGGCATGGCATGTGGCATTTGCAAGGCAAGGGTGTGCTCAGCATACAATGAATGGGGTAGAGTAGAATTCACATGACTATAGGTGTAGTATGAACTATATTTATTCTTGTTGCACCACCTTCATAGGTGGCAAATGCTTAAACACTTCTTCTTGCACCACCTTGATAGGTGGAAAATGCTTAACACTTCTTCTTGCACCACCTTGATAGGTGGCAAATGCTTAGTGTTTAAGTTGGGAGGAAACATCTTGTCAAAAATCACAACAATATGTATCAATCTATTATTTATTATTGATTGGGATTCGTAGTTGAAAGCAAGGAGTTTCAAATCTTTTTAAAGGTTTTAATCTTATCATGGGATTCACCTAATACCTTAAGGTAATTTTGGGGGCACCTTGAGTCTTCCCTTGCCTCAAACACTAAAATGATTTCAAGAAGCACTTCCCAATGTCCATTGTTTCAAACTCAAAACCCCAATTCCAATATGTCACTTTATGGGAATACTCCCCTCAAAGAAAACATTCACTGTATAAAAAGATCAAAACCATGAAGAAATTAAAACATGGATTGCTAAAAATTGAGACATGAAACATGGTTATCTCACATTCCCCCTGGGCAAGGGCTTCTTTGTGGGGTATTTTTTAATTCATGTGGGGAATGAATCCATCGTTGAAGGAGGTCCATGGTTTCTTAATTTAGAAATGTAATTTTTGTAGGATATTGCTTAGGAGCGAATCCCTTATATGAATTCTAGGAGGAGAAACTCATCTCCCTTCCTAATATTCTTATAAGGATGCCTTATGAAGGTCCTCATAAAGAAGCACTTCAAATCCCATCATTGAGAGTGACATTATTATACTGATAGCTAATTTATTCAAGCTTAGAACATTGGGTTTTATTTATGGTTTTATAGAATTATAGCCCTTACTAAAAAATATCATAGCTTATATTATTAAACATTGGAAGTTGAAATAAGGTTATATTATGTCTCTATGTGGCAAAGGCTTCTTTATGGAAATATTTTCATCCCAAGAGGAGAAGGAATCCATCTTTGAATGAGGTCCATGGTTTCTTACCGCATGTCTAACATATAAAATTATGGAGAGTGGTTTTGATCCCTATGTTGAAATTCCCTTCAAATACATGGTTTGACTGTAGTTAATCCCTTTCCTCTCTATGAAGTTTTGAAATGATTTTAGTATAAAAACCATTGGAAACAAATTGGCCTACTATGCAAGTATGAGAAAATTTAGAAGCAAAAGAAGGCTAGTTAACTATATTAGGATTTTCGTAATAAGTATAGGAGTAAACCTTGCTTGATAAACTTACTCTAAAAATAATACTCAACATGTTCAAAAAAAGGTGTATTAGGATAACATCTTCTCAAGATATCAATCTTGCCATGAATATTGTCACTTTAAGGCTTCATTTCCATATGAATGGAAGGCACATTCTAACATGGAAACATTATCCACCATGTATGCCTCTGCATAGAACCCTTCATGGAAAAGTTGAAACCATAAAATAATGGACCATGGACAATCCCAACCTACCCATTCATGGTGCTAGATAGATTTGTAAGAGAGTTTGCATCATGGTTAATGTCTTCCTTCTAACACTAAGCAAGAAAAAAACCCAAATTAATAACATGTGTATAATACTTTTTTTTTATTGGGAAGCAACATTAGAATGAATGCCTAATATTCCTCTTGAATAATGGGGTTATAAGTCACTTTTGGCCATCTTTTGGCCATTGGCAATAGCTTAGGTAAGTCTATTACCTTACCTATAGAGGTCGAGAAGTAGGTAATTTACAATATCCTTGCTCAAATATGTGTTTACATTAATTTGAACAAAGGTTTCCTTGATAAAATTGTGTTGGAGAGTAAGAGCCAATGTTGGACACAAGTACTATTGGATTATGAACGTGTCTTTCCATTATACATTTATTTTGATAATGTGCACGTGGAAGCTTCTTGCTCAAAAGTAAAGGTTTCCTAGGCTTCGAAGAAGAAAAGTAGCAAGCTCATCTACTGAAAATACCTGATGGAAAATAACCATTGGGTGGAACCAAATAAGGGTTTAGAGGAACTTGTGTGAGCATCTTATACAAATGATTCCACCCCACCCATTAAGGGTTGTGATATAGACACTGATATGCTGATGAATTAGGAGTTTTTTTTTCCACTAGTATATTCTCCTAATCGATCTATGAGAAGGGGATTAAAATATGAATAAGATAATTTGGACTAGGAAAGGGAATCATCCCCTTTGACCTCATTATAGGATGCAAAGCAATTAACATTGTTAAATTATCCAGTAGTGTAAAATCAATTTGTTGGTTGGATTTAAATAAGGAAGGGGAATAAGGAAAAGGAAGAAACTTACAAATTTGTATGATTTTTCAATGGGATTTATAAGTGGGTCACCCTTTATTGGTAGAGAAACCAAACTGGTTGATTCGAATTTTAGGGGGCATATTGTCTAAATTCGGATGTATAAGCCATAAAAGCATTAAATGGAGAGGCCACCCACTCAAATCCATGGTATTTGGTAGTACATAGTTTTGGCCCATGGTATGGCCTCAAGACATATTGTAATAATGTTATATAAAGGCCTAGCAAGCCTTCTCATAATAACAAGTTACTCATTTGGTTTCTCTCCTATTTTCTACTGTTCATTGTGAGATTAATTAGATCTGAGTGACTTATTGGTAATTAGTTTCAGAGCTGGGGCTCATCTTTGAGCCTCACCTCCCAATCACTTCATAAGTTTTTGTTCATGCTTATTCTCATTCAAGATTAGTGTTTTTCATGTGAATTTTATGACAGATTTGCATGCTTAATCTCCTCCTCTATTGGCATTCAAGTCTTTCGGTTCTTAGCTCCCAAGATCCGGATCAGTGGTATCAAAGTGGGTATGCTCTCCATCGGGACAAGATTTTGAAGCATGATGCGGGTTCAACGGAGGTTCCACAACCTCTACAACAACCCATGCTTCTCTACAAACCCTTGGCATCTCTATACTCAACACTCTCACATTCAGCAAACTTTGAACAGGTTCCATGGACTGCACCAAATGTTTAAGAGGATCTTTCATATCTCATTGGAAAGGTATTCCCTTCAACTCAAATGGGTACTTCACGGAATTTCATTTTGTTTCCCGGTTTGTGAGATATGCTTGTTTAAAGTAGCACATGTTTGTGCATAATGCAGCCGGACGTACAACAACTTTAAACAAGTTCTACAAACTCCAAATAATGTCTCAGAGGCTCTTCCATAGCTCATTGGAAAGCTCTTTCTGTCAATTAAAATGGGTATTTTACGGAATTTCATTTTGTTTTCTGGTTTGTGAGATATGTTTATTTGAAGTAGTACATGTTTGTACACAATGCGGCCGGACGTACAACAACTTGAAACAAGTGCTACAGACTCCACAAAATGTCTCAGAGGCTCTACCATAGCTCATCGGAAATCTCTTTCCGTCAGATAAAATGGGTATTTCGTGGTTTTCCATTTGGCTTTCTGGTTTGAGAGATATCATCGATTGAAGCAACATATGTCTGCAAAATAGTGTGCACGCGTCTCTTAAACTTCAACAAACATTTTCTCAATCTCTGGGCAACCCTAGAGCAAGTATGTTATATGGATGGAAAGGTATCTTCGATATCTCAAATGGGTCTTCAATGGAATTCAATTTCAGTACATACATCATAAGCTATGAATGGATTTTGCAGCAAGACATCAACTGCACCAAAGATCATGAATTTTGAATTTTTTTAAATCTGAATGTAATCATGGTTATGGTTAACCACACAAACACTATGGTTCTGGGTCAACCACACAAAACCCATGGTTATGGGGGAAACCACACAAAACCCACATTTATGTATTGTAATCACGGTTATGGGTCAACCAAACAAAACCCATGGTTATGGGTCAACCACACAAAACCCACAGTTATATATTGTAATCATGGTTATAGGTCAACCACACAAAACCCACGGTTATGGATTAGCCACACAAAACTCTTCTCCACTGGAAACAAGCTTGTCATTGCCACCATGGTTATGGGTCAACCACATAAAACTCACGGTTATGGGTCAACCACACAAAACCCATGGTTCTGAGTCAACCACACAAAACACTTCTCTTCATTGGAATTAAGCTTGCCATTGCCATCATGGTTATGGGTCACCCTTGCAAAACCCACGTTTATGGGTCAACCTCGCAAAACCCATGGTTATGGGTCAACCACACAAAACCCTTTTCTTCATTGGCAACTAGCACATTGTAATCAAGGGTCTCTTTTTAGCATGAAATGATGGGAACCATCATTTTCTAAGGAGGGAGGAATGATCCGAATTTTAGGGGGCATATGGTCTAAATTCGGATGTATAAGCCATAAAAGCATTAAATGGAGAGGCCACCCACTCAAATCCATGGTATTTGGTAGTACATAGTTTTGGCCCATGGTATGGCCTCAAGACACATTGTAATAATGCTATATAAATGCCTAGCAAGCCTTCTCATAATAACAAGTTACTCATTTGGTTTCTCTCCTATTTTCTATTGTTCATTGTGAAATTAATTAGATCTGAGTGACTTATTGGTAATTAGTTTCAAAGGTGGGTCTCATCTTTGAGCCTCACCTCCCAATCACTTCATAAGTTTTTGTTCATGCTTATTCTCATTCAAGATTACTGTTTTTCATGTGAATTTTATGACAGATTTGCATGCTTAATCTCCTCCTCTCTTGGCATTCAAGTTTTCCGGTTCTCAGCTTCCAAGATCCGGATCACTGGTATGTCACCTTTGGTGGGGAATTGTTTAGATAATTAATTATATATATGTCAAAGGGTTAAAAATTGAATATCTAGATTAGAACTAAGATTGAAAGTGGAATGGATGACAAATTTCTAACATAATTATTTATGACATAAAAATAAAAGGTAAAAAATTTTGAACAAAACCATATGTATATATTGTAACCCAATTTTGTAGTTTTTACAATTGATGGTTATGAAAAGAGTTTAATATATAATGCAACTTAAGAAAATAATAATGTTGCATATGAAGCTAATCGAACTAAACCAATTTATACTTCAAGGTTCTATGTTTGCTAGGATTTGAACCTAAGGTTTTGTGAATTTTTATTTTTTTTCTAAATATTTGAAAAGTTTTCTCATAAACTTGGACATAGAAGTTCTTCCTTGTTCGAAATTAAGTGACTTTGGTCTCATTCCATACAAGACTATCAATTGTATGGATTTGTTCTCATTCCATATGAGTTAAAGTGGGTATATATAATTCAACATATATCACATTTTCAATTATGATAAGGAGAGAGGAGGTGAGGAAATACTATTTGTAAATTGTTGTGGATATTTTACAATGTAATTTGTTACAATAAATTTTTAAATGTTTATGTAAAAATAGAAAAATTAATGAGGTTATATTCTAATGTTCAGTGATTACTTTTGATTAAGTTTTATAATTAGAAACATACCACTTTCTTTATAACATATAATCAACATAATAAGAACAAAATAATACTAGTAAATGTGTATAATAATAAAACTATGAACATAAGAAGTGCCTTGTAGAAACCCACGAGGGTGAAAACATTTTGAAGAAGTAAAGATAGTGCCTTTCTCTTTTATTCAAATATTTATAATGAAAAATAAAAAGAAACATAATCACTTATGGACACTATGGTCTAAATATGATACTACATGATCACCCCCTTCCTTTACTTCAACTTGTTATCATGCTACTTTCATATGTCTTACTATGGAACAATTAATCAATACAATAGGAAAAAAGTCCCTTTCTTTCCTAGTGGAAAATATTTTAACATATCTTCATTCTCATTAATGATAATTTTAGGTTTTTTTCGTGCCACGATTCTTTATTAGGCTTAGAGGCTTACACCCTATAATACATTGATACTAAAATAGTACACATGACTATATCCACATGTGTGAGTAATAGGTGTTGACTTGACACCCACTTGGTGTAACTGTGGTGGTTAGAACATCATGTTGTTCCTCAGGTTGTATCCCTCAATCTATAAGGATTTCTCTTCTTCTCAAGATATGAATAAGTCTCGAAAAAGACACAAATGATGCTTTATGAGGGTTTGCAAGGCCAAGGAGGGATCTCCAAGATGCACCCTTCCTACACCACTTTAGACAATTGAGCCAATCCTTAGGTCAAGGGAGGGTACCCTAATTATGGAGGCAGTAATCCCTAGTCAGTCACCCTAAGGTGCCTATAGATTCACTTGAATTTTATTGAATGGATTTTCAACCAACATTTGTGGTGCATGAAATTGATCTCAGCGGCTGAAAGTAACTTTGAACGTTATTTTAAATGGGGAGGAGGAAAGGTATCTTGGGAATTAAGAATTTAATGAAGAAACACAGTTGGGGTTCCTTAATCATAATTCATTTATCTGAAAGAAAGAGTAGTACCATAAACATATTCAATAGTAAAGCATTGATGAGATTTGCATTAAATGCATTTATGACACATGCAAAAAATCATGTGGGCACGGTAATTGTACATCCACAGAATAAAGCAACGAAATAAAAACATTCATCCATAGAGAGAAAATTCAACAACATGCATGATAAAGAATTTCCTCAAGCGCCAATGGAAAATTGCATTGGTCACCCATTCCTTACCATTAAATCGTGCTTTTGCCTTGTTATATATATTTCACAAAGGTGTTATTTCACAGAGGTGCTCTTGAAATATTTATGTTAATTAAATTTTTTGATATGTGCACTTTTAATTAGATGAATGTTACAAGTTTACTTTTGTTTCCATTAAATTTGTCTATATCACTTAGTCATGATCTTAGTTTTATTTTCATTAATTATCTTCTACTTTACCACATTGTTTGTAATTAAGAGAAGGTTGGAGCCAATGCATTTGTAAAATGCCAAGAAAAGTGTCATGTTACTTTCTCCTAAAAAAATTTATCATAGAAATAGAACCCTCTTTCTATTTAGGCAAGTAACAACCCAACATATTTCATATGAATGTGTGAATGGAACTAATAAATTGCAATAGCATTAAATAAGCATCCATTAATTATTTTCATTCATGCATAAACATGGATAACACCCATTTTCATAAGTAGAAATATAAGTCAATTGTATACATTGATATACTGATAAAAAAATGCATAGCAATTTTCAACACAATCATAGGCATCCTATCTCATACCATTGTAACGTAAGTCTTCTTTTTATAGCTATAGTGATAAGTTAAGTCAATATGATTTGATATATGATATGTGAACTTTTTAATTTGATCAATGTTACACGTTTATTTGTCAATTTATTCATTTGATTAAATATTCTTTTTGTATTAAAACAAGAGTTGTAGCTTAGTCATTATGATTAAATTATATTGAATTTGTAAATCATTTTATTTTATTATTATTTAATATTGATTTTTGTTTCATGCAACTCTTGTAACAATTATTCTTCATAATTCTAATAGTTTTCTTTAAAAAAAACAATCTTTCCAAATACCATGATTATAATCTTTTTACTTCTTAACATAATATTAATTTAATTTCAAAATTATCATACTCCATCAAATTACAATTACAATAGCCATTCCTAACTTGATCCATTCTCCTTTTTGGATTTTTACTAAATCTTGATCCATTCTCCTTTTTCAAATTTAAGACGCCGTAAAAATCTAAACATGGATCATCCAAATAGGCATGAATCACCTCATTATGAACTTTTGAACATAATATTAATATAGTTTTTCAAAATTATCACATTCCTCAAAATTACAATTACAACAACCATTTTTTGATATTCCACATTAAAATATTGGAAAACAAATTTTGAAAATTTTAATATTCTAATTTTATTTTTCATAAAAAAATTTCTTTTCAAAATTCACAATTCCATTTTTTTTTTTAAATTATACAAAATTTTCAATTTAAATCCTTACAAAAAAATCATACTTTATATACAACAAAAACTAAAAATATAATTTTGTGTAACTCTATTTATATATCTATATGTAGTTTTTTTAATTCCTATAACGTTCCACCACTCAATAAGAAACTCAAATCCTTAAAAAAAACATTTCATACTTTATGTACAACCAAAACTAAAAATGTAATTTTGTGTAACTCTATTTAGATATCTATATGTAGTTTTTTTAATTCATTTGCCCTATAACGTTGCACCACTCAATATGTAAGAAACTCACAAAGGCATAAAATATAACACCTAACTATATGTATTAAATGTAAGTTAAAATCTCTATTTATTATAGAATATTCCACTCGAAATGTAAGAAACTCACAAAGGCATAAAATATAATACCTAACTATATGTATTAAATATAAGTTAAAATCTATATTTATTATATAATTTAATGTAAAGATGGCATCATGTATTTGTATTTTTTATTGATATTAAATTTATAATTTTTTAGCGATCATTTAATTAATAAATAAATATAGATTAATCTTAATTTCAAATCTGCTAATTACTTAAATTGATCAAATCCTTTAAACAGAACCACTATCATTTAATTAATAAATGTGTATAGATTGATTTTAAATATAAATCTATAAACATCTAAAATGATCAAATCCCTTAAATCGAACTTATTTATCAATTTTGCACTCTATTTTTTTATTAATATATGAACTTTATTATTCTTTAAGATATTTAAGATATGTAACTATAGATACATATAGATACATTAATTACTTTTGCTCTTATATACAAATTCATTAATTTCCTATAATCAAAACTAATCTATTAATTAAATTAAAATATAATAATATTATTTTACTATTATTATTATTTTATTTTTAATAATATAGAATAAAGGAATACAAAAACTACACCGAAATATAAAAATGCATACCAAACTAAAAATATTATTAGTTTTGGTTGATATAAAGTGTGAATCAAGATACATACTCATAAGAGTATTTAATTGTGATAGTGATGCATTTTACAAGCCAAATGGAAGAGATTTGTGATGTGTAAATTATTAAATTTAAAGTAATAATAACATGAATAATATAAATTTATGATATTGTTATATAAATTTAATTATTTTATGTTACAATTTAATTATTTATTTTGTGATATAAAAAAACGTGATATATATTTGTAATAAAAATAATAATTTATATAAAATAGATAAGTGATAAAAAAATAGTATAAAATCATTATATTGTAAAGGGTAAATGGTGTACTAATTCACCATTTATAATAATAATAATATAAATTTAACATATTCTTATATTCTTATATAATTTATTGTATGGAATAATAATAAATTTAAATTTAATTGTTTATTTTATGATATAAGAAATATAAAATATGTCGTATATGTATTTCTAATTAAAAAAGAAAGTTCATATAAAATAGGTAAATCATAAATAATTTAGTATAAAATCATTTTATTGTAAATAATTAGTATAAAATCATTTTATTGTAAATAATTTAGTATAAAATGATAAATGGTATACTAATTAACATACTTGTATATTTGTCAATTTTCGATAGTTTATTTGGTTCAGGTGTGGGTTTCGTCGGCATGGAGACTCAAATTCAATCCTCCTTAGAGGTGAGCTAGTTGGGAGGAGACACCCAAAATCTAACCAGTTGAGGGTTGGTGTGGCCCATGTTAAAGTTACAACATCATGAGTCATTCTCCAAGTCAATCTTGTGCCCCAAGATTGAGCCTCGCGTGTCGAGGTAGTGTCTTATAGGATCTTGAGTTGGACTCATGAAACTTAGAGTAGAATTTTTAGTTGGACTCAAAAATGACTAAGCCTTCTATGTAAATGTTAAAGCCTAATGTGTTGAGGTAATTGATCTATATGTCAAAGTGATGGTGTTGTACAGTCTTGTTTGTCAAGACTGAGATCTTATGTGTCAAGATAGATCCTCATGTGTTGAGGTGGTGCCCCATGTGTCGAGGTAATGCTTTGCTTGTCAAAGCATGAATGATGTGTGGCGTACTACTAACCATAGTCTTAAAGATGGATAAGCTATTAAGTCTCCTCTAGAGATTGGCCACCTCTAGAGTAAATTACTTTAGCATATGACTACTTGGAACGAGAGTAGAATGAGATGATCACATCATTGGAAAAATATCCTTAGTATATTTGATATGATTAATAATTAAGTTTGCACAAGTGGACCATGCAAATAAGACAATAGATAAAGATAAGATGAGTTAAGATAAGAGAGAACTTGAATCTGTTGACTTCAGTTATCAATGTGCTAAAAGAGTTAGCTATGTGTTAACCAGAAAGACTCCAGTCAAGTGTGCTAAAAGAGTTAACTGAAGTGTTAACAAGGACGATTTAGTTAACTATGTGTTATGCATGACAACACTTGAGTTAAACTAAAAGACGACACTTGAGTTATGACACTTGCATGTCGACACTTGAGTTAAAATAAAATATGACACTTTAGTTAAACTAAAATATGACACTTGAGTTACGACACTTTCATGATGACACTTGAGTTAGCCACCTAACTAAGTGATCTAGCATCCAGTTGAAGGGAAAGTTCATCCTGAAGTTAGAAGAGAAAGATAAAATCGAAAGCATGAAAATTATGGTACACTTGTTATGTAGGATTGATGAAACCAATGTTGGAGTGAATTCTCTCTTGAAGGCAATTTGCAACTTTTGTGCATGTGACCAAATCAACGAATTGGTTTAGTATAGAATATTATTCTGAGTTCTATTATTTTCATCTATCTATCTTACTCTGTAATTGCACCAGGGGTGCTTGGTATTTCTCTATATGATATTACACATGGGGTGCTTAATGTAATATGGTCATTGTAAAGGAAACATTCTTTGTTATCGATTAATATACTATGGAGTATTTTGCTGTTGTTTTCTCCCTTGAGTTATAGAGGGTTTCCCCAGGGTAAAATTATGTGCAGACTGTGGATGTTTATGCTTCTGATTATTCATTGTTTTCAAGTACTATTGTAATTTCACAATTAAGATTAAAAATCAACATGATATCGGGTGAATCCATGAAGATGGGTGTCGATTTTGGGGGGTCTTGTGAGAAAATAAATCTGATTTTTTCATGTTTTTCAACTTTGGGCGAATAAAAGTGATATTTTTGTTTGGAATTTTACTTTTCACTAAAAAGAAAACTTTTAGAGAATTATGTTAGCTTTCTATTCATCATTTTTTCAATTTTTTTATTGAGATTTGATATGTCTATTTGGCAAATGTTTGACAGTTTGTTCTTATAAAATGAAAGAACTGCAAAATAGTCATGTTTTGTTGCAAACGTAAAATCATTGTTAAACTTGTTTTTTGCAAAAACAAAATATGCTACGAAAATCTACACAATATACTACTACATAACTATAAGTTTGTAACCAATGGATCTATATATTAATTATTATATTTTTTTGAATTCGATCAATAGAGAAACCTTGTCGATTTTCAACATGTTTTATGTTGCCAAGCATTTCTCTCAATTGACTATAAAACTAAAAAATATACGAATACTCTTTCGAAGAAGACACGCCAATTAACTGCACCATATTTTTTTCAATTTTTTTGGTGGTGTATTTTTAAAGTTATGGATTTTTCATTTCACCGCATTTTGAAATAGATGAAACCAAACTCGACACATGTTAAGAAAAAAAATAATTAAAAATATCAGATCTCACCTATACAAAACAAAATCTATACATACAGAAAGTAGATTCAATGATGAAACTAATGGTATCAAGTTTGACACTCGCTTTGTAGTGTAAGCGATTGTTATTACCTTTTGAAAATGGAGAAACCTTAAAACTGTGCAGAACCATGAAGTTTTCAGGTTTCGGAGGTTATTTGGCCAAATAACATTTTTTCCATAACGGAACCGTTATTTACAACAAAGGTTATTCAGTAGAAAAACAAAACGTGAAAAAAATTTCGTCGGCCGGAAAAAAAAAAAAAAAAAATACGTTGGCTATACTTGTATAAATAAAACTAAATACATTCATTATTTTCGCACATTTTATTTTCACATATTTCTGGTCAAAATATTTTTTAAGGAGTTTTTTTTACAAGGTATTTTTCTTCCTATTTCTTTCCAAGGGGTACATTCAAAGAGTTTTTTTCTAAGGCATTTTTGCAAAAGAGTTTTTATTCCAAGGTATTTTTGCACTTCTTATTTCTTTGCAAAGGGTTCTTTCAAAGAGTTTTTTTTCCAATTTATTTTGCAAATATTTCTTTGCAATGGGTTTTTTCAAAGCATTTTTTTTCCAAAATATTTTTGCAAACGAGTTTGTTTTTACAAAGTATTTTTCCAATTTTTTTTTAAAGAAGGTTTCTTTCCAAAGGGTGCATTCAAAGAGTTTTTATTCCAATGCATTTTTGCAAAAAAAAAATTATTCCAAGGTATTTTTTGCAAAGAAGTTTTTATTCCAAATTATTTTTGCAAAGGAGTTGTATTTTTCTTTCTTATTTCTTTGAAAGGGGTTTTTTCAAATACTTGTTTTCCCAAAGTATTTTTGCAAATGAATTATTTCTTTGCAAGAAGTTTTTCCAAAATATTTTTTTTCCTACATATTTTTACAAATGAAGTTTTTTTTACAAAGTATTTTTCCAAGTGGTTTTTTCAAAAAATGTTTCTTTTCAATAGGTACATTTACAGGGTTTTTATTCCAAGGTATTTTTGCAAATAAGTTTTTATTTCAAGGTATTTTTGCAAATGAGATGTATTTTTCTTTCTTATTTCTTTGAAAGGGGTTTTTTCAAAGAGTTGTTTTCCCAAGGTATTTTTGCAAAAGAGTTATTTCTTTGTAAAGGTTTTTTCTAAGAATTTTTTTTCCAAGATATTTTCGCAAAGGAGTTTTTTTTCTAAAGTATTTTTCTAAGTGGTTTTTTCAAAGAAAGTTTTTTTCCTAGATATTTTTTCAAAGAAGTTTTTTTTCCAGTGGTTTTACAAAACAGATTTCTTTAGATGGTGTTCTTATTCTTTTCCAATGGGTTTTTTCAAAGGTGATTTATTGTCAAGGAGTTCTTATTTCTTTCCAAGAAAGTTTTTCAAAGGAGATTTCTTTTCAAGGGGTTTTTTCAAAGAAAATTTATTTCCAATGAGTTTTTCTTCAAAAGACTCTTGCAAAATTTTGATAAGGTGAAGTAAATTTCAGTTCATGTGTTTATAAATTTCGTAGCTGTTGTTAATTCTTAATATTTTTTACTATAAAGTGATGATTCTTTAATTTATCATTTATAGATTAAACAATCATGGGCAGTAAGAGAAACCATTAGAGAAAATATGATCGTAAACGTGGTGATGATGATGATGATAGAGAAAAACAAAAACTCAGATATCATGCCAAAAAAACAAGGTTTGCAGAAATGCAAGAGACAATTATTGAAGATATAAATACAGATTTACATGATAATGTTGATGAAATGGAAATTAAAAATAGAGTACAAGAAGAACAAATTGAAGTCGAAGAGACCATTATTGAAGATGTAAATAGTGATCTACATGCTAATGTCGATGAAGTCAATGTTGAAGATCAAGTTCAAAATCCATAAATTGGACCTGGTATGTATATATCATGTATTTTCCAAATTCATTTTTTATAATGAATTCTGTTTTTGGATATATATTAAATTAAATTTAACTTGATGTATAGGTACTTTCACCATTGATGATGAAATGTTAAAATACATTAATTGCAACAAATATGGAAGAAAAAAAAAAAACCCAAACATGTTGCACGATATCGTGCTCAAAAATTTTATGATGATGTTCTAAAGGATTATTCAATAACAAGACAAGCACAAATTTTGAGATGTTTATTAGTGTCCAAGAAGTTAGAAGGTGCTACGTCAATATTGGGTATTCACAAGGCGACAAAAGAGTCGAAATTGAAACATAATGTGATAGAAAATACAGGTGATGCAATAAAAAAAATTGGAAAACCCAGGAAGAAAGATACCAATGCTGCACGTAGAGCAATTTAGACAGCAATTGTTTCAGCTAGTACTAGACAAAAACGTTTGACAACACAACTAGCAAAAGCAGTTGGAACTTCAAGAAAGACATTATACAAACATAGCAAATTCAAAATGCAAATAGATGAAAATGATGAACTTGCTTGCTGGGCAATTATTTGTAGACAGCCTTACAAAGATAGAATGGGAGTAGGTGTTAAATATATTGTACGATAATATTGGTTGGCACATGCTCGAGTTTCACCAAATTCAAGGGATGTGATACGACAGAGTATCACGAAATAATTATGAAAGCACTCCAAAACATATAATGGAAATGACATAAGTACAATTGTTCAATAAATTCAAAGAAGATCATCGTGGAATTAATGTGTCAATCACTACATTTGTGCAACAAAAACTATGGTATGTTAGACCTATTACTATACGCGACACATGTTGTTGTTGTTATCATGTGCAATTTCAATTATATTACGACATGTTTCTTGAATTTGGTAAAAAAAATTGGACAAATTCACCACCTCTGCCTACAATACGTGAATTCATATCTCAAACTCTATGTGAGAGAGATCACAATGAAGTAT